>OZ020492.1:7237238-7648405 GCA_963971405.1 Psococerastis gibbosa
CATTTATGAGATATACCGAAATTGAAGGGTACAGTATAGAAGCCGTCTATTTCAATTATAAGTTAGTATAATTGCAACAGAACTGATATTTATATATGGTAATGCACGTTTCAAGGCCGTAGGGGGGGGGGGGGGGGGGTAGGTATGGCCCGAGGCTACCATCGTAGTTTATACCGAGCTTAAGAAAGTAAAACTGAATTTTAGTAAATACAACAAGTAGAAATATAGGGAGAATAGAACAAATTTATTTATTATTAATTTAAAAACGACCTTTTGAATGGACTGGCAAAGAATGAAAGTATACGTAAATACTTTGTGGATGATGGAATTCTCCTTCTTTATTTCCTAGGTAATGGTTGTAGTCCAGTCTCCCATTCCCAATCTGGGCAGATATGAACCGACTCCCCCAGGACCCTCACACACCAGGACGTCCTAGATAGAGGGCTGTGGAGGTACCAGTACCGTCAACCCCCCGTTAGGATAACGGTGAGGTGGGTACCTTTTTGAGTTTAGTGGGGGGAAATATTTCCTGTGCAGTCCCGAACTCCCACTCACCGGTGTGTAGTACAGTTCTCCATCATACATTACCTTTGGATAAGAGGAAGAATATATTTACATACCTTGAGATCGGAGACTTGTCGTAACTCGACGTAAGTGCTTATTATTACATTGTAGTATTATATGGTATACACAACACTGACATTAAATTAACTTTGGTTGAAGAGGTAACCTCCTCGTTATAACCGAAATTAGAGGATATGGAAAAAACAGGGCTTGGCGGAATTCGAACCCACAGGGCTTGTGGTCCAGCGGTTAAGACGACGCCCCGGTTAGGCGTAGATCGTGGGTTCGAAGCCCAGTTTTTTCCATATCCTCTAATTTTGGGCAAGTGCTTATTAGGTTACTTAGGTGAGGCAATGGGGTTCATGGGGGTTCAACCCCCCCCCCCCCCCCCCGAAATGAAATGGCTTAATACTAGATAGAATTGGATTTTGAGAGCAAAAATAAGAACCACCATGTAATATTCAATGAAATTTCTGAACCCCCCGAAAAAAAAGTCCTGGCTACAGCCTTGGGTTAATCGGATGCATTCATTAAATTGTTTGTATGCGATAAACCTTTTATATAAAAATTGAAAATATAAAAATTAAATAGAATATGGAATAGCAGTTTGTCCGTGCTAAAACGATGTAAAATGCAATTCTTACGCATTCCTGACAAAACTTTGATTTATTTCAAAACCAGTACAGTAGTGTTGTATCTACAATCAATCCAGGAATTGGTGTATACAGGGACCTTCCGAGAGTGACTCAGTGGAATTTTGAGTGAATCAAATCGAGCTCTTTCAATAATTTATGCTCGGTGTTTTTAAATTAAGGATCCAAGTTCAAATCAAACATCGAGCCTGCGCAGCGACTCTCTACACCAGAATTATCTTAGACCATTTATTTATAGCTTAAACCTACAGGTATTTGTCATTCCAAGCGACCATATGCACTTGGGACCTGTCTGGCAAGTCCTTGGGGCACTAATAAGTGACCTTCTAAGCCCGTTTTGACACCATCCGCAAATAATATCGTGTTAATCATTATCGTTTTGCATTTTTTTTTATGTTTATACTTTTCTCATCGGGGTACCTATATCTCATCTTCAACTGCGAAGACCTACCTGAACTGCAGTACCAACGGGTTAGGCAGTGTAAGCGCCAAGTTTCTAATAGCACAAACGTTTGAATCATTAGCTTTTTATACTGTCACTGAGGCACAATGACAGAACTACCTGATTTTGATGATATTTGGATATTTACTTTATACTTTCTTGTCGATTACTTGTTAATTACTTGATTGTATAATTTAACAGAAATAGCCTATATACTTATTCATTTTTATTACTTCCACCCTCGATTTTACTAATGTCACGTAGTCTTCTAACCAGAGTACCTATCTACGTATTTCTGATCTTCACGAAGACACATCAGATTCTGTACCATGAACGGGCTTGGTAACCCAAAATCCAACTTCCTAACACTTATGCAAGGACGGATACAGGGGAGGGGTAGGGGGCCCCCCCCAAATTTGGTAAATCTATTGTAAATTGATTTATTACGCTCTGATTTAATCTATCCTACACATGTTTTTCCAATTTTGACCCACAACTACCCCCCCCCCCAAAAAAAATGGGCTGGATCCACCCCTGAACCTATGGTTGTATTTTAACCTTGTTTTTGCAGATTTACTAATACCATACTCCATACAATACAATACCATATCATACTATACATCCATTCATACATATTTACATCCAATACTTCCAATACTTCGATGGCCAGGTGGTAACGTGCTTGCACTTGTGCGAGTCTTTACACGCCATGCGATCGGAGACGTGTCGTAACTCAACACAGGTACTAACCTACAGAGGCGCCTGAGGAGGTCAATCGGATACATTCATTAAATTATTTGTATGCTATTAATCTATTTATAAAAAATAAATAAATAAAAAATAAACACAGTTAAGATGCTTTAAATCTGTTAATCTTGTCTAAATTAAAATTTTCTCCCTAAAACGGACCCAGCCCATAGGGCAAAACTGTTATTTTTTGTACTCTAAATTGTCTTGTAGAGATTGAAATACATGGTTCATTCATTCGCTCCTTCACTAGTACTTTTTCATGAGAGGACCCGCTCGATATTATTCATTAGTCAGCTTCTGCTGGGTGCACAAACCATGTTTCTAGAATTGTACGTTTTTTTTCAGTAGTAAATTCATATTATTTTTCAAGGAAGGCTTCATAGGAAATCACTTCGTGAGTCATCACACGGTTTTCCTTGAATTTGGATGGGAAGGTAGGGTGGTTCTTCGTGGGCAGCAGGAGGGGGGGGGGTCGTCTTGTTCATATTCTGATCAATAGTTTCTCTATTTAAATAAAAAAAAGTACCGATCACCATATAGTTTCTCCAACGATTATTCAAGTTTAACTTAATAATGGAAAATTCCATTCAAAAAGAAAAACGTAACTCTTGGAAATAGGAATTCCTTCGGAAACAGCGCTAAGATATTCATTTAGACAAGTCTGTAATAGATCTAGTAGGAAGACAGATTCTGGGATTTGGTGGGGGCGGATGTAGTGGGGAGGAGGGGGGGGGGAGGGAGGGGGGGGGTACGGACAGGCAGAAAGTGGTTTTGGGGTTGGGGCTGGTTCGATCCCGCAAATCTGTTGTGTTTTCTTGACTTGCGGTTTTCAAGGAAGCTTCCAGACATTCCGATTTCAACGATTCTTTCCATACCGTTTACCTTTACCTTGTTTGCATATCCTTATCGTAGCTACCACTGCTTTTTGTTCCGCTCCTTCATGCCCTTGCCTAACGGTTGATCGATTGACTTGATGAGGGCTGGTGGACTATGGCGCGGTGCAGCTTTTGCCTGTACATATTAAGAAAAAAATGGCTGTCAATGCCAAAGTCTGGTGAAAATAGATTAAAACAGGCCAGATGGGCCGTGGTCGATATGAAAAAGGAGTTCCGATCAATTTGTCAACATCTGAGGTTCGCATTCTCTTCGGCGGTAGATGGGAGAACGGCGTCTGGAGGATCAGACACAATGCCGAAATACATGCCCTATTCGACTCTCCGAACATAATTTTAGAACTAAAAGGGCGTCGAATCCAATGGTTGGGTCATGTACACCGTATGCAAGTGGAGAGGTCACCGAAGCTAGTTTTCGAAGACACTTTCAACCACCCTAGGCGTCCCGGTAGGCCAAGACTAAGATGGAGAGACCAAGTGCTCGAAGATGTGCACGCCACCGGGACCCGAGACTGGCAGCCAGCGGCGGAAGATCGTCCGAGGTGGCTTGGTGTAGTGGCAGCGGCCAAAAGTCCCCCCGGGCTGGACGCGCCAACCTAAGTCAAGTCTGAGGTTGACACCGTCAATGGCACTACTTAGACTGCTATGGTGGTCCATAGCGTAACTCTGAGTCTCAGTTGTTACCGAGGCTCCGTAGTGCCACTGAAGATGCCGACCGCAGATGTTGACGAAATTTAGAGTGACCACGGCCCATCAGGTCGGATTCTACAGTATCATCATCCGTCCGTCAGTCCGACTGTAAATAATTTTGTAAATGTTTGTGTGGTAAATGACAGACAAACGAAAAAAAACCTGGGACTGTAACGCCTTGCGGATTACTATGACGATTATATTTATCCTAACCTGGGATTAATAATGTAAACAAGATAATTTTACAATGGAAAGTGCTATTAAAAGTTTTTTGTTTACATTTTTAACCCCAAGAAGAATATATTAATACCAATCACCATATCAGGCCCACTGCTAGATAATTGTCCCTTCTCACCACAGTTCAATTTCAATATTTGGATTAAAGTGGTCATCAACATGCCCGGCTGCCGCGAAGGTACTCCTTTTACTTTTTCCTCGCTTTTATCCCTAGGTGGGGTCAAGGCCGTAGCCAGGATTTTTTTTCGGGGGGGGGGGGTTTAGAAATTCCATTGGATATTACATAGTGGTATTTATTTTTCCTCTCAAAATCCGATTCTATCTAGTATCAAGCCATTTCATTTTTTGAACCCCCCATGGCTACGGATTTGGGTGGGGTCAGCGATACGGCATGTTCTCTTCGACTCCTTGCGATTCTATGCTTCGAGGTAATATATATACTGTATATATATAACAATAAACAATAAATATCTACGTCTCAAGGCAAATATGTAGAACTATACTTCAGTAGTGAATCCCACCAATGCCCAGTCTTCTTATTCCAAAGCAAATGTCAGTTTCAACATTAGCAAGTTCCCTCTGCATTGTAGGAAGAGACCTGAGGACTGATAGAAGATCCTCTCTCTTGAACACTCCTCTATCTGGGATGTTTTGATCAGTAACAGTTCCAAACAATGAGGGTACCCATTAGGTGGAAAAAATTTCTTTACATGGGAGTCGCGTACCTCGAGCTTCCGATTCATAGTCTACTTCTCTACCGACTGGGCTATGCCAGTGACCAAAGACTGCAGCTACTTGTAATTAGCAACGAATGATAATGGCCCTCTACAAAACGAATTGAGTCGTGTGCGGGCCGAACCGGGACACAATACAACTTGAATTAAATATCATTGAGCCCTATAAACTGATTAATTAACTATTATTCGAGAGGTCAAAGGACAGTCTATCACTTCCTCCCACGAGGATTGGATGACGTCACCATGGCAATGACACATGGGCCCATTTTATTTGGGGGTACTGAGACAAAGCATAAGGAGGGGCAGTATAATCTCGGTTATACTACTCGAAAATAAAGCATTAATACAAAAACGCCATAACTCATGGCTGGCGGATACGAGTGGGCATGTCTAGACGAAACTTAGAGATCAACAATGACACGGCCCACCCTGATTCCACACCCTGTATAGCCTACCAACGAAACAATGGGCTAGGCTTCCAATAGTTTGTCTAAAGAACGGATTTTATAGTATTCGGCAAAAAGCCAAAATAAGAGCGCAGGTACGAGTGAAGTCCCCTACAAATAAGGAATTGGCAGTTTCCAATTTCGGTACCGATCAGTTGACTTTACCTACAGTCCCTTAGGAACCTTGACCCCCTACAACCACGTCATTTCGCCACTTCTTCAGTTGCGGTCGTTAAAACTCCAAGACGTCTTCACTAAGGTCATCCATACACTTCTTCCTCGGTCGTCCCATGGGTTCTCGGCGTTCTAAATCATTTTTCTCCACCAGTTCTTGGGCCCCAATGGGTTCTATTCGAGTAAACTGTGTTAATGAGTATTTGTGTTGTAGTAGTTGTATTTTAACTACTCAACACACTCGTTAATAGTCCTCCTTCCTCTAAAAAAGTCTAAGGGTGTGTTCGATTTAAGTACGATAAAGCGTACGGTGCCTAACTGTCAGTTACCAAAATGCGATAATCAGAGAGCTATACGAATATAAGAATACTCGCGGTATGCTGAAACATGCAATACAACTTTCAAGTAGGGTAAGATATCACCTTTGCGTCACTATAGCACACATACTCACATACTATATAGGTACAACCCAAGAGAGCGATATTGCTTTCCAATTTATACGTAGTATAAGGAAAGCTTTGAGATGGTCAAAATTTTCGACTTCGAGATTTCAACGGATTTACACGTTTTGAGGCTCCAGGAACCCAAAAAAGTGGTTTTTACAAAATGTCTGTCTGTCGCGCTATCACTGTCTGTCTCTCTGTCTGTTCATCGATTTCAGGGCAAACTACTCGATCGATTTAGATGAAATTTGGCATGTAGGTTTACAAAAATCATACCTCGAGATAGTTTTTATTTTTATTTTGGGCTAAATTAATTTTAGGGGGTTTTATTTTCAAAAAACTCCAGAAAAACGTATAAAAAAAGTATTTCTCAAAAACTGTCTACTAATTGATAAATTGGAAAGCAAGTTCGAGTGAACTCGGACCGGTTCTTTTAAATGGTGACGCGCGCATTTTGCGCACCCTCGTGAACTTGTGGCATGAGCTGCCACGCACACAATGATTTAGGACAACTATTAACAACCACCGGACGGTTCAAATTCTGAGGAAAATTAGTGTCGCTTCGGGATAGAGTTGTTACGGCCATATAGCCTAACATAGAAGTAAAATTGTATATTAGTGAACCAGGGAACGACCCTTGGTAGCAGGGTGGGCCACCAGCCACCCAGGGTCGAGATGTTTAGCTTAATGTAGTTTTATAGATTGTGTTTTTGTGTATGTTTGTTAGCACTTAGCTTGTAGAATTATCATTATATATCGTGAATTTTTGAACAGCAAACACGCGTATTTTCCCTGATCTAGCGGTTGCCTCCCCATTAGGCCAGGCTGCCACAGCCTCTCCAACAGAGTAAATTGTGTGAATTGTGACAAACATAAAGTTGGAGCCGCCCCCCCCCCCCGTCGTGGGGGAAGAAACTTTCAACATCGATGAACATCTAGAACCGCACTCAGCTGGCAGAAAGAACTCTAAAAATCATTCTTTGCACAAAAACCAGACGAATCACTTGGATAAACAAACGATGATATAGGCACTTCTAGCAACACGAAGTCCTAAATCGTTCCTATTGCTTTCGAGTATATTGCCTCTTTTTTCGATGTAGACCACCGGTAACGCCGACAAAATAAAGAAAACTACATAGAAGTCAAAAGGAACGCTCAAACTAAGTGGCTTTCGAAGCGTGCAGGTGTTGTTTGTTTAAATTTACGCTACACTCGGTCACGTACAGCTCCGAATAGCTTTAAGGGTATCAATAGTGCATTGTTTGCTTAGTGGTATTAAATAAGACTGGTATTTTACACATGGCGATTTTTATTACAAGAAAGTTGAGGTTGAAAAGCCACCCAAGTCGTGCGTCCATTTCGGATACTTTTAACCGACATTAGAGGACATAGAAAAATCTGGACTTCACGGGATTTGAACCCACGATCCAAGCCTACCCGGGGCATCGCTTTAACCGCTGGACCACAAGCCCGACAAGTGCAGCCACTTCCAAATCCTCTACTTATTTACTCGTATTGACATGATTCGTATTGCTAGACAGGTTAGCACAGCTACACAACTATCTAACCGAACCGGTCTGTGAGCTTACTTTATTGCATAAAGACAAAGCTTTATTTAATTTTTTTTTTTTTTTTTAATCATAACGCAACGCCCTTTGGGGCTTACGCGTTGTATGTTTAAGTGTTGCAATACTGTAGTTTTTAATGGGGTTGGTGTAGTGTGCACTATTGTTTTTTTTTTTTGTTTTTTTTGTTTGTTTTTTTTTTCCGCAAACTGCTATAAGCGCGCTGGGCAACGAGTTGCTTTATTTAATATATTGCAGTATAATATGGTGTATATAACACTGACAGAAGTGGTGAGCCTGCCTCATAAGAAATCAAATTTAAACTCAAACATTTTTTATCTCAGTCTGCCCTTATTCCTTCAAACAATTCTTGGAGACTGTTAAGAGTGTACAGCCAGTATGAAATTGGCAGCCCAAAATTTAGTATTTTTTTTTTTTATTAACTATATAATTAACTAAATTTTTTTTAAAGATTTGGCTCATTAAAGTTGTAGAAGACTACTTAATGCATCATGCAATAAGGTATTTTTAATTTTCGAAATTGTAGTTTTTTCATAAACACGATTTTACGCGAAAAGTTATTGTTTATAAATAATTATCGTGTTTTGAAAAAACTACAATTTCGAAAATTAAAAATACCTTATTATATGATGCATGTAGTCTTCTACAACTTGAATGAGCCAAATCTTTAATAACTTGCTCTGTTAATTAAATAAAAAATATAAAGTATTAAATTTTGGGCTGCCAATTTCCTACGGACTGCACACTTTTAAGGTAGTTTTTGAGCTCTCAGGGACTAATTTATGTATTTTTTATTTTTTTTTATTTTGTGAAAACAGTTTTTAACTTTTTTTTGCACTACAACTGGTAATTTGTTTTTATGACGAGGTCGCGCTGTATCCATGGCTGCAAGTTTTTTTTTTTTTTTTTTTTTTTTTTAATTTGCTATTTACTTAATGTTTTTGTCAGGATGTCTGAAGTTAGCAGGCAAAATGACATGAAAAATACACGATTAGGATTACATTGGATGCTTTTAGTTAGAAACGTTGCTGTACTTTGGTTGATTAAGGGTGAGTCCCACGTTCGATTGCAAAGTACTGGTAAGGACTTCTGCAAGCAAGGCCGTGCCCAGGTTTTAGTTTTGGGGGGGGGGGTCCAAACAATTTTTTACGTAATTTATTCATGAAAGTCCATTCTATCCAGTGTTCAAACTCAAATAAATTTATTCCAATTCTACAAACAATACAGGTTTACATAAAATCATAAATTGTATCGCTAAAATATAAAATTAAATTTGTGTAAATCCCTTTGAATTCGGGGAGGGGGGCATGCAGTGCCATGCGTCGGAACGTCGCAGTGCTATCCAATGTTCCTTAGCGAGCTTACTTCATATACGTTGCTGTTTTGGTTAGGTGCCCATTCCATCGACCGGATAGGGCTATTTCCAACAACGGTGACGTGGTAGCAGACATTCAAGACTTAGGTGGCGTTTCCACCGACCTCGCATTGCAGAATTGACGGAAATGTTTATTTTCCTCTATAAAATAGTTAAAATTGATCAATGATCATACAGTAAAATCACAAACAAACTAAAATTAAAAAATGGCATCATGGGATATGTTAAGTACAAACATTTTAATAGATTTCTATAAAAAGAAAAATTCCAATTTCCGTCAATGTCATTTGCATTCTGCAATGCGAGATCGGTGGAAACGCCATCTTAGTCTTGAATGTCTGCTACCACGTCACCGTTGTTGGAAATAGCCCTAGCCGGTCAATGGAATGGGCGCCTTAGTGCCGACAGCTAATTAGAATTTGAGAAATTCTCTCCTCTACCTTATAACGTTACCTTTATTGTGTGGTGCAGATTCTCTCGCTAGGGTGCCCAGCTCGTGACTCGATGTGTCGCTAAGACGCTAACGATCTACATCCCCTAATTTCGGCGCTAACGATTTAGGCAGGGGCCTGCGGTGGAGGTGACACTTGCTGGTAAAACGGCACATATGAAATACATATACATACATATTGAATAAATGACTTAGATTATAGAAATAAGTGACGAAATAGAGATTCTTACTGACCGAAAGCCGATAATGAACTGGTTCGTTCCGCGTAGCTGCAAGCTCAGGCAAGTTGCAACCGGTTTCTACTATTGATCGATTATATTCCAGTGCCCCCCAGTAACGCCACATTCCATAAATTTCATGTCAATGTCGATTGCCGTAATTAGGGGCGGCAGGAGGGGGCTCAGCCACCCCCAGGTAACTCTCAAGCCCCCACTAGCAGTATTTTTGAAGAAATAAAACAAATTTATTCAATAAACTTAATAAATAAATAAATAATTGTTCTATTAATAAGCGCAAGTCGCAACCCAGCGGAGCTAGGGCTATAAAGCCCTATCTTACACCCAACTAGAAAGGCCCGGGACCTCCTGTTTCACATGTCCTCCGAAGCATGAAAATGTAGCGAGTGTGGGGGTCACGAACCAACAAAGTCGCAAAACAATCATTTTGAAAAAAATTGCACCTTAGCGCGAAAATACGACTGCCACGCTATTTTAATATATTATCTTGGCCATTTTGGACTGATCTTTTGTCGATATTTATATCATTGATATTAATATCTTATAGTTTTGGTTTTCTAATTCTCCACCTCACCTTCCACCCCCGGTATTTGGGAGCACATGGGATCAGAAGACCCCCCCCCCCCTTCCGGTATTTTGGCTATTTACACCAATGTCTATGGCAAGGAAAGGATGAGAGCTAAGCCTAGAAGGGGACTAAATTACAGAAATCGGGATCTGTCGTATGGCCCAACGTATAATGTAGATATCTTTGATTTAAACCGATCTTTCTGGATCACGATTTTCATACGTGATGTAGGTAGCCCCAGTATTAGAACGTCCTGCTTTGATAACCGTGGAGGAACTTCTGGTAGTCAATGAAATTGACTTCATATACGATAGATGTTGTTTTTTTTAATCCCAAATCCATCAAAGGAACGTCATACAGATTCGTGGGCTTCAAAGCCAGTTACAAAAAAATTACTATGCAAAGAATTCTGATCGAATGAGCAAACTTCAGTTGTTAGTTGTATCTTCTTCTTCTTCTTCTTCTTCTTCTTCTTCTTCGGCCGGTACTCCCCTGCGCCGAAGGAATATATTTATAAATGAACAATTATACCCTTATAATACAAATAACCTGTGGGCCCCCAAGTTAATCAACTAATAATAATAATAATAATAATATTGACGTTTTTTGTTGCTCTATTACTAAGCCAACATAGCGGAGTTACTCTTAGTTACTCTTACACTCAACAAGGAAGACCGCCTGATTTACATGCCCTCCGAAGCATGGCCAGAAAATATAGCAAGTGTAGGACTCGAACCAACAACATTTCGGGAGAAAGTCGGAGTTTGTATAACTACTCTACATGTCCTGACTCTATTACTGTACCCTCTAAGTTTAGAATACGATTTATCTCTATAGGTCAATATGTTTATGGATACTTTATCAATACGTTTAGAATGTGATTATTCATGTTAAATTATGTATGTATGTGTAATGTCTGAAGGACGTTTTGATGAACTTATTGGTCTCTTGTCCAATGCCAACGACCCCATGGATTTCGGACATTATTTATATTGTTTTCGTAAGAATTTTGGGCCATTGGCAAACTGGTATACGTCCTTGGTGTCAACCTACCTACACCGGCTACAAGTGATAATGGACAAGCTCTGACAAGTCTACCATTAGCGCTGTGGAACTGGTGGAAGCATGACTTAGGCGCCCATTCCATTGACCGGCTAGGGCTATTTCCAACAACGATGACGTGGTAGCAGACATTCAAGACTTAGGTAGCGTTTCCACTGACTTCGCATTGCAGATTGCAAATGACATTGACGGAAATGTTTGTTTTTCTTTTTATAGAAATCTATTAAAATGTTTGTAATTAACATATCCCGTGAAGCCATTTTTTTATTTTAGTTTGTTTGTTTGCGATTTTACTGTATGATCATTGATCAATTTTAACTATGGCATAGAGGAAAATAAACATTTCCGTCAATTCTGCAATGCGAGGTCGGTGGAAGCGCAACCTAAGTCTTGAATGTCTGCTACCACGTCACCGTTGTTGGAAATAGCCCTAGCCGGTCAATGGAATGGGCACCTTAAGCAAGTACAGATACGAGTCCATGTTAAGTTATAATAAGTTAAGTTAACATACCTTACAATTAATCGCTCATAACTGGCGAAGCACATAGATGTGTTTGTGTGGATGAACTCTAGAACAGGTGTAAATACAGGGGATTATAAAGAGAGAAAATATACTATAACTTTCTACGTATAACCTATAGGTAGTAATTTTCACAACTGACCAGGGACGGATCCTTGGGGGGGGGCGGTGGGGGTGGTCGCCCCCCCGGGAAAAATAGCTTTATACTAGATAGAATGGACTTTTGAAGGAAATGAAGAGAAATTGTTACTCAAGTAAGGGAAAGGCGATATTTTTCAGGTCACCGCCCCCCCCCCCCCCGAAAACTTTTTCTGAAACCGTCCCTGCAACTGACGGTGATTAAAATAGGGAAAATACAATAAAATTCCATTGCGAGCAAACAATATTCAGCAAAAATAAACCCTTTGATTACGGGGTTGATTTTAATTTAAACAGGATGTACCTTATGTCAAAGGAAAGTTGCATTAGTTTTTAGTACCATAACTGGAAATCCAATATAGATATATATAGGGGGGTGTGATAGGAGCGCATGATACAAAATGCATGTGAAACAAATAGGGAAAAAGCAATTTGGGCATTCTTTCGCTTTTCGAGCCCCCCCCCCCCCACCCCCCCCCCCCCTCCTCCTCCCGCATCCATTGCAATATGGCATTAGAACATATTTAAAAATTCCATTATAGTTGTGGTTTACACCCGTTAACCGTTTGATATTACCACCCTGTATCATTATCGTATGTACAAACCTGTATTACTTTTAACTTTTATTGTGTATTGCTCTTCAGGAAATGGGTTCAGGGCGACCCCCCCCCCCCACGCTGCGCACGCGGCACTAAGGGGGAAGAAGAAGAAGAATAAGAAGAAGAAAAAGTGCATTGCTCTTTAATTTTTTACAGGGGATAATAATTAATGTGTATTCCAATAAGAGTTAATATGAATATTACGCTTAAAAACGTCGTGGCACTTCAACACTGCTCTATTTCCGATGCTGTGGTTAGCGACGGGCAGCCATGCGCTTTCCCTACCAAAGCTATCGTGAGCCCTTGGGGTTGGGTGAACTCAGGTTTAGCGGAAATTTTTTCCTTTCATGCTGAGTTTCGAACTTCAATCTTCCGTTTCATAGTCTATTGACTAGTCCTTTACCAACTGGACTATTTTGCTAAAAAGTCTTTCGAAGCGTAACGGGGTCTCTAACCAAGGCCGTAGCCAGGATTTTTTTTCGGGCGGGGTTTAAGAAATTTCATTGGATATTACATAGTGGTTTTTATTTTTCCTCTCAAAATCCGATTCTATATAGTATAAATTTCATTTCGGGGGGGGGGGGGGGTTTGAACCCCATAAACCCCCCTTGGCTACGGCCTTGTCTCTAACCTGCTAAAGCTATATGTTCCCATGGCGCGTGGCTTGCCGAGTCTCGTCCGTCAAAATTTTAACCATCAGCAAGGAATAAACAACCTTAGATTTTCAAAGACTCGTGTCTGTACTTGGTTAAGTCATGTTTCATTACGTCAATGGTAAGCTTGTGGTTATTGTGAAAATGAGGATGATGGTGGTGGTGATGCAATCCTAACCCTTCAGGCAGACCAGGAAAAAGATGGCGCAGTCAGATTGGGAAAGATCTCCACAGGGTAGGCCTATCCGATGTTATATAATATTTTGTTTTAATTACACCACAGCATTGGACTTCCGCCATCAGCTTTCTTGCAGTCCAATACAACACATAATCTGGTGAACATCTGCTATTGACGAGAGCTGGGCACGTCTAAGGCGCTTATATATAGATATGCATATATTTTATAAAGTGTACATTTTCGATTAATAATGTAGTTTATACAAGTAAGAGACTCGAATAGGCGCCTTAAGTACCTAAATATGCATATATTGTATGATGTATGTGCACATTATGTGGAACGTGACCCTTGCAAGCGCGATATCTCAGCAATGGTGGTCATTAGAAGAAAAATGATGGAAACCTTTTTTGAAGAGAAGTAAAAGATCTACAACTTTTGTCAACATACTTTTTTGATAAAAATTACCATTTTCGAGAAAAACAAAAAAAACTGATATTTTGACCTTTGACCGCGAATAACTTCTTTAGCACACATGGGATCGATGGGGATTTCTGACATATTATTTCTAATTGTAAACCCAAGCTATGTACCAAAATTTGGCCCTCTGGCAATTTTCGTTATTTCAAATGTCTGAATGACCTGGAAATTTCAGCATTGTTTTTCCACACAGAACTAAAACACTCACGCTTATAGTTTCCATAACAATTCAAAAATAATAATAAAAACAGCAATCGATTTGTTTTTGTATCAGCAAGTGAGCATTCGAATATTATTAAATTGAAGTACCCCTTGTTTTGCTTGTATTTATAAGAGGTGGTGTAGTCTAATACGGAAGGTGGCAGGTTCTAAATCATGAGAACCTGAGATCGAACCGTATAAGAGTACACTTCCTCTTTTATTTTTCGTCCCTTTCGGCTGAACTCACCTCATACAAACTCCTGCAATGTATTCTTACACCTATCGTGGCTCTAGCGCACAAGTAGAATTGTTTTAAAGATGAGGGGTTCGAACCAGGCTATGCGATTACTCGCGAACCAATAGAGATAGAGCAAAACTTTTTCCACAGTTATATTCAGAACTAGTTCAAATGGAAAAGGTTAAAAACTGATTTCGATCAAGGCGGTATTAACGAAGTTACAGTTATATATATTTATTTATGTATGTATATCGATTTTAAGAAACACTGTTACTTTCGTAGGTATTATCCGATAAGAATAAAACTTGGTACAAAATTTTATCATTTGATTGTCTTGATCGAGTTCGTTAACCAGCGTGATCCATCATTTTGTTTAAAGATGGCGCCCGATCAAAAACTTAAAAAAATCATATCTCAGTTAAAATTGGTCATAGAGGAATTACAAAACATATGGCTAAGTGTCCAAAGATGTATCTACAATTTTGGTATTTACACTTTTTACGACAAATCAACGATATCAATATGGCGACCAGTCAAAGTGAAAATAATTCACAAATCAGCTGTTTTAAATTTTTGTCTTTAAAAATCCCTGCACCAAAGCTACTAAATTTCTTACGGTATCGGTGCAGTGTAACAGGATGCACGAACAACTCAAGCTAGGATACAGTATATATTTAATAACTTGCATTGTTAATTAATTTTGGTGTTATCCAGGGGTGCCCAATTTATCTACAGTCTGTGTATCCTACAGAGGATATTTATTTATATTTAATTTAAATCGCAATTTATTACGGAAATAATGTAGTTAATTCAAGTTGTAATTTTTATTTTTTATTATGTCATACTGATTATGAATCAAACACCGCAAAGGTTTCACCAAAAGTAACTATCATTATTGTAACGAGCTTCTTCAATGTTCGTCCAATAAATAGAAAAAGATAGTCAGCATGGCGATGACCAAGTTATCGGATGCGTGAAGGCTGCACGCGAACTACCAATCATTCACGTCCCCTACCTACGGGTGGACCTCCTGATTATAGTGGATTCCGAACCATAGGGAACGTAGTAAAGTCACACAATTGATTCGGAGGTGACCACGACACGCCACGCACGTAGACTGACTTGTAGTGTCAACGTTATCATGTCCCACCATGTTCCCCTGCCAACGCTGTGCACACTACCAAGTTTGCCGCAGTTTGAAACACGCTCTGGTTTTTATTTTTCCGCTCAAAATCCGATTCTATCTAGTATAAATTTCATTTCGGGGGGGGGGGGGGGGGGTTGAACCCCATAAACCCCCCTAGCCCTCTTGGCTGCGGCCTTGTCTCTAACCTGCTAAAGCTATATGTTCCCATGGCGCGTGGCTTGCCGAGTCTCGTCCGTCAAAATTTTAACCATCAGCAAGGAATAAACAACCTTAGATTTTCAAAAACACGTGTCTGTACTTGGTTCAGTAATGTTTCATTGCGTCAATGGTAAGCTTGTCTCAGCTTGTCCATTATTGCTTGTAGCCGGTGTAGGTTGACATCGAGAACGCATACCAGTTTGCCAATGGCCAAAAACTCATAAGGAAACAATACAAAAAATGTCCGAAATCCATGGGGTCGACGTGTCGTTCGCAATACCATAACATACATTTTCAAACTATTCAAATTTTAATAGATTATGAGACGAGAATATTAAAAATGGAAACGCTAAACGCTAAAGCAAGGAAAACGTCTTGGCTAAATGTGTTAATTGTTGAGAAAGGTAAATGGAGGAGTTGCATGATTTTGGGTTTCGTTAAAATAAAATCGACGCATTTTCTTAATGCGGGACATATTGGGTCTACCGTAATAACGGTGGAAGTAAGACGTCAGTGAGGCGCTGAATTTTCCTTAACCTTACTTACCCAAGTCAAAAAAATACTCAATTTACCAATCACGCCCTGTCGGGGACGGCGGGTGGGGGGGGGGGGGGGCTGTGGTTATTGTGAAAATGAGGATGATGGTGGTGGTGATGCCATCCTAACCCTTCAGGCAGACCAGGAAAAAGATGGCGCAGTCAGATTGGGAAAGATCTCCACAGGGTAGGCCTATCCGATGTTATATAATATTTTGTTTTAATTACACCACAGCATTGATTGGACTTCCGCCATCTGCTTTCTGGCAGTCCAATACAACACATAATCTGGTGAACCTCTGCTATTGACGAGAGCTGGGCACGTCTAAGGCGCATATATATAGATATGCATATATTTTATAATGTGTACATTTTCGATTAATAATGTAGTTTATAGAGGTAAGAGACTCGAATAGGCGCCTTCAGTACCTAAATATGCATATATTGTATGACGTATGTGCACATTATGTGGAACGTGACCCTTGCAAGCGCGATATCTCAGCAATGGCGGTCATTAGAAGAAAAATGATGGATACCTTTTTTGAAGAGAAGTAAAAGATCTACAACTTTTGTCAACATACTTTTTTGATAAAAATTACCGTTTTCGAGAAAAACAAAAAAAACTGATATTTTGACCTTTGACCGCGAATAACTTCTTTAGCACACAAGGGATCGATGGGGATTTCTGACATATTATTTCTAATTGTAAACCCAAGCTATGTACCAAAATTTGGCCCTCTGGCAATTTTCGTTATTTCAAATGTCTGAATGACCTGGAAATTTCAGCATTGTTTTGCCACACAGAACTAAAACACTCACGCTTATAGTTTCCATAACAATTCAAAAATAATAATAAAAACAGCAATCGATTTGTTTTTGCATCAGCAAGTGAGCATTCGAATATTATTAAATTGAAGTACCCCTTGTTTTGCTTGTATTTATAAGAGGTGGTGTAGTCTAATACGGAAGGTGGCAGGTTCTAAATCATGAGAACCTGAGATCGAACCGTATAAGAGTACACTTCCTCTTTTATTTTTCGTCCCTTTCGGCTGAACTCACCTCATACAAACTCCTGCAATGTATTCTTACACCTATCGTGGCTCTAGCGCACAAGTAGAATTGTTTTAAAGATGAGGGGTTCGAACCAGGCTTTGCGATTACTCGCGAACCAATAGATATAGAGCAAAACTTTTTCCACAGTTATATTCAGAACTAGTTCAAATGGAAAAGGTTAAAAACTGGTTTCGATCAAGGCGGTATTAACGAAGTTACAGTTATATATATTTATTTATGTATGTATATCGATTTTAAGAAACACTGTTACTTTCGTAGGTATTATCCGATTAGAATGAAACTTGGTACAAAATTTTATCATATGATTGTCTTGATCGAGTTCGCTAACCAGCGTGATCCATCATTTTGTTTAAAGATGGCGCCCGATCAAAAACTTAAAAAAATCATATCTCAGTTAAAATTGGTCATAGAGGAATTACAAAACATATGGCTAAATGTCCAAAGATGTATCTACAATTTTGGTATTTGTACTTTTTACGACAAATCAACGATATCAATATGGCGACCAGTCAAAGTGAAAATAATTCACAAATCAGCTGTTTTAAATTTTTGTCTTTAAAAATCCCTGCACCAAAGCTATTAAATTTCTTACGGTATCGGTGCAGTGTAACAGGATGCACGAACGACTCAAGCTAGGATACAGTATATATTTAATAACTTGCATTGTTAATTAATTTTGGTGTTATCCAGGGGTGCCCAATTTATCTACAGTCTGTGTATCCTACAGAGGATATTTATTTATATTTAATTTAAATCGCAATTTATTACGGAAATAATGTAGTTAATTCAAGTTGTAATTTTTATTTTTTATTATGTCATACTGATTATGAATCAAACACCGCAAAGGTTTCACCAAAAGTAACTATCATTATTGTAACGAGCTTCTTCAATGTTCGTCCAATAAATAGAAAAAGATAGTCAGCATGGCGATGACCAAGTTATCGGATGCGTGAAGGCTGCACGCGAACTACCAATCATTCACGTCCCCTACCTACGGGTGGACCTCCTGATTATAGTGGATTCCGAACCATAGGGAACGTAGTAAAGTCACACAATTGATTCGGAGGTGACCACGACACGCCACGCACGTAGACTGACTTGTAGTGTCAACGTTATCATGTCCCACCATGTTCCCCTGCCAACGCTGTGCACACTACCAAGTTTGCCGCAGTTTGAAACACGCTCTGGTTTTTATTTTTCCGCTCAAAATCCGATTCTATCTAGTATAAATTTCATTTCGGGGGGGGGGGGGGGGGTTGAACCCCATAAACCCCCCTAGCCCTCTTGGCTGCGGCCTTGTCTCTAACCTGCTAAAGCTATATGTTCCCATGGCGCGTGGCTTGCCGAGTCTCGTCCGTCAAAATTTTAACCATCAGCAAGGAATAAACAACCTTAGATTTTCAAAAACACGTGTCTGTACTTGGTTCAGTAATGTTTCATTGCGTCAATGGTAAGCTTGTCTCAGCTTGTCCATTATTGCTTGTAGCCGGTGTAGGTTGACATCGAGAACGCATACCAGTTTGCCAATGGCCAAAAACTCATAAGGAAACAATACAAAAAATGTCCGAAATCCATGGGGTCGACGTGTCGTTCGCAATACCATAACATACATTTTCAAACTATTCAAATTTTAATAGATTATGAGACGAGAATATTAAAAATGGAAACGCTAAACGCTAAAGCAAGGAAAACGTCTTGGCTAAATGTGTTAATTGTTGAGAAAGGTAAATGGAGGAGTTGCATGATTTTGGGTTTCGTTAAAATAAAATCGACGCATTTTCTTAATGCGGGACATATTGGGTCTACCGTAATAACGGTGGAAGTAAGACGTCAGTGAGGCGCTGAATTTTCCTTAACCTTACTTACCCAAGTCAAAAAAATACTCAATTTACCAATCACGCCCTGTCGGGGACGGCGGGTGGGGGGGGGGGGGGCTGTGGTTATTGTGAAAATGAGGATGATGGTGGTGGTGATGCCATCCTAACCCTTCAGGCAGACCAGGAAAAAGATGGCGCAGTCAGATTGGGAAAGATCTCCACAGGGTAGGCCTATCCGATGTTATATAATATTTTGTTTTAATTACACCACAGCATTGATTGGACTTCCGCCATCAGCTTTCTGGCAGTCCAATACAACACATAATCTGGTGAACCTCTGCTATTGACGAGAGCTGGGCACGTCTAAGGCGCATATATATAGATATGCATATATTTTATAATGTGTACATTTTCGATTAATAATGTAGTTTATAGAGGTAAGAGACTCGAATAGGCGCCTTCAGTACCTAAATATGCATATATTGTATGACGTATGTGCACATTATGTGGAACGTGACCCTTGCAAGCGCGATATCTCAGCAATGGCGGTCATTAGAAGAAAAATGATGGATACCTTTTTTGAAGAGAAGTAAAAGATCTACAACTTTTGTCAACATACTTTTTTGATAAAAATTACCGTTTTCGAGAAAAACAAAAAAAACTGATATTTTGACCTTTGACCGCGAATAACTTCTTTAGCACACAAGGGATCGATGGGGATTTCTGACATATTATTTCTAATTGTAAACCCAAGCTATGTACCAAAATTTGGCCCTCTGGCAATTTTCGTTATTTCAAATGTCTGAATGACCTGGAAATTTCAGCATTGTTTTGCCACACAGAACTAAAACACTCACGCTTATAGTTTCCATAACAATTCAAAAATAATAATAAAAACAGCAATCGATTTGTTTTTGCATCAGCAAGTGAGCATTCGAATATTATTAAATTGAAGTACCCCTTGTTTTGCTTGTATTTATAAGAGGTGGTGTAGTCTAATACGGAAGGTGGCAGGTTCTAAATCATGAGAACCTGAGATCGAACCGTATAAGAGTACACTTCCTCTTTTATTTTTCGTCCCTTTCGGCTGAACTCACCTCATACAAACTCCTGCAATGTATTCTTACACCTATCGTGGCTCTAGCGCACAAGTAGAATTGTTTTAAAGATGAGGGGTTCGAACCAGGCTTTGCGATTACTCGCGAACCAATAGATATAGAGCAAAACTTTTTCCACAGTTATATTCAGAACTAGTTCAAATGGAAAAGGTTAAAAACTGGTTTCGATCAAGGCGGTATTAACGAAGTTACAGTTATATATATTTATTTATGTATGTATATCGATTTTAAGAAACACTGTTACTTTCGTAGGTATTATCCGATTAGAATGAAACTTGGTACAAAATTTTATCATATGATTGTCTTGATCGAGTTCGTTAACCAGCGTGATCCATCATTTTGTTTAAAGATGGCGCCCGATCAAAAACTTAAAAAAATCATATCTCAGTTAAAATTGGTCATAGAGGAATTACAAAACATATGGCTCAATGTCCAAAGATGTATCTACAATTTTGGTATTTACACTTTTTACGACAAATCAACGATATCAATATGGCGACCAGTCAAAGTGAAAATAATTCACAAATCAGCTGTTTTAAATTTTTGTCTTTAAAAATCCCTGCACCAAAGCTACTAAATTTCTTACGGTATCGGTGCAGTGTAACAGGATGCACGAACGACTCAAGCTAGGATACAGTATATATTTAATAACTTGCATTGTTAATTAATTTTGGTGTTATCCAGGGGTGCCCAATTTATCTACAGTCTGTGTATCCTACAGAGGATATTTATTTATATTTAATTTAAATCGCAATTTATTACGGAAATAATGTAGTTAATTCAAGTTGTAATTTTTATTTTTTATTATGTCATACTGATTATGAATCAAACACCGCAAAGGTTTCACCAAAAGTAACTATCATTATTGAAACGAGCTTCTTCAATGTTCGTCCAATAAATAGAAAAAGATAGTCAGCATGGCGATGACCAAGTTATCGGATGCGTGAAGGCTGCACGCGAACTACCAATCATTCACGTCCCCTACCTACGGGTGGACCTCCTGATTATAGTGGATTCCGAACCATAGGGAACGTAGTAAAGTCACACAATTGATTCGGAGGTGACCACGACACGCCACGCACGTAGACTGACTTGTAGTGTCAACGTTATCATGTCCCACCATGTTCCCCTGCCAACGCTGTGCACACTACCAAGTTTGCCGCAGTTTGAAACACGCTCTGGTTTTTATTTTTCCGCTCAAAATCCGATTCTATCTAGTATAAATTTCATTTCGGGGGGGGGGGGTTGAACCCCATAAACCCCCCTAGCCCTCTTGGCTGCGGCCTTGTCTCTAACCTGCTAAAGCTATATGTTCCCATGGCGCGTGGCTTGCCGAGTCTCGTCCGTCAAAATTTTAACCATCAGCAAGGAATAAACAACCTTAGATTTTCAAAAACACGTGTCTGTACTTGGTTCAGTAATGTTTCATTGCGTCAATGGTAAGCTTGTCTCAGCTTGTCCATTATTGCTTGTAGCCGGTGTAGGTTGACATCGAGAACGCATACCAGTTTGCCAATGGCCAAAAACTCATAAGGAAACAATACAAAAAATGTCCGAAATCCATGGGGTCGACGTGTCGTTCGCAATACCATAACATACATTTTCAAACTATTCAAATTTTAATAGATTATGAGACGAGAATATTAAAAATGGAAACGCTAAACGCTAAAGCAAGGAAAACGTCTTGGCTAAATGTGTTAATTGTTGAGAAAGGTAAATGGAGGAGTTGCATGATTTTGGGTTTCGTTAAAATAAAATCGACGCATTTTCTTAATGCGGGACATATTGGGTCTACCGTAATAACGGTGGAAGTAAGACGTCAGTGAGGCGCTGAATTTTCCTTAACCTTACTTACCCAAGTCAAAAAAATACTCAATTTACCAATCACGCCCTGTCGGGGACGGCGGGTGGGGGGGGGGGGCTGTGGTTATTGTGAAAATGAGGATGATGGTGGTGGTGATGCCATCCTAACCCTTCAGGCAGACCAGGAAAAAGATGGCGCAGTCAGATTGGGAAAGATCTCCACAGGGTAGGCCTATCCGATGTTATATAATATTTTGTTTTAATTACACCACAGCATTGATTGGACTTCCGCCATCAGCTTTCTGGCAGTCCAATACAACACATAATCTGGTGAACCTCTGCTATTGACGAGAGCTGGGCACGTCTAAGGCGCATATATATAGATATGCATATATTTTATAAAGTGTACATTTTCGATTAATAATGTAGTTTATACAGGTAAGAGACTCGAATAGGCGCCTTCAGTACCTAAATATGCATATATTGTATGATGTATGTGCACATTATGTGGAACGTGACCCTTGCAAGCGCGATATCTCAGCAATGGTGGTCATTAGAAGAAAAATGATGGAAACCTTTTTTGAAGAGAAGTAAAAGATCTACAACATTTGTCAACATACTTTTTTGATAAAAATTACCGTTTTCGAGAAAAACAAAAAAAACTGATATTTTGACCTTTGACCGCGAATAACTTCTTTAGCACACAAGGGATCGATGGGGATTTCTGACATATTATTTCTAATTGTAAACCCAAGCTATGTACCAAAATTTGGCCCTCTGGCAATTTTCGTTATTTCAAATGTCTGAATGACCTGGAAATTTCAGCATTGTTTTGCCACACAGAACTAAAACACTCACGCTTATAGTTTCCATAACAATTCAAAAATAATAATAAAAACAGCAATCGATTTGTTTTTGCATCAGCAAGTGAGCATTCGAATATTATTAAATTGAAGTACCCCTTGTTTTGTTTGTATTTATAAGAGGTGGTGTAGTCTAATACGGAAGGTGGCAGGTTCTAAATCATGAGAACCTGAGATCGAACCGTATAAGGGTCCACTTCCTCTTTTATTTTTCGTCCCTTTCGGCTAAACTCACCTCATACAAACTCCTGCAATGTATTCTTACACCTATCGTGGCTCTAGCGCACAAGTAGAATTGTTTTAAAGATGAGGGGTTCGAATCAGGCTAAGCGATTACTCGCGAACCAATAGAGATAGAGCAAAACTTTTTCCACAGTTATATTCAGAACTAGTTCAAATGGAAAAGGTTAAAAACTGGTTTCGATCAAGGCGGTATTAACGAAGTTACAGTTATATATATTTATTTATGTATGTATATCGATTTTAAGAAACACTGTTACTTTCGTAGGTATTATCCGATTAGAATGAAACTTGGTACAAAATTTTATCATATGATTGTCTTGATCGCGTTCGTTAACCAGCGTGATCCATCATTTTGTTTAAAGATGGCGCCCGATCAAAAACTTAAAAAAATCATATCTCAGTTAAAATTGGTCATAGAGGAATTACAAAACATATGGCTAAATGTCCAAAGATGTATCTACAATTTTGGTATTTACACTTTTTACGACAAATCAACGATATCAATATGGCGACCAGTCAAAGTGAAAATAATTCACAAATCAGCTGTTTTAAATTTTTGTCTTTAAAAATCCCTGCACCAAAGCTACTAAATTTCTTACGGTATCGGTGCAGTGTAACAGGATGCACGAACAACTCAAGCTAGGATATAGTATATATTTAATAACTTGCATTGTTAATTAATTTTGGTGTTATCCAGGGGTGCCCAATTTATCTACAGTCTGTGTATCCTACAGAGGATATTTATTTGTATTTAATTTAAATCGCAATTTATTACGGAAATAATTTAGTTAATTCAAGTTGTAATTTTTATTTTTTATTATGTCATACTGATTATGAATCAAACACCGCAAAGGTTTCACCAAAAGTAACTATCATTATTGTAACGAGCTTCTTCAATGTTCGTCCAATAAATAGAAAAAGATAGTCAGCATGGCGATGACCAAGTTATCGGATGCGTGAAGGCTGCACGCGAACTACCAATCATTCACGTCCCCTACCTACGGGTGGACCTCCTGATTATAGTGGATTCCGAACCATAGGGAACGTAGTAAAGTCACACAATTGATTCGGAGGTGACCACGACACGCCACGCACGTAGACTGACTTGTAGTGTCAACGTTATCATGTCCCACCATGTTCCCCTGCCAACGCTGTGCACACTACCAAGTTTGCCGCAGTTTGAAACACGCTCTGGTTTTTATTTTTCCGCTCAAAATCCGATTCTATCTAGTATAAATTTCATTTCGGGGGGGGGGGGGGGTTGAACCCCATAAACCCCCCTAGCCCTCTTGGCTGCGGCCTTGTCTCTAACCTGCTAAAGCTATATGTTCCCATGGCGCGTGGCTTGCCGAGTCTCGTCCGTCAAAATTTTAACCATCAGCAAGGAATAAACAACCTTAGATTTTCAAAAACACGTGTCTGTACTTGGTTCAGTAATGTTTCATTGCGTCAATGGTAAGCTTGTCTCAGCTTGTCCATTATTGCTTGTAGCCGGTGTAGGTTGACATCGAGAACGCATACCAGTTTGCCAATGGCCAAAAACTCATAAGGAAACAATACAAAAAATGTCCGAAATCCATGGGGTCGACGTGTCGTTCGCAATACCATAACATACATTTTCAAACTATTCAAATTTTAATAGATTATGAGACGAGAATATTAAAAATGGAAACGCTAAACTCTAAAGCAAGGAAAACGTCTTGGCTAAATGTGTTAATTGTTGAGAAAGGTAAATGGAGGAGTTGCATGATTTTGGGTTTCGTTAAAATAAAATCGACGCATTTTCTTAATGCGGGACATATTGGGTCTACCGTAATAACGGTGGAAGTAAGACGTCAGTGAGGCGCTGAATTTTCCTTAACCTTACTTACCCAAGTCAAAAAAATACTCAATTTACCAATCACGCCCTGTCGGGGACGGCGGGTGGGGGGGGGGGGGCTGTGGTTATTGTGAAAATGAGGATGATGGTGGTGGTGATGCCATCCTAACCCTTCAGGCAGACCAGGAAAAAGATGGCGCAGTCAGATTGGGAAAGATCTCCACAGGGTAGGCCTATCCGATGTTATATAATATTTTGTTTTAATTACACCACAGCATTGGACTTCCGCCATCAGCTTTCTTGCAGTCCAATACAACACATAATCTGGTGAACCTCTGCTATTGACGAGAGCTGGGCACGTCTAAGGCGCATATATATAGGTATGCATATATTTTATAAAGTGTACATTTTCGATTAATAATGTAGTTTATACAGGTAAGAGACTCGAATAGGCGCCTTCAGTACCTAAATATGCATATATTGTATGATGTATGTGCACATTATGTGGAACGTGACCCTTGCAAGCGCGATATCTCAGCAATGGTGGTCATTAGAAGAAAAATGATGGAAACCTTTTTTGAAGAGAAGTAAAAGATCTACAACATTTGTCAACATACTTTTTTGATAAAAATTACCGTTTTCGAGAAAAACAAAAAAAACTGATATTTTGACCTTTGACCGCGAATAACTTCTTTAGCACACAAGGGATCGATGGGGATTTCTGACATATTATTTCTAATTGTAAACCCAAGCTATGTACCAAAATTTGGCCCTCTGGCAATTTTCGTTATTTCAAATGTCTGAATGACCTGGAAATTTCAGCAGTGTTTTGCCACACAGAGCTAAAACACTCACGCTTATAGTTTCCATAACAATTCAAAAATAATAATAAAAACAGCAATCGATTTGTTTTTGTATCAGCAAGTGAGCATTCGAATATTATTAAATTGAAGTACCCCTTGTTTTGCTTGTATTTATAAGAGGTGGTGTAGTCTAATACGGAAGGTGGCAGGTTCTAAATCATGAGACCCTGAGATTGAACCGTATAAGAGTCCACTTCCTCTTTTATTTTTCGTCCCTTTCGGCTAAACTCACCTCATACAAACTCCTGCAATGTATTCTTACACCTATCGTGGCTCTAGCGCACAAGTAGAATTGTTTTAAAGATGAGGGGTTCGAATCAGGCTAAGCGATTACTCGCGAACCAATAGAGATAGAGCAAAACTTTTTCCACAGTTATATTCAGAACTAGTTCAAATGGAAAAGGTTAAAAACTGATTTCGATCAAGGCGGTATTAACGAAGTTACAGTTATATATATTTATTTATTTATGTATATCGATTTTAAGAAACACTGTTACTTTCGTAGGTATTATCCGATTAGAATGAAACTTGGTACAAAATTTTATCATATGATTGTCTTGATCGAGTTCGTTAACCAGTGTGATCCATCATTTTGTTTAAAGATGGCGCCCGATCAAAAACTTAAAAAAATCATATCTCAGTTAAAATTGGTCATAGAGGAACTACAAAACATATGGCTACATGTCCAAAGATGTATCTACAATTTTGGTATTTACACTTTTTACGACAAATCAACGATATCAATATGGCGACCAGTCAAAGTGAAAATAATTCACAAATCAGCTGTTTTAAATTTTTGTCTTTAAAAATCCCTGCACCAAAGCTACTAAATTTCTTACGGTATCGGTGCAGTGTAACAGGATGCACGAACAACTCAAGCTAGGATATAGTATATATTTAATAACTTGCATTGTTAATTAATTTTGGTGTTATCCAGGGGTGCCCAATTTATCTACAGTCTGTGTATCCTACAGAGGATATTTATTTGTATTTAATTTAAATCGCAATTTATTACGGAAATAATTTAGTTAATTCAAGTTGTAATTTTTATTTTTTATTATGTCATACTGATTATGAATCAAACACCGCAAAGGTTTCACCAAAAGTAACTATCATTATTGTAACGAGCTTCTTCAATGTTCGTCCAATAAATAGAAAAAGATAGTCAGCATGGCGATGACCAAGTTATCGGATGCGTGAAGGCTGCACGCGAACTACCAATCATTCACGTCCCCTACCTACGGGTGGACCTCCTGATTATAGTGGATTCCGAACCATAGGGAACGTAGTAAAGTCACACAATTGATTCGGAGGTGACCACGACACGCCACGCACGTAGACTGACTTGTAGTGTCAACGTTATCATGTCCCACCATGTTCCCCTGCCAACGCTGTGCACACTACCAAGTTTGCCGCAGTTTGAAACACGCTCTGGTTTTTATTTTTCCGCTCAAAATCCGATTCTATCTAGTATAAATTTCATTTCGGGGGGGGGGGGGGTTGAACCCCATAAACCCCCCTAGCCCTCTTGGCTGCGGCCTTGTCTCTAACCTGCTAAAGCTATATGTTCCCATGGCGCGTGGCTTGCCGAGTCTCGTCCGTCAAAATTTTAACCATCAGCAAGGAATAAACAACCTTAGATTTTCAAAAACACGTGTCTGTACTTGGTTCAGTAATGTTTCATTGCGTCAATGGTAAGCTTGTCTCAGCTTGTCCATTATTGCTTGTAGCCGGTGTAGGTTGACATCGAGAACGCATACCAGTTTGCCAATGGCCAAAAACTCATAAGGAAACAATACAAAAAATGTCCGAAATCCATGGGGTCGACGTGTCGTTCGCAATACCATAACATACATTTTCAAACTATTCAAATTTTAATAGATTATGAGACGAGAATATTAAAAATGGAAACGCTAAACGCTAAAGCAAGGAAAACGTCTTGGCTAAATGTGTTAATTGTTGAGAAAGGTAAATGGAGGAGTTGCATGATTTTGGGTTTCGTTAAAATAAAATCGACGCATTTTCTTAATGCGGGACATATTGGGTCTACCGTAATAACGGTGGAAGTAAGACGTCAGTGAGGCGCTGAATTTTCCTTAACCTTACTTACCCAAGTCAAAAAAATACTCAATTTACCAACCACGCCCTGTCGGGGACGGCGGGTGGGGGGGGGGCTGTGGTTATTGTGAAAATGAGGATGATGGTGGTGGTGATGCCATCCTAACCCTTCAGGCAGACCAGGAAAAAGATGGCGCAGTCAGATTGGGAAAGATCTCCACAGGGTAGGCCTATCCGATGTTATATAATATTTTGTTTTAATTACACCACAGCATTGGACTTCCGCCATCAGCTTTCTTGCAGTCCAATACAACACATAATCTGGTGAACCTCTGCTATTGACGAGAGCTGGGCACGTCTAAGGCGCATATATATAGGTATGCATATATTTTATAAAGTGTACATTTTCGATTAATAATGTAGTTTATACAGGTAAGAGACTCGAATAGGCGCCTTCAGTACCTAAATATGCATATATTGTATGATGTATGTGCACATTATGTGGAACGTGACCCTTGCAAGCGCGATATCTCAGCAATGGTGGTCATTAGAAGAAAAATGATGGAAACCTTTTTTGAAGAGAAGTAAAAGATCTACAACATTTGTCAACATACTTTTTTGATAAAAATTACCGTTTTCGAGAAAAACAAAAAAAACTGATATTTTGACCTTTGACCGCGAATAACTTCTTTAGCACACAAGGGATCGATGGGGATTTCTGACATATTATTTCTAATTGTAAACCCAAGCTATGTACCAAAATTTGGCCCTCTGGCAATTTTCGTTATTTCAAATGTCTGAATGACCTGGAAATTTCAGCATTGTTTTGCCACACAGAGCTAAAACACTCACGCTTATAGTTTCCATAACAATTCAAAAATAATAATAAAAACAGCAATCGATTTGTTTTTGTATCAGCAAGTGAGCATTCGAATATTATTAAATTGAAGTACCCCTTGTTTTGCTTGTATTTATAAGAGGTGGTGTAGTCTAATACGGAAGGTGGCAGGTTCTAAATCATGAGACCCTGAGATCGAACCGTATAAGAGTACACTTCCTCTTTTATTTTTCGTCCCTTTCGGCTAAACTCACCTCATACAAACTCCTGCAATGTATTCTTACACCTATCGTGGCTCTAGCGCACAAGTAGAATTGTTTTAAAGATGAGGGGTTCGAATCAGGCTATGCGATTACTCGCGAACCAATAGAGATAGAGCAAAACTTTTTCCACAGTTATATTCAGAACTAGTTCAAATGGAAAAGGTTAAAAACTGATTTCGATCAATGCGGTATTAACGAAGTTACAGTTATATATATTTATTTATTTATGTATATCGATTTTAAGAAACACTGTTACTTTCGTAGGTATTATCCGATTAGAATGAAACTTGGTACAAAATTTTATCATATGATTGTCTTGATCGAGTTCGTTAACCAGTGTGATCCATCATTTTGTTTAAAGATGGCGCCCGATCAAAAACTTAAAAAAATCATATCTCAGTTAAAATTGGTCATAGAGGAACTACAAAACATATGGCTACATGTCCAAAGATGTATCTACAATTTTGGTATTTACACTTTTTACGACAAATCAACGATGTCAATATGGCGACCAGTCAAAGTGAAAATAATTCACAAATCAGCTGTTTTAAATTTTTGTCTTTAAAAATCCCTGCACCAAAGCTACTAAATTTCTTACGGTATCGGTGCAGTGTAACAGGATGCACGAACAACTCAAGCTAGGATATAGTATATATTTAATAACTTGCATTGTTAATTAATTTTGGTGTTATCCAGGGGTGCCCAATTTATCTACAGTCTGTGTATCCTACAGAGGATATTTATTTATATTTAATTTAAATCGCCATTTATTACGGAAATAATCTAGTTAGTTCAAGTTGCAATTTTTATATTTTATTATGTCATTGGTTATTTTAAAATTCATTTGGGAACAATACCATTGCCAGAAAATCCAATGAACCCCAACAAAAAAAAAACGTTGAAATAGTGGATTATGTATATACTACTGATTATGAATCAAACACCGCAAAGGTTTCTCCAAAAGTAACTATCATCATTGTAACGAGCTTCTTCATTGTTCGTCCTACAAATAGAAAAAGATAGTCACCATGGCGATGACCAAGTTATCGGATGCGTGAAGGCTACACGCGTACTTCCAATCATTCACGTCCCCTACCTACTGGTGGACCTCCTGATTATAGTGGATTCCGAACCATAGGGAACATAGTAAAGTCACACAATTGATTCGGAGGTGACCACGACTCGCCACGCACTTAGACTGACTTGCAGTGTCAACGTTATCATGTCCCACCATGTTCCCCTGCCAACGCTGTGCACACTACCAAGTTTGCCGCAGTTTGAAACACGCTCTGGTTTTTATTTTTCCGCTCAAAATCCGATTCTATCTAGTATAAATTTCATTTCGGGGGGGGGGGGGGGTTGAACCCCATAAACCCCCCTAGCCCCCTTGGCTGCGGCCTTGTCTCTAACCTGCTAAAGCTATATGTTCCCATGGCCCGTGCCTTGCCGAGTCTCGTCCGTCAAAATTTTAACCATCAGCAAGGAATAAACAACTTTAGATTTTCAAAGACTCGTGTCTGTACTTGGTTAAGTCATGTTTCATTGCGTCTTGTCTCAGCTTGTCCATTATTGCTTGTAGCCGGTGTAGGTTGACATCGAGAACGCATACCAGTTTGCCAATGGCCAAAAAATCATAAGGAAACAATACAAAAAATGTCCGAAATCCATGGGGTCGACGTGTCGTTCGCAATACCATAACATACATTTTCAAACTATCCAAATTTTAATAGATTATGAGACGATAATATTAAAAATGGAAACGCTGAACGCTAAAGCATGGAAAACTTCTTGGCTAAATGTGTTAATTGTTGAGAAAGGTAAATGGAGGAGTTGCATGATTTTGGGTTTCGTTAAAATAAAATCGACGCATTTTCTTAATGCGGGACATATTGGGTCTACCGTAATAACGGTGGAAGTAAGACGTCAGTGAGGCGCTGAATTTTCCTTAACCTTACTTACCCAAGTCAAAAAAATACTCAATTTACCAATCACGCCCTGTCGGGGACGGCGGGTGGGGGGGGGGGCTGTGGTTATTGTGAAAATGAGGATGATGGTGGTGGTGATGCATCCTAACCCTTCAGGCAGACCAGGAAAAAGGTGGCGCAGTCAGATTGGGAAGGATCTCCACAGGGTAGGCCTGTCCGATGTTATATAATATTTTGTTTTAATTACACCACAGCATTGGACTTCCGCCATCAGCTTTCTTGCAGTCCAATACAACACATAATCTGGTGAACCTCTGCTATTGACGAGAGCTGGGCACGTCTAAGGCGCTTATATATAGATATGCATATATTTTATAAAGTGTACATTTTCGATTAATAATGTAGTTTATACAAGTAAGAGACTCGAATAGGCGCCTTAAGTACCTAAATATGCATATATTGTATGATGTATGTGCACATTATGTGGAACGTGACCCTTGCAAGCGCGATATCTCAGCAATGGTGGTCATTGGAAGAAAAATGATGGAAACCTTTTTTGAAGAGAAGTAAAAGATCTGCAACTTTTGTTTACTTACTTTTTTGATAAAAATTACCGTTTTCGAGAAAAACAAAAAAAACTGATATTTTTACCTTTGACCGCGAATAACTTCTTTAGCACACATGGGATCGATGGGAATTTCTGACATATTATTTCTAATTGTAAACCCAAGCTATGTACCAAAATTTGGCCCTCTGGCAATTTTCGTTATTTCAAATGTCTGAATGACCTGGAAATTTCAGCATTGTTTTGCCACACAGAGCTAAAACACTCACGCTTATAGTTTCCATAACAATTCAAAAATAATAATAAAAACAGCAATCGATTTGTTTTTGTATCAGCAAGTGAGCATTCAAATATTATTAAATTGAAGTACCCCTTGTTTTGCTTGTATTTATAAGAGGTGGTGTAGTCTAATACGGAAGGTGGCAGGTACTAAATCATGAGAACCTGAGATCGAACCGTATAAGAGTACACTTCCTCTTTTATTTTTCGTCCCTTTCGGCTAAACTCACGTCATACAAACTCCTGCAATGTATTCTTACACCTATCGTGGCTCTAGCGCACAAGTAGAATTGTTTTAAAGATGAGGGGTTCGAACCAGGCTATGCGATTACTCGCGAACCAATAGAGATAGAGCAAAACTTTTTCCACAGTTATATTCAGAACTAGTTCAAATGGAAAAGGTTAAAAACTGATTTCGATCAAGGCGGTATTAACGAAGTTACAGTTATATATATTTATTTATGTATGTATATCGATTTTAAGAAACACTGTTACTTTCGTAGGTATTACCCGATTAGAATGAAACTTGGTACAAAATTTTATCATATGATTGTCTTGATCGAGTTCGTTAACCGCGTGATCCATCATTTTGTTTAAAGATGGCGCCCGATCAAAAACTTAAAAAAATCATATCTCAGTTAAAATTGGTCATAGAGGAATGACAAAACATATGGCTACATGTCCAAAGATGTATCTACAATTTTGGTATTTACACTTTTTACGACAAATCAACGATATCAATATGGCGACCAGTCAAAGTGAAAATAATTCACAAATCAGCTGTTTTAAATTTTTGTCTTTAAAAATCCCTGCACCAAAGCTACTAAATTTCTTACGGTATCGGTGCAGTGTAACAGGATGCACGAACAACTCAAGCTAGGATATAGTATATATTTAATAACTTGCATTGTTAATTAATTTTGGTGTTATCCAGGGGTGCCCAATTTATCTACAGTCTGTGTACCCTACCGAGGATATTTATTTATATTTAATTTAAATCGCAATTTATTACGGAAATAATTTAGTTAATTCAAGTTGTAATTTTTATTTTTTATTATGTCATTGGTTATTTTAAAATTCATTTGGGAACAATACCATTGCCAGAAAATCCAATGAACCCCCACAAAAAAAAACCTTGAAATAGTGGATTATGTATATACTACTGATTATGAATCAAACACCGCAAAGGTTTCCCCAAAAGTAACTATCATCATTGTAACGAGCTTCTTCATTGTTCGTCCTACAAATAGAAAAAGATAGTCACCATGGCGATGACGAAGTTATCGGATGCGTGAAGGCTACACGCGAACTTCCAATCATTCACGTCCCCTACCTACGGGTGGACCTCCTGATTATAGTGGATTCCGAACCATAGGGAACATAGTAAAGTCACACAATTGATTCGGAGGTGACCACGACTCGCCACGCACTTAGACTGACTTGCAGTGTCAACGTTGTCATGTCCCACCATGTTCCCCTGCCAACGCTGTGCACACTACCAAGTTTGCCGCAGTTTGAAACACGCTCTGGTTTTTATTTTTCCGCTCAAAATTCGATTCTATCTAGTATAAATTTCATTTCGGGGGGGGGGGGGTTGAACCCCATAAACCCCCCTAGCCCCCTTGGCTGCGGCCTTGTCTCTAACCTGCTAAAGCTATATGTTCCCATGGCGCGTGGCTTGCCGAGTCTCGTCCGTCAAAATTTTAACCATCAGCAAGGAATAAACAACCTTAGATTTTCAAAGACTCGTGTCTGTACTTGGTTAAGTCATATTTCATTGCGTCAATGGTAAGCTTGTCTCAGCTTGTCCATTATTGCTTGTAGCCGGTGTAGGTTGACATCGAGAACGCATACCAGTTTGCCAATGGCCAAAAAATCATAAGGAAACAATACAAGAAATGTCCGAAATCCATGGGGTCGACGTGTCGTTCGCAATACCATAACTTACATTTTCAAACTATTCAAATTTTAATACATTATGAGACGAGAATATTAAAAATGGAAACGCTAAACGCTAAAGCAAGGAAAACATCTTGGCTAAATGTGTTAATTGTTGAGAAAGGTAAATGGAGGGGTTGCATGATTTTGGGTTTCGTTAAAATAAAATCGACGCATTTTCTTAATGCGGGACATATTGGGTCTACCGTAATAACGGTGGAAGTAAGACGTCAGTGAGGCGCTGAATTTTCCTTAACCTTACTTACCCAAGTCAAAAAAATACTCAATTTACCAATCACGCCCTGTCGGGGACGGCGGGTGGGGGGGGGGGGCTGTGGTTATTGTGAAAATGAGGATGATGGTGGTGGTGATGCAATCCTAACCCTTCAGGCAGACCAGGAAAAAGATGGCGCAGTCAGATTGGGAAAGATCTCCACAGGGTAGGCCTATCCGATGTTATATAATATTTTGTTTTAATTACACCACAGCATTGGACTTCCGCCATCAGCTTTCTTGCAGTCCAATACAACACATAATCTGGTGAACCTCTGCTATTGACGAGAGCTGGGCACGTCTAAGGCGCATATATATAGATATGCATATATTTTATAATGTGTACATTTTCGATTAATAATGTAGTTTATACAGGTAAGAGACTCGAATAGGCGCCTTCAGTACCTAAATATGCATATATTGTATGACGTATGTGCACATTATGTGGAACGTGACCCTTGCAAGCGCGATATCTCAGCAATGGTGGTCATTGGAAGAAAAATGATAGAAACCTTTTTTGAAGAGAAGTAAAGGATCTACAACTTTTGTCAACATACTTTTTTGATAAAAATTACCATTTTCGAGAAAAACAAAAAAAACTGATATTTTGACCTTTGACCGCGAATAACTTCTTTAGCACACAAGGGATCGATGGGGATTTCTGACATATTATTTCTAATTGTAAACCCAAGCTATGTACCAAAATTTGGCCCTCTGGCAATTTTCGTTATTTCAAATGTCTGAATGACCTGGAAATTTCAGCATTGTTTTGCCACACAGAGCTAAAACACTCACGCTTATAGTTTCCATAACAATTCAAAAATAATAATAAAAACAGCAATCGATTTGTTTTTGTATCAGCAAGTGAGCATTCGAATATTATTAAATTGAAGTACCCCTTGTTTTGCTTGTATTTATAAGAGGTGGTGTAGTCTAATACGGAAGGTGGCAGGTTCTAAATCATGAGACCCTGAGATCGAACCGTATAAGAGTACACTTCCTCTTTTATTTTTCGTCCCTTTCGGCTAAACTCACCTCATACAAACTCCTGCAATGTATTCTTACACCTATCGTGGCTCTAGCGCACAAGTAGAATTGTTTTAAAGATGAGGGGTTCGAATCAGGCTATGCGATTACTCGCGAACCAATAGAGATAGAGCAAAACTTTTTCCACAGTTATATTCAGAACTAGTTCAAATGGAAAAGGTTAAAAACTGATTTCGATCAATGCGGTATTAACGAAGTTACAGTTATATATATTTATTTATTTATGTATATCGATTTTAAGAAACACTGTTACTTTCGTAGGTATTATCCGATTAGAATGAAACTTGGTACAAAATTTTATCATATGATTGTCTTGATCGAGTTCGTTAACCAGTGTGATCCATCATTTTGTTTAAAGATGGCGCCCGATCAAAAACTTAAAAAAATCATATCTCAGTTAAAATTGGTCATAGAGGAACTACAAAACATATGGCTACATGTCCAAAGATGTATCTACAATTTTGGTATTTACACTTTTTACGACAAATCAACGATATCAATGTGGCAACCAGTCAAAGTGAAAATAATTCACAAATCAGCTGTTTTAAATTTTTGTCTTTAAAAATCCCTGCACCAAAGCTACTAAATTTCTTACGGTATCGGTGCAGTGTAACAGGATGCACGAACAACTCAAGCTAGGATATATAGTATATATTTAATAACTTGCATTGTTAATTAATTTTGGTGTTATCCAGGGGTGCCCAATTTATCTACAGTCTGTATATCCTACAGAGGATATTTATTTATATTTAATTTAAATCGCAATTTATTACGGAAATAATTTAGTTAATTCAAGTTGTAATTATTTATTTTTTATTATGTCATTGGTTATTTTAAAATTCATTTGGGAACAATACCATTGCCAGAAAATCCAATGAACCCCAACAAAAAAAAACGTTGAAATAGTGGATTATGTATATACTACCGATTATGAATCAAACACCCCAAAGGTTTCACCAAAAGTAACTATCATCATTGTAACGAGCTTCTTCATTGTTCGTCCTACAAATAGAAAAAGATAGTCACCATGGCGATGACCAAGTTATCGGATGCGTGAAGGCTACACGCGAACTTCCAATCATTCACGTCCCCTACCTACGGGTGGACCTCCTGATCATAGTGGATTCCGAACCATAGGGAACATAGTAAAGTCACACAATTGATTCGGAGGTGACCACGACTCGCCACGCACGTAGACTGACTTGTAGTGTCAACGTTATCATGTCCCACCATGTTCCCCTGCCAACGCTGTGCACACTACCAAGTTTGCCGCAGTTTGAAACACGCTCTGGTTTTTATTTTTCCGCTCAAAATTCGATTCTATCTAGTATAAATTTCATTTCGGGGGGGGGGGGTTGAACCCCATAAACCCCCCTAGCCCCCTTGGCTGCGGCCTTGTCTCTAACCTGCTAAAGCTATATGTTCCCATGGCGCGTGGCTTGCCGAGTCTCGTCCGTCAAAATTTTAACCATCAGCAAGGAATAAACAACCTTAGATTTTCAAAGACTCGTGTCTGTACTTGGTTAAGTCATATTTCATTGCGTCAATGGTAAGCTTGTCTCAGCTTGTCCATTATTGCTTGTAGCCGGTGTAGGTTGACATCGAGAACGCATACCAGTTTGCCAATGGCCAAAAAATCATAAGGAAACAATACAAGAAATGTCCGAAATCCATGGGGTCGACGTGTCGTTCGCAATACCATAACTTACATTTTCAAACTATTCAAATTTTAATACATTATGAGACGAGAATATTAAAAATGGAAACGCTAAACGCTAAAGCAAGGAAAACATCTTGGCTAAATGTGTTAATTGTTGAGAAAGGTAAATGGAGGGGTTGCATGATTTTGGGTTTCGTTAAAATAAAATCGACGCATTTTCTTAATGCGGGACATATTGGGTCTACCGTAATAACGGTGGAAGTAAGACGTCAGTGAGGCGCTGAATTTTCCTTAACCTTACTTACCCAAGTCAAAAAAATACTCAATTTACCAATCACGCCCTGTCGGGGACGGCGGGTGGGGGGGGGGGGCTGTGGTTATTGTGAAAATGAGGATGATGGTGGTGGTGATGCAATCCTAACCCTTCAGGCAGACCAGGAAAAAGATGGCGCAGTCAGATTGGGAAAGATCTCCACAGGGTAGGCCTATCCGATGTTATATAATATTTTGTTTTAATTACACCACAGCATTGGACTTCCGCCATCAGCTTTCTTGCAGTCCAATACAACACATAATCTGGTGAACCTCTGCTATTGACGAGAGCTGGGCACGTCTAAGGCGCATATATATAGATATGCATATATTTTATAATGTGTACATTTTCGATTAATAATGTAGTTTATACAGGTAAGAGACTCGAATAGGCGCCTTCAGTACCTAAATATGCATATATTGTATGACGTATGTGCACATTATGTGGAACGTGACCCTTGCAAGCGCGATATCTCAGCAATGGTGGTCATTGGAAGAAAAATGATGGAAACCTTTTTTGAAGAGAAGTAAAAGATCTACAACTTTTGTCAACATACTTTTTTGATAAAAATTACCGTTTTCGAGAAAAACAAAAAAAACTGATATTTTGACCTTTGACCGCGAATTACTTCTTTAACACACATGGGATCGATGGGGATTTCTGACATATTATTTCTAAATGTAAACCCAAGCTATGTACCAAAATTTGGCCCTCACAAATTCAAATGGAAAAGGTTAAAAACTGATTTCGATCAAGGCGGTATTAACGAAGTTACAGTTATATATATTTATTTATGTATGTATATCGATTTTAAGAAACACTGTTACTTTCGTAGGTATTATCCAATTAGAATGAAACTTGGTACAAAATTTTATCATATGATTGTCTTGATCGAGTTCGTTAACCAGCGTGATCCATCATTTTGTTTAAAGATGGCGCCCGATCAAAAACTTAAAAAAATCATATCTCAGTTAAAATTGGTCATTGAGGAATTACAAAACATGTGGCTAAATGTCCAAAGATGTATCTACAATTTTGGTATTTACACTTTTTACGACAAATCAACGATATCAATATGGCGACCAGTCAAAGTGAAAAAAATTCACAAATCAGCTGTTTTAAATTTTTGTCTTTAAAAATCCCTGCACCAAAGCTACTAAATTTCTTACGGTATCGGTGCAGTGTAACAGGATGCACGAACAACTCAAGCTAGGATATATAGTATATATTTAATAACTTGCATTGTTAATTAATTTTGGTGTTATCCAGGGGTGCCCAATTTATCTACAGTCTGTATATCCTACAGAGGATATTTATTTATATTTAATTTAAATCGCAATTTATTACGGAAATAATTTAGTTAATTCAAGTTGTAATTTTTATTTTTTATTATGTCATTGGTTATTTTAAAATTCATTTGGGAACAATACCATTGCCAGAAAATCCAATGAACCCCTACAAAAAAAAAAAACGTTGAAATAGTGGATTATGTATATACTACTGATTATGAATCAAACACCGCAAAGGTTTCACCAAAAGTAACTATCATCATTGTAACGAGCTTCTTCATTGTTCGTCCTATAAATAGAAAAAGATAGTCACCATGGCGATGACCAAGTTATCGGATGCGTGAAGGCTACACGCGAACTTCCAATCATTCACGTCCCCTACCTACGGGTGGACCTCCTGATTATAGTGGATTCCGAACCATAGGAAACATAGTATAGTCCCACAATTGATTCGGAGGTGACCACGACTCGCCACGCACTTAGACTGACTTGCAGTGTCAACGTTATCATGTCCCACCATGTTCCCCTGCCAACGCTGTGCACACTACCAAGTTTGCCGCAGTTTGAAACACGCTCTGGTTTTTATTTTTCCGCTCAAAATCCGATTCTATCTAGTATAAATTTCATTTTGGGGGGGGGGGAGGGGGTTGAACCCCATAAACCCCCCTAGCCCCCTTGGCTGCGGCCTTGTCTCTAACCTGCTAAAGCTATATGTTCCCATGGCCCGTGCCTTGCCGAGTCTCGTCCGTCAATATTTTAACCATCAGCAAGGAATAAACAACCTTAGATTTTCAAAGACTCGTGTCTGTACTTGGTTAAGTCATGTTTCATTGCGTCAATGGTAAGCTTGTCTCAGCTTGTCCATTATTGCTTGTAGCCGGTGTAGGTTGACATCGAGAACGCATACCAGTTTGCCAATGGCCAAAAAATCATAAGGAAACAATACAAAAAATGTCCGAAATCCATGGGGTCGACGTGTCGTTCGCAATACCATAACATACATTTTCAAAATATTCAAATTTTAATAGATTATGAGACGAGAATATTAAAAATGGAACCGCTAAACGCTAAAGCATGGAAAACGTCTTGGCTAAATGTGTTAATTGTTGAGAAAGGTAAATGGAGGAGTTGCATGATTTTGGGTTTCGTTAAAATAAAATCGACGCATTTTCTTAATGGGCACGTCTAAGGCGCTTATATATAGATATGCATATATTTTATAAAGTGTACATTTTCGATTAATAATGTAGTTTATACAGGTAAGAGACTCGAATAGGCGCCTTAAGTACCTAAATATGCATATATTGTATGATGTATGTGCACATTATGTGGAACGTGACCCTTGCAAGCGCGATATCTCAGCAATGGTGGTCATTAGAAGAAAATGATGGAAACCTTTTTTGAAGAGAAGTAAAAGATCTACAACTTTTGTCAACATACGTTTTTGATAAAAATTACCGTTTTCGAGAAAAACAAAAAAAACTGATATTTTTACCTTTGACCGCGAATTACTTCTTTAACACACATGGGATCGATGGGGATTTCTGACATATTATTTCTAATTGTAAACCCAAGCTATGTACCAAAATTTGGCCCTCTGGCAATTTTCGTTATTTCAAATGTCTGAATGACCTGGAAATTTCAGCATTGTTTTGCCACACAGAGCTAAAACACACACGCTTATAGTTTCCATAACAATTCAAAAATAATAATAAAAACAGCAATCGATTTGTTTTTGTATCAGCAAGTGAGCATTCGAATATTATTAAATTGAAGTACCCCTTGTTTTGCTTGTATTTATAAGAGGTGGTGTAGTCTAATACGGAAGGTGGCAGGTTCTAAATCATGAGAACCTGAGATCGAACCGTATAAGAGTACACTTCCTCTTTTATTTTTCGTCCCTTTCGGCTAAACTCACCTCATACAAACTCCTGCAATGTATTCTTACACCTATCGTGGCTCTAGCGCACAAGTAGAATTGTTTTAAAGATGAGGGGTTCGAACCATGCTATGCGATTACTCGCGAACCAATAGAGGTAGAGCAAAACTTTTTCCACAGTTATATTCAGAACTAGTTCAAATGGAAAAGGTTAAAAACTGATATCGATCAAGGCCGCATTAACGAAGTTACAGTTATATATATTTATTTATGTATGTATATCAATTTTAAGAAACACTGTTACATTCGTAGGTATTATCCGATTAGAATGAAACTTGGTACAAAATTTTATCATACTATTGTCTTGATCGAGTTCATTAACCAGCGTGATCCATCATTTTGTTTAAAGATGGCGCCCGATCAAAAACTTAAAAAAATCATATCTCAGTTAAAATTGGTCATAGAGGAATTACAAAACATGTGGCTAAATGTCCAATGATGTATCTACAATTTTGTTATTTTCACTTTTTACGACAAATCAACGATATCAATATGGCGACCAGTCAAAGTGAAAAAAATTCACAAATCAGCTGTTTTAAATTTTTGTCTTTAAAAATCCCTGCACCAAAGCTACTAAATTTCTTACGGTATCGGTGCAGTGAAACAGGATGCACGAACAACTCAAGCTAGGATATATAGTATATATTTAATAACTTGCATTGTTAATTAATTTTGGTGTTATCCAGGGGTGCCCAATTTATCTACAGTCTGTGTATCCTACAGAGGATATTTATTTATATTTAATTTAAATCGCAATTTATTACGGAAATAATTTAGTTAATTCAAGTTGTAATTTTTATTTTTAATTATGTCATTGGTTATTTTATAATTCATTTGGGAACAATACCATTGCCAGAAAATCCAATGAACCCCTACAAAAAAAAAACCTTGAAATAGTGGATTATGTATATACTACTGATTATGAATCAAACACCGCAAAGGTTTCACCAAAAGTAACTATCATCATTGTAACGAGCTTCTTCAATGTTCGTCCTATAAATAGAAAAAGATAGTCACCATGGCGATGACCAAGTTATCGGATGCGTGAAGGCTACACGCGAACTTCCAATCATTCACGTCCCCTACCTACGGGTGGACCTCCTGATTATAGTGGATTCCGAACCATAGGGAACATAGTAAAGTCACACAATTGATTCGGAGGTGACCACGACTCGCCACGCACGTAGACTGAAATGAAATGAAATGAAATGAAATGAAATGAAATGAAATATAATAGGCCATTATTACCACATACAGTACAATATAGATATAAAGGTACAGTATGTGCTCGGCACCGTCAAAAATACAATTAGGTCTACCATGTAGGCTACATAATATCAAAACATCAAGTCTAGACTATAAACATTTTGACTATTTATGAGTCAATAATTTGACTTGTAGTGTCAACGTTATCATGTCCCACCATGTTCCCCTGCCAACGCTGTGCACACTACCAAGTTTGCCGCAGTTAGAAACCGGCTCTGCTCTCATGGATTCAACTTGGTAAGGCCGTTGGCGTATTGACAAAGTATGCACAAACATATAGACCAATAGAGATAAATCGTATTCTCTACTTAGAAGGTACAGTACTAGAGTAGACAACAAACAACTGAAGTCTACTCATTCAATCTAAATTCCTTGCCTAACAATTTTATTTAGTTAAAAAATGGCTTTGAAACCAATTTATGAAGAGCCCAAAATTCTTACGGAAACAACAGTCAAGAAATTTCTTCTGGGTTTTAATAAACATAACCAATTATAGCTATTTCTTCATGGACATGCTAAAAAGTCTGGCATTTTACAGAATCTAGTCTACAGGCCTCAATTGATGAACCTAAGACAAATACCTGAAGGTGATGATTAAGAGGAGTGGGGAAATGATGGCCGGAGATTTGACACTTGAAGCGGGATAATTATAATATCTGTCGAAGACGCAAGACAGGCCCTCTGGCTACAAAGACCTATTTTGATTGAGGCCACTTAAGGAGTTGAGAGCTTCCTAGTAGACAGAGTGGATTGAACGATGAAATAAAAAAAATTCAACTGAAGATTGCTAGAAATTGTCGTCCAAATCGAAGCTTATTGAATTTTAGCTCCTTGAAAGGAAAGGTCCAAATGAATGAGCTTATGCTACCTGAATAGAAACAGAATGGTGCTGCAGACAGGCCCGTACCCTGGATTTTATTTGGGGGGGGGGGGGCAAGAACAATTTTTTTTATAAATGATAAATACATCCGTAGTAATTTTAGATGTTTTAGCTAAAACATATTTATTATTTTTTTATTCAATTTTTTTTTTTGGGGGGGGGGGGGGGGGTTTGCAGACAGTGTAGATGTGACTATTTCTTGTTTAGAATGAAACTACTCGCCTATTTTTTTTTAAATTTACAGCCACTTTATATTTGCCGTATTATTCTAACGCTCTTAACTGTTATAAAATAATGGAGGTCCCTCTACCATCAATTATTGTAATATTGACCTGTTGTAATACTGTAAGATTTATTTATTTATTTTATTGCAGCCCATTTTTTTAACATTTTTGAAACGGATGATATTTATAAAATAAGGTACCTTTTTAAGGCAAACAATTTCGCGCTGGCTCTTGTTCAAATTCTGTTGGAGCAGCATCATGCCAAGTGGCCTTTTCGGGGCAACTTGTGGGCTAACAAACAGTCCTTTATTTATTTCATTTTTTAATAATTATAGATTGCTGATGTAAAACTCAGTATCTTTATCTTATTAAAATAGAATCGGTACGAGTAAACCCGTTGTTTTCCTATTTATCTACTAGTGTAGGTGACGCAAATCCTAGAGTTTAATTTGGGCTGTTTTTCCCTATTTTAAAATTGAGTTAGCCGAAAATAATTTTTATCCCGAGATATTATTTTTGTAAACCTGCATGCCTTATTTCATCCAGATCCATCAATTAGATAGTGGGTCGGCCGGTCCACAAATTAACGGACGGACAGACATTTCATAGAAACCACTTTTTGGGTTCCTAGGACCTCAAAACATGTAATCCGACGAAATATCAAAATCAAAAATTTAAAATTTTGACGATCACAAAGCTTTCTTCATACTAACTTATAAATAAGAAAAAAATAAACTGTTTAAAATTAAAAAATATATAATATTATAATATAAATAAAACCAAAATGCTGTGGATTTTCTATTTTAAAAAATCTGGATACTTTCTCATTGAAAATTTGTACAAAAACTCGCTGGACCGCAACAGAACAGCTCATAATATAAAATTTCGCAAAAGGGGTTTTGCGAAAATATCAAATGCTGACATAATGAAAATGTTGCGCTACACGTTTTCTCGATAAAACAGATTTTATTAACCGTGAAAAACGGGGAACCGTGTAAAATTGTAAGTAATGCGACATGGCTGGAATTAAAATAAGCTACATTGATGCCCGTAATAGCGAGTATCGGGGCAGAAGACGAAAATCGTGGCAGGAGGAGGGAGTATTAGTGCCACGATCATTATTGGGCCCTGTCATTAATTTATATCAACAAACCACCCCATACACCCTACCCCCCTCCCCTAACTCTGCTGTGTCCTCCCCAAGCAACTTTTCGTGAAGGGCGCACCTCCTGACTTTATTACTGTTTGGGTAAACTTAACTGTTGTAGGACAGGGGTTCCCAACCTGTGGTCCATGGATCACCCGTGGTCCACAGACTTATATTTTAATAAAAAAAATTGAGGGCAGACAGTGCGGAGGCAAAAAAGTTGTCTTAAAAAATTTCGACATTTTCCGTTCATCAATTTTAAGTACTGCTCCATTTCATATCACTGTCGAAGTGGACGCCAAGGTATTTTGTCGTTTGTGCTTTAGTGATGGCTGGGCATTGACAATTTGGATTTTGTAAGTCGCAATTATACGCATGGCATCTCACTTCGAGGGGCTCCTCTATACTCTATATATATATATATATATATACTCTATACTCTATACTCTATACTCTATACTCTATACTCTATACTCTATACTCTATACTCTATACTCTATACTCTATACTCTATATTTATATTGTTTCCGTAAGAATTTTGGGCCATTGGCCAACTGGTTTAAGTCTTCGATGTCAACCTACACCGGCTACAAGCGATATTTGACAAGCTTGTCATCGGCGCAGAGTAACAGGCCTGACTTAACCAAGTACAGGCACGAGTTTACACATGAAGAACTAAGTTTGGGCTTGTGCTCTCGATAACATGTCATCCGAAATAGTTCCGAAAATTGAAGCAAATGTGGGACTTGAATCAAGTCTTGTTTCAGAAAGACTAAAGATAAAGGTAAAGTTTAAGTTAGAGACACATTCACTACACCACTTTGTAGTTTATCCTCATCGTAGAGTACTTTGTGAAACTGGTCTCAATATTCCGGAGTTTCTGAACTGCGGAGCAATTATAATCCAGTAAATTTGATCACGACAAAATACACTTGACACCTAGCTAAATGGCACTCAATACTTCAAGTACCAAACAGATTTGTTTCCGAGGGCAAACTTTGTATTGAAACTTTGAGTGTCGTTCACTGTGTTCACAATTAATCGTTCATTATGGTCTTTCTATCCGGGGGCTCCCCCTTTGCTGTTAGGCTACACTTGTTTGGATAATCGGAGCGTTTATATGGCTCAGTTTTGTTTTCCTATTGATACATATAACGACAGCTTTGTTACGGTCGAAATTTGCAAATTCGTGATTTCAGTGGATTTACATGTTTTGAGGTCCCAGAATGCCTTGGCAGGCCAATGTTAAAAATGAGGACGTTCTAACAAGAGTAAGCGAAACAAAAACACTCGATGGATACATCGATAAGTAATAGAATAGCTCACTGGATTGGGCATTTGCTTCGACACGAAAACTTCGTAAGCTGCGTCATAGAGGGAACAAGAGATGGCGTCAACCGACCTGGGTGCCCAAGAAACGAGTATCTACAGCAAGTTATGGAGGATAGGGGCTGAAGAGGGCGTGCCAGGATCGAGGGGAGTGGAGGCAACGAAGTCACATGTTGCTGCCAACCAGCCATCCGGTGGTAACTTGAAGAAGAGAAGAGGTCCCAGGAACCCAACGAAGTGGTTTTTACAATGTGTCTGTCTGTCTGTCGGTCACTCAGTCTGTCAGTCTGTCTGTTCATCGATTTGTAGGAAAGCTACTCGGCAGATTTAGATTAAATTTGGCAAGTAGGTTCAGGAAAATCATGCCTCTGGATAATTTTAGCTTTCCAATTTATACGTAGTATAAGGAAAGCTTTGTGATGGTAGAAATGTTCGATTCCGAGATTTCAACGGATTTACACGTTTTGAGGTCCCAGGAACCCAAAAAGGTGGTCGAAATGTCTGTCTGTCGCTCTGTCTGTCTGTCTGCCTGCATGTCTGTCTGCCTGCATGTCTGTCTGTCTGTATGTCTGTCTGTTCGTCGATTTCCGGGCAAACTACTCGGTCGATTTTGATGAAATTTGGCAAGTAGGTTCACAAAAATCATACCGCGAGATAGTTTTTTTTTATTTTGGGCTAACTCAATTTGGGGGGTTTTTATTCTCAAAGTAATCCAGAAAAACGTCTAAAAAAATCATTTCTCAAAAAGGGCTCCAACGATTTCTTTTAAAATTCACATATATTGTAGTCGTTATTAATGTTAACAAAATGCGGGGGGTCGCTTGCCCCTTGATAGTTTGCTTCTGGGAGTAAAAAAATAAAAATAACTAAATTTTAATGAAAAATGACTAAAAAATAATTTTTCTGCGGAACCTTTCTATCGATGATTTTTACCTTCAGGCATGTTTTAGGTGTTAAATTGAGTAACGAAACCGGACAGGTTGCTTTCCCAAAAAAACTATTTGGTTTTCTGTAAAAATAATGTTTTTGAAAAAATCAAAATTCACGCTCAAATGCATTGCGTGCCCTGCCATTGTTGCTGTGTGGTAATGTAATGTAATGCCTGACCTATCTAGAATTTACTTCATCTCCAGTGACGTCAGGTGGACAACCCCCCCCCCCCCTGAGATGTCCAAAATTTAACTATAGGAATATTATTTACGATGAAAGTACTCATTTTCTCTACCTACTACTTGATAAATTGGAAAGCATGTTCGAGTATACTCGGACCGGTTCTTGCTGTTGTGCTAATAAAATTTTGGTGGGTTCACCCTCTAAAAACAAAAAAACAAACGTTTTGAGATTCAGGGGTGATCAAAATCATTGGCCGAATACCTGGGGGGGGGGGGGGTCGCAGGACCCCATGTGTTTCGTGCTACTAGTTGTCAAAATCCGGGGAGGGGGGTAGGTGGGTGGAGGTTTAGAACCCCAAAAACTTGAAGACATTAATATCCATAATATTTCAGTGCAGATTCAAACATCAACATTGACAATAGAACAGCTCGAAACTCCGAAATTGCCTACAAAATACATGAAAATAGTAGAATTTTCGCTCTAGTGATTAAAAAAAAAAAAATCTCTGCAAAAAAAACTTTCGTCTTTTTAATTATTCGATTATTTATTACGGTAGTGTTGTTTTTCAATTAATTTGTTTTATTTTCTCTAAAATCATATCATAAGGGGAGGGGGACATGACAAGTACCTGGGGGCAGCTAAGTTCCTCCTTGATCCCCCCCCCCCCCTACTTACGCCAATGATCCAAATGTGCGTGCTGCATTCTCTCAAAAGTTGAAGGTTGGGAAGTGGCTTTTAGCCTGATAAATAACAAGACATAGGTAGTTATTTATTTATTTAAGAACTTTTTATGGAGCTAGGCATACTTATACTTATAGCGGCTCATAGGTGCTTTGTCCAATGCCAACGACCCCATGGATTTCGGACATTATTTGTATTGTTTCCGTATGAATTTTAGGCTATTGGGAGACTGGTATGCGTTCTCGATGTCAACCTACACCAGCTACAAGCGATAATGGACAAACTTTTTTTTTCCCTCCGAACTACCCTGGGACCACTTTTTAGTATTACTCCAGGATAGTCGGTCGTGTCTGATTTTCCTACTGTGGTATAACTGGTGAAGGTCTTTCTTCTTTCATCTTACGGCTAAAGATGAGCCATGCCAACCAGGCACGTAGCTAGGGAGGGGGCTTTGGGGGCTGAAGCCCCCCTCCCCCCCCCCCCGAAATGTAAAAAAATTGCATTGTTCAGTTTGATGTTTCATCTGTAATTTTTTTCTCCCCTTAAAAACACTAAAACTGTGAGTTTTTGCATGTAAATTCTTAAGAATTTGGGGACTTAGGAATTTGGGTGGACCAGCCGTTTTACTGGGAGTATCCCATACCCCCCCCCCCCCCCGCCCTCCCCGATCCCTTGGTAGTTAGCTTCCTCCGAAATAAAATCCTGACTACGTGCTTGATGCCAACTCCTTCACCGCAAACCAAGCCGCCACTGACTGAATCATTTTGCGCACTATGTCCCCATTTAGAGTTCCGACCTTGGCTTCACATGCTCGTTTTCCACCACCGACAGTCATAGAAAGTATGTGCCGCCGTGTCCTCATCCCCGTCGTATATGCACCGGTTAGTAGTACTTCTTTTACACTCATGGAGGAAAGCCCGAAAACTGCCATGTCCAGTTAGAAACTGTGTTAGGTAGAAGTCGAGCTGTCCAGTCCATGCTTTCTACTCATCCATGGCCACAAGTCTTTAATTAGGTTCCAGGTCCAACGTCCCATAATGGACAAACTGAGACAAGCCTACCCTTGACTTGACGGAATGAAAATGAGCATGTCTTAACCAAGTACAAATCAGGGACGGTCCCTTGGTGGACTTTTGAAGGAAATTAAAAAAAAAAAATTATTACTCAAGTAAAAGAATCGCGATATTTTTCAGGCCACCCCCCGAAATTTTTTTTTCTGAAACCGTCCCTGGTACAAATACGAGCCTATGATCAAAAAGTATGTGCTGCATTCTCTCAAGAATTGAAGGTTGGGATGTGGCTTTAAGCCTGATAAATAACAGGACATAAACAATGACCAGAGAATGAAGCTCCCCTTCGTACAAACATCAGGCAGAATTAATGAGTGGATCATTCCGTAAGAAACCAAGCAAAGAAGGGGCCAGCGACGGAGCGTAGAAAGAAAAACCAGATCAAGATCAAATAAATCTTAATCAGGAACTCCCTCAAAAAATCAATAACCCCATTACGAGCAAAAGACAAATAACAGACAGTTGTTAGCCTTGGAAAGCTTTGAACTCTGAAGGACGTAATGAAGTCATTTGTGGGAAGAAAAGACAAGATGGAGGACAAAGATAGGACCGAACAAAGCGGCGGAAGGGAGCGCGGGCGAAAAAAAGACGAATATAGATCTCCGTATATCAAATTTGCTCCGGTGCCATATGCGCAACATGTAATGGATAGATACGTCCGATGTGAGTGATTACAGCAATCTATAGGTCTGTCAACGCTAGTCGATGCACTGCCGCATCAATACAAAAACCCTTGGCTTTGCCCGCTTTGATCATCCGTCTTAAGATCGATTCACACTGGATTCTGATTCACAGAACTGGACTTAACTACTATTACAGAACCCCTGTATTAATATCTTTTACTAATGAATTTAATTTCATTATTCCAACCTATCTTAATTTAATCAAAAACCCTTGGCTTTGCCCGCTTTGATCATCCGTCTTAAGATCGATTCACACTGGATTCTGATTCACAGAACCGGACTTAACTAATATAACAGAACCGATGTATTAATATCTTTTACTTTTACTAATGAATTCAATTTCATTATTCCTACCTATCTTATTTAATCATTTATCACTCAATGGCTTTGTATACAATATGCAATGCTGCAAGTAAACTACCAAAAAGAGGCTCAATTATGGTTAGGCGCCACCAATTCTACAATAGGACTTTTAATAAGATAACTTTAATACGGCACTGCATCAGTGGCGGGTTCAGCTTTTTACTTGAAGGGGTCATGGCCGAAATCGGCACCCTTTCTTAATGAAGTTTGCGGTATCCTATTGTTTATTTCATATGAACCTTGTTATATCTTTGTGGTGCGTACGAAGAATAAATTAATTTAGTAAAAAATGATAAAAATGTTTACAAAACACTTGGACGTCTCTGCCTGAAGTTATAATTCACAATAAATAAATTTCCCATCCCATAATGACTTAATCACCACGCATAAGGAAAGAAGAACTATTGTAGCCGGTGAATCACCAAAATTCATCTTTTGTTTAATTTGACCATCCTGTTACAGGACTGATAGGGCATTGGAGAGAGAACAAGCCTTTTTACCCAAGAGAGTTGACATGGGCATAATTTCAAGATTATTCCAGTATTTCTTTTTCAATAAAAGGTTAATCGCGTAGAAACATTTAATGAATGTATCCCATTTAACTCTTCAATCGCCAAGAAATAGAAGTAAGACACCTCAAAAATACCCAATACGGAATGTATTCGACCAAGAACGGCTGAACCAAACACCGTAGAAAGAGTTCGCGCCATTTCTTGACCAATGAGCAATGACCATTTCTAGACCAATCGAGAGAGCGGCCGGGCGTTGACGTCACGGCCCAACTGAAGTGCGAGTCTTGAACTCCACTCTGCCGGCTGGGGGTGTAGTGCACTCCTTTAATTCTACAGTCTCTGAGCCGTTTTAGAGGATTATTGTGGGTGGGAGGTCTGGTCAATGTGGCAATGTAACGTTGACCAGACGTCCGCACTGGCTACCTGGGTAACCCCAGGTAGTCAGGTTAAGGGAGATCTGAAAACCGGGAAACCGGTAAGGGGGAAACCCCATCTCCTTGTATATAGTAATATATTTATATAGAGTTATATAGAGTCTAACGACTCGGTTCAGCCCACCCACTGTGGCACTACACTTCCAGTATTTTTTTGACGTGCGTGTACTCCATTTTTTAGAGTCAGCAATTTTATTTTTGAGACATGTGAGGGGGTCAATAGAAGCTTTACCTCAAGGTTGTGGGGTCACCACCCTTGTCCCCCGGCCGCCATACTGAAAAAAAGGGTGAAACCTTTTTTTTCGCGATATCTCGGAAACTGTGCGTCTTAAAACAAATTTGTAAAGTCATAATTTGTAGCGAATTCTTTTGCCTACAAATATTTTTACATAAATTTTCGCCCTAAATTAAAAATTAAAGAAGGTAAAAGTAAGAAAAGTTTTATAACTATTTCCTTTTTTGCTCAAAAAATACCTCAGACCAATCTTGTAGATGATCTTTTGAGGAAAATTTTTCCCTATAACGTTTTTATTTCACTCATTTAAAACGCTGTTACAGCGCTCCAAAGTAGACCGGGCTCGTCAATGTGCACAAAATAATTTTTTTATTGTAAATATATTTATACAAAATTTTTGTTAAGTTCGTACAATTTTATTTATTCATTCCTAAGTCTTTAATATATATATAAATAAATAAAAATATAAATCATGATAAAGAAAAAATTATAATATTATACAACTAACTTACAATATTAACAATAGTAAAGGTGGGTAGGTAATATAATAGAAGTATTAAAAACTACTACATGATTGATATGATATATAAAGTTCTTCGGAGGATTTATACAGAGAAATTCATACAGAGGATATTGTCGAAAAAAAATAACGCATGTGGTACCGTAATATAGAGCAATATCATACGTAGCCACAAAACGATGATGTACCCGGAAAGTGTGAAGGGAGGCTTACTCGATGGTGTGTATTAGGTACCTGGTACCTACGCTAGTGTTATTAAATCAATAATGACCCGTGGCCTAGAAAATATATCAATTTTGTCGAAATTGATGGATTATGATTCGATTTCTTCAAAAGCACGTTCGGACCATTCGTACAAACGTTTCAATACACTATACTACATTTCGTCAATTTACAACCAACACATTTCCAATCAGACCACCAGTTCAGTCATGGGCGCCGCCAGCAATGGGTAGGGAGGCTGCTTCTCCCGCCATAAAAATGCAGGAAGTAGTTAGACAAGGTGGTCCCATTCAATAATTTTCTTTGTTTATGTGACCTCCTTTTCTAACTAATTCTTGCAATTTTATGACGGGAGAAGCAGCAGTCCCACCCCGTAATAATTTTCTTTGTTTTTAATTTTTCAACTTTAAATTTGGTGCGAGGACCTAAAACCCAGGGACGGATCTAGCCCATTATTGGGGATGGTAGTTGTGGCCTGTGGGTTTAAATAGGAGAAACAAGTGTAGTATCGATTAAATCAGAGCGTAATAAATTAAATTACAGAGATTTACTAAATTTGGGGGAGGGGGGGCAGCCCCCCTCCTGCTAGCCCAATTATTGGTGACGTAATTTTTATTATAATATAGTGCAAAAATCAATTATTTATTTCTTGTTGCATTAATAATTTTGTTCAATGTTGTTAAAATTAATTCTTTAAGAGGTGAGGCTACGAAGAGATATACTTAGCTCTTTTTTTACTATGACTTGGTGAAACCTAAGGACAAAAACTATAGCATCGTTAATGTCTACAGATTTTTTAAATTTTGGGGAAGGACCAATCCTAGTTGTGCTATCCATAGATACGCGCTTGCTCTCTTCCTCCAGGTATTGAAAGAAATTGGGCTCCAAACTAACGGGGAATGAAAATATTTCCTCAAGTCTATCTTCTGCTATTGCCAACATAAATAATGACCTAAAATTACTTGCATGTTTCTGTAGATACGGTATAGGAGTGAAAAAACTTAATGAAAGGAAGAATCAATAACTATATGGCTACTAAAGAGGCTGCATTAAACTGGTAGCCCCTCCTTTTTTAAGCAACTACGTTACTTTCGAACAGCTAATGCAAATTACAAAAGTATAGCGTAACACAGTATATTGTCTGCGGTTAAAAACAACGCTACCTTTCCGCGGCTACGGTTGTCGAAAATGCTAAACAATTAGCAAGATAGAAAGAAGCCTCAAAATGTAATAAAGAATAAAAAAAAGACCTATTTTTCAAAGCCTGCATTTGTGGTTTTTTTAAGGATTGAAGCCCCCAAGTTAAAAACTAAGCCTACGGACGGAGCTAATTCGCGTTGAAAAGCATCAAGAAGTGAACAAGAAGTGCGCTATTTATCACAAACCACGATGAGGTTAAACTATGTGCAGAATGATAATGCGAATTGTCAGGACATGTAGTGTAGTGGTACGGACTCTGACTTTCACCCGAAAGGTTGTTGGTTCGAGTCCTACACTTCCTACATTTTCTGGTCATGTTTCGGAGGGCATGTAAAGCAGGCGGTCGCGGGCCTTCCTAGTTGAGTGTAAGAGAGGGCTTTATAGCTCTAACTCCGCTAGGTTGGCTTAGTAATAGAACAAAAAAGTAAATATTTATTTATTTATTATTCCACGCGTGTTTGAAGGTATGCCCTCTGTATTAAACCCGAAAGGTTTTTGGTTCGAGTACCACTGTTGCTATATTTTCTGCGACATTATTTGTAAGAATGAATTTCCTGTAGATAGCTTTTGTAGTGTATTTGAAATTGGGGGGTACAAACTAATGCTGCGCCGGAGAGATCGTGTCCCTAATGCTGAGGTTCTGAGGTAAATGTATACAGAAGCCGAGTTGCTGCTGACGGCTAAGAAATAGAAACTAACATACTTTGGCAATGTGATTAAAAACGATAATTAATTTTGCTACAACTTTAACCCGATCCCAAAGCTCCAGATATCCATAAGAAATAATTAACTGTATGATTTCCGACAAATGGTTGAAGGTGCTCTTAAGCTTTTTTCATGCATTCACATATTATAACAGTAGCATATGGCAGGCCTGATCCGCAATGTGATATTTCAAAACTTTCATCTTGTCTGCTGCGTAAAATATTTATCAAGATTTTTCTGAAGATAACTCGGAAACCGTATTTATAATGGAATAATACAGAAGTATCCTACCCGAAGCAGAGCAAAAACGCCAATGAATATGCTTGAATTATTAATGACAACGCGACACATGTTGGGTTTTGTCGCAAGCAGATGCGATTTAGGTATAATTTTGATCGTCCCAAAACTGAATTGTAGGTATGCTATACTACACTACCTCAAGAGACAATCAGAGTTCAGACGGTTCGTTTTTCTGAATGAAATTGCGACTTATTGGGTTTTGCTTACATATTTCATTATTACGACTACGGTGTATGTGAATTTAAAGATAATCGTTGGAGCCGTTATTGAGCAAAAACGCTCTTGCCGTTTTTTTTTTTAGAAAGTTTCTTGAGGTAAAACCCCCCAAAATTGAGTTAGCCCAAAATAACAGAAGTAGCCCCGAGGCATGATTTTTGTGAAGCTACATGCCAAATTTCAACCAAATCCTCTTAGTAGCTTGCCTACAACTCGACGAACAGACACACCAATAGAAACACCATTTTTTGGGGTTCCTGCCCCAGCAGCCTGATCGAGGCGATTATAATACCGGTATTTATTTAATCCCCTGGTAATAAAAATGTAAACAAGATAATTTTTTAATGGAAAGTGCTATTCAAAGTTTGTTTGTTTACAGTTATAATCCTAGGGTATTTATTTAACCCCGGCATTATAATCGACTCGATCAGACGGGACCTCAAAACCTGTAAATCCGCTGAAATCCCAACTATATGTATTAAACGGTTCATTGCACAACTTTGTGGTGTGATGTGGTAGCAAACATGCTCGGTAGCCGCGTCTTTCTTCTACCAATGAAGTTGTGGGGACCACTTAGTCCCACATGTGTAATAACCAGTCTGCTTCCAGCTTCACCTTTTTCCCGTTAGATGGCGCTGTTCACATTCAGATAATTCAATATTCCTCAATCTTCCTTTTACGTATTTATTTCTCTTATTCAATAATATCTTTAATCTACCCTCTGTGTCTCATCAGCTCCTTTAGCTGTGGACACAGAGTTGGTTTTTCTATATGGAAGCAGGCTGGATCAAATTCAATATTAATTGTAAGCATGTATCGTTCTCGTCTCACAGCTCATATTGTAACCACTGTGTGTTAAATTACTCTAACTTGAGTCGAAGCACTGCAATACAAACCAATTCAAGTCTACACTGCCTATTCAATTGCATCGTCCTTCGACAAGCTACATTGGTGACCCTCGACAACGGAACAAGCAGCCTTCCAGATTCCAGTTCCAGCCAGTTCCAGTTCCAGCCAGTTCCAGTTCCAGCCAGTTCCAGTTCCAGCCAATTCCAGCCAATTCCAGCCAGTTCCAGTTCCAGCCAGCTCCAGTTCCAGCCAGTTCCAGTTCCAACCAGTTCCAGTTCCAGCTTCCAGCTTCCAGCCAGTTCCAGTTCCAGCCAGATCCAGTTCCAGCTTCCAGCCCGTTCCAGTTCCAGTTCCAGCCTCCAGAACGTCTCATCCGGCCATAGGCGGTGGAAACCACCCCGGAGCAGCTACATTCACCGCAGCAGCACAGCCACAACCTGCAAGATGCCGCAGACCACAGCCACAACCGCTACAGCTACGACCGCTACAGCTACAACCGCTACAGCTACGACCGCTACAGCTACAACCGCTACAGCTACAACTGCTACAGCCACAACACCGACACCCACGGCTACAACCAAGATGACAGGCCCTGCTAGTACGATGGCAGTCTCGGTCAAGCTTCCACCCTTCTGGACACAGTCGGCCAACCTGTCACCGGCACTGTGGTTCACTCAAGCGGAGGCTCAGTTCGCACTTGCTGGGGTCACAATGGAAACGACGAAATATTACCACGTCCTTTCAGCGCTCGACCAAAGTACCCTCAGCGAGATCTCAGATTTGTTAGCTGCCCCAGTACCAGTAAACCCATACACTGAGCTAAAAACGCAGTTAATCCAACGAATGAGTCTTCCAGCAAGCAGTCGCATTCAGCTACTAATGTCGGAAGACATAGGGGACAAAACTCCCAGCTCTTTTCTCCGGAGACTGCGGGCCCTCGCAGAGAAAGCCATATCAGACTCGGTTTTACGCACCATTTGGACGTCTCGCCTCCCGCACGCTATACAATTGGCAATCATCGGTCATGATCACCTGTCACTAGGTGACGTCGCGAACCTCGCCGACAAGATGGCCACCATCAATTCAGCAACACGTGACCGGATTCTTGAGTGCACAATGGCCCCTGTGGACCTATTGAAGACGTTAACAGAGAACGTCGCGGCTCTACAGGCACAGTTCGCCGACAGATACGGACAACGTGCCACACAGCCACGGTTCCAGCGCCAGTTCCGTTCACCAGCGCCTAAACAAGACCCAACTTGGTGTTTTTACCACCAAACCTATGGGAGGAAGGCCAGAAAGTGCCAGCAGCCATGCAGATTTCCGAAAAACGACGATCGCAGCCAGTAAAGGCAGGGCCTGCCTGCGCCACTACACACCTGCTTAAAACCTCACATCGCCTTCTTATCACGGACCCTTGCACCAAGATACGTTATCTCATTGACACAGGGTCCGACATCTGCGTTTTTCCACGTGCCCGTCTCAACCTACCGCTCCGTCGTACTCAACTCGAGCTGACTGCCGCCAATGGCACAATCATCAATACGTACGGAACAACAGCTCAACAACTGGACCTGGGATTACGACGCAGTTTCCGTTGGAATTTCATCATTGCCGATGTCACGCAACCCATCATCGGTGCAGACTTTCTCGCAGCCTCTAATTTGCTGGTGGATCTCCAGAACTCAAAGCTGATCGACGGGACAACGCATCGCAAGGCGAACCTGTGTCAAAGCCCCTCCAAGCAACCTAGCGTTTCTACCTTAACAATACCGCACAGTACCCCGGCCAGTCTAAAAGTAATAATTGAGGAGTTTAGCGACCTCACGCGGCCGAGACAACCCACAGACCAGGTCAAACACTCCACGGTCCACTACATTAGAACGACAGACGGACCTCCCGTCTCCGCTCGCCCACGCCGGTTGGCCCCGGACAAGTTTATTATCGCCAAAAAGGAGTTCAACGACATGATCCAGACCGGCGTATGTCGTCCGTCCGACAGCCCATGGGCCTCACCATTACACCTAGTACCTAAAAGCGACCATTCATGGCGCCCATGCGGGGACTACAGACGGCTCAATGCTCGAACAATTCCTGACGCGTACCCAGTCCGCCACATCGCAGATTTCAGTGCAGAATTGCGAGGAAAAACCGTATTCAGCAAAATAGACCTGGTCAAAGCATTCACCCAGATACCAGTTTCCAATGGTGACATTCCAAAGACAGCAATAAATACTCCGTTCGGCCTTTTCGAATTCCCATTCATGACATTCGGTCTTCGCAATGCTGCTCAAACCTTCCAACGCTTCATGGATAACATCCTACGCGACCTCCCGTGGGCATATTCATACATCGACGACGTACTGGTTGCATCAAGTGATAAGCAGGAGCACGAATCACACCTACGTCAACTCTTCCAACGATTCCGAGAATATGGCCTAGTCATTAATCCTAGCAAGTGTACCCTCGGCGTTGGGTCAATCAGCTTTCTTGGTTACCTCGTGTCAGCAGAAGGCACACAAGCCCTACCAGACAGGGTAAAGGCACTCACTGAATACCCTCTTCCAAAGACATTCAAAGATCTACGCCGTTTCCTTGGCATGATTAACTACTACCGCCGGTTCCTACCAAATGCAGCCAACGAACAAGCACCACTCAACACGTTGTTATCTGGAGACAAGGTAAAAGGGAACGCTACGATACCATGGACAACAAAGCTTACCGAAGCTTTCAGCTCATGCAAACACAGTCTGGCACGCATCACCCTACTCGCGCATCCAGATCATACGGCTCCGATTGCACTAGTCACAGATGCATCAGACACCAGTATCGGAGCTACAGTCCAACAACGGATCAACGATCATTGGCAGCCATTAGCATTCTTCTCGCAGAAACTTAAAGAAAACCAACGAACATGGTCCGCCTACGATCGCGAATTGCTTGCGGTACACGACGCCATTCGTCATTTCCGTTACCTGCTAGAAGCGCGCGCTTTTGTCGTGTATACCGATCACAAACCGTTGACGCACGCTTTTCAGAATCCAAAAACAAGTTGCTCACCTCGCCAAATGCGGCAAATGGAATTCGTCTCTCAATTCACCACGGACATCCAATACATCGCTGGGCAGGACAACATGGCCGCTGATGCATTCTCAAGAATCGAAGCAATCTTTACTCCCGTATCTCCTGAGCAACTTTCTTCTGCTCAGAAAGACGACAGAGAACTCAAAGAGCTTCGGTCCAGTAGAAAGACGTCCCTCATCCTCGTTGATGTTCCCATTCCGGGCTCTGATTCAGTCCTTACGTGCGATTCTAGTCAAGACATACAACGCCCATTTGTGCCCAAACCATTACGTCGACAACTTTTCGAGCACCTACACAGCCTACATCACCCAGGAATAGCAGCGTCTGCTAACCTGGTTGCCCAACGCTACATATGGCCTTCTATCCGTAAGGATTGCCGCGCTTGGGCTCGTCTGTGTGTCAACTGTCAATTGTCCAAGATACATCGACACACCCTCACTGCGATTGGAACCTTTACTCAGCCTGACCGACGGTTTCAGCACATACACCTCGACATTGTAGGCCCATTACCACCGTCGGAAGGCTACACGTATTTGTTAACACTCGTTGACCGTTTCACGCGATGGCCGGAAGCCGTTCCTATGGTGAACATCACCGCCGAAAACGTCGCCAGAACCCTCATTTCCTGCTGGATCAGCCGGTTTGGGTGCCCGGAGACAATTACTACAGATCGCGGCCGACAGTTTGAGAGCCATTTGTTTGCTGACCTGGCCCGATTATGCGGATTTCACCATGCACGGACTACCAGTTACCACCCTGCATCCAACGGCATGGTAGAGCGTATGCACCGCTCACTCAAAGCCTCCATTATGTGTCATGCCAATGACAAATGGACGGAAGCCCTTCCGCTAGTTTTACTGGGCATGCGCGCCACTCTTAAGAAAGATCTTCAAGCTTCTCCAGCAGATCTGGTCTATGGTGAACCATTAAGACTACCAGGACAGATGCTGACAACTCCTCCTTCAAATCAGAGTCCGGCGGACACTCTCATCTCACTTCGAAGGAAATTCGACTCACTACGCCCCACTCGCGTCAAGAGACACGGGGCTCATCAAACATTCATCCCACAAGACCTTGCCAAGGCCACGCACGTTTTCGTGAGACAAGACCACGTCCGTGCTTCCCTCGAACGTCCTTATGCGGGACCATTCCCTGTGTTAAGTCGCACCGACAAAACAGTTACGATTTCAAGCCGCGGTCGTGCGGTTACTGTGTCAATGGACAGGGTCAAGCCGGCCTACATTAATGCCAGTACAGACGAACCGTCTCACCAGTCTACGATCAACCCCCCGCATCAGCATCCTGCTCAAGATAAACCTCAGGAGAAGGTCTCCTCACCACTTCCTGCCACTGACGTCGTGCCGACACCACCGACTCGCACCACTCGCTCAGGTCGTCACATCCACGTTCCACGACATTTCTCCGACTTCCAGTCTTAGGAGGGGGGTAATGTGGGGACCACTTAGTCCCACATGTGTAATAACCAGTCTGCTTCCAGCTTCACCTTTTTCCCGTTAGATGGCGCTGTTCACATTCAGATAATTCAATATTCCTCAATCTTCCTTTTACGTATTTATTTCTCTTATTCAATAATATCTTTAATCTACCCTCTGTGTCTCATCAGCTCCTTTAGCTGTGGACACAGAGTTGGTTTTTCTATATGGAAGCAGGCTGGATCAAATTCAATATTAATTGTAAGCATGTATCGTTCTCGTCTCACAGCTCATATTGTAACCACTGTGTGTTAAATTACTCTAACTTGAGTCGAAGCACTGCAATACAAACCAATTCAAGTCTACACTGCCTATTCAATTGCATCGTCCTTCGACAAGCTACAAAGTTAAGGTACCCAGTGGCGGCTCGTCCATAAGGGCACTGGGGCTACAGCCCTCCCATAATTTTACAGGCAAACAAAGCAATTTCCTTTTAATAATAATAATAATAATAAAATAATAATATACTATTCTGAAGAAAAATGCAACTGCTACAATTCGGCTATGCTATGTGCGTGCTCTGGGCAACTTGGGGCAATTTTCAATTTAGCCCCGGGTCGCCATGGCAACCGAGTCAGGCAAAAGTTAAGAAGATCGTTCGCACCATTGAAAAGGTGTACACAACTTTTCTCTTATGGACCTTGCAATGCAATTCATGCCATATGCATTTATACATGGGCAGCGGGGCAGCGCCCCAAAAATGACTTTAAATGTTTCGTATTAATAATATCGTTGAATATTGGTATTTTTTTAAAATCATAATTATAAGAGTTATTTTTGAGAAGAGTTTCACTATTTAGTCATGACTGATGATTATTATAAAATTTTTCAAAGAAGAATTTTTGACTAGGGAAGTCAGGTTCTGCCCAACGGCCAGGCAGGGTAATGTAAACAAATATTACAAAAATGTAAACAGCGAGTGATAGACTTGTCTGCCACACCGAAATGCCGAAGAATCTATTTGATATTCAAGTAGGCCTAGTGGTAAGTTATTTGCTATTACTTTATTACAATTCGTTGCCCCACCATTTTGATACACCACGAGCCGCCACTGAAGGTACCCATTAAAGGTTGAGTGGGCCCAGGCTAGGCGGAAAATATATTGTTTAAGGTCACCAATATACTGCATGTGCTACACAAGGGCGGATTTTGCCTGCAATTTGGGGGGGGGGGGGGGGTCAGCGGGTAGGTTCAGTGAATTATAACATTAAAAACCATAATTATTTTAAATTCCCACTGTAAGCCCATTCGGTAAGTTAATTTTTTTTTTTTTTTTGGCGGGTCCGGACCCTCTGATCTCCCCTAAAATCTGCCGTTGGTGCTACATTGGATCGTACCATTCCTAGGAAAGCCTCCAACTAGTCCACAGAGAAAAATTCTACCCATAACCCATCTAGCAGCTACTTACATTAAATCAGAGAAATACTAACACATTGTCGTGGCTATATCTCCGTATCAAAAGGTTCGATCAAGATTTGGGCTCAAAAGTGAAATATAACTATATCTGAAGTTACCTTCAGGAGGTCTTCAGGGTTCGAGGCCCAAGTACCCATTTGTCACAATACTAGCTTCGATACGGGGCGACACCAGATATACGGGCATCAGGGGCCTATCTTCTCTAAACGAGTTTTTTTCGAACAAGAGTTTGTAGATAAACTAGTGATCGGCCGGTAATTTGTCAGGATGAAAATCTAATGTACAGAGTGTGATATTTGAGAAAACGAACGAAGAAGAAGTATCCGAAATGGGGAATGGAGGAAAAAGTTGCCAGAACGGCCCTTGAACCTACGACACACCTGAGGCATCGTGTTAACCATCCGAACCTTCTGATCCCAGATCCCCAGGTTTTCGCACATGTTGCTCAATTCGAGCCTTTTTAGTTTTCAAAACTACCAACTATAGGATGTCATAAGTGTCATTATTTGTTTATTATTTAAAAGAAACAGCCATGTGACATTGAGAACTGAGAATTTTGCACTACTTGGAGAGGTGTTGCATTTTTCCATTACTACCGATGTTAAGGTACCCATTTTATTGTTATTTTTAAAGGCTAATCGCATGCAAACAATTAAATGAATGCATCCGATTGACCTCTTCAGTCGCCTCTGTAGGATTGTACCCGTGTTGAGTTACGACACGTCTCCGGTTGCCTGGGGCCAAGAGACTCGCACAAACACAGGCACGCTTCCACTTGGCCATCGAAATCAATTGTTCCTGCTGATTCCCGAGCCTCAAATTTCCGATTCGTCGTAAAGCTCTCTGCGAACCTCACTACACCGGTTCCCATAGGCAACCGAATTCCCCTTTAAAATTACAAAAATTTCAGCACACAAAATTTGTCATCCTGTTAAACAAGAACTTTCCGACCGAAAATGGACTAGCTCACTATTGACACAATATAACATGCCTAAGCGTTTACGAACGCTAATCTTGGAGTGGGTTAGCTTTAATTCCTGATTAAAATAATTCCCCCAGCAAGTTATTAGTTCCACTGGAACCAGGCCCGTAACAAAAAAAAATCGGGGGGGGGGGGGGAGTGACTGTGATCCTATAGTATGTAGTGAAATGTCATACGTCTGGATAGTTAAATTCTATCTAGTGTAAAGCCAGAAAATTTCTGGTTACGCGCCTGGCTTGAGCTGGAGGTAGTATTGTAATATTTAGGTAACTTTAGAATGTTGAATAAGTATCAAAACGGAAGTGTGCTGTGAATTATTTTTTTTGGCCTACTCTATCCGAAGCTAGCCTTTTTTTTCAGTTCATGTAGCTATGTGTGGCAATCCACCCCCCCCCCCCCCCAACGCGCTGAAGCTTTCTGACGTGACACTTCAATAACATTATCACAGAATGACTGCTCAAGCCTCAAATTGCAAATTCAGTCACCCTTCCTCATTCGATACTAGAACTGTTCACTGTGTCCGATATTGAAGTCATCAATATACAGTATAAACTGAAAAAATACACATTCCGGTGTTTGTAAAAGACACTCTGTATACCCCTGGCCTATTCATTTCAATGCGTGTCCGTCTTCAAGCTTGCGCCTTGTAATTTATAACCTCAAAGACACATAAAAGGGTTTTCATATAAAAAATATACACATTCAAATAAAATAAATAACCAAAATATTCTCCAAGTATCAATTACATCATGGGTTACTGCAAAATATAAAAGTCTACAATGCAAACAAGAATATCAGTGGAAGAGATATCTTCTTAGAATGGGCAGAGGAAGATCAGTTTGCCTGTGGAATTTGAATTATAACCAAGGTTTTGTTAAAGTATGCATTTTATTCAAAGTGTGTGGTGTTTCAATATTGGACAAGTGGTTTGAGGCAGGTCGGCTATTTAGCCTCAGGTGTGTGGTACCTACATGTGACAAATTGCTACAGGAGTGGGAAGGGAGATCGACCCCCTTTTTATTATCCTGAAAAAAGATAATGAAATTTTTAGCAGAAATTAGTTTTCGTTGACTAAAGTAATTTGGTTGACTCCCCCCCCCCCTCCCAAAGTTTTTGAAAAATAAAGTAGTAGTGCGAGTCAAGTAAAAGTGGTTGCACTTGTGCGAGTCTGTACACACCGTGCGATTCGAGACGTGTCGTAACTCAACACGGATACTAGTCTACTGAGGCGACTGAAGTGGTCAATCGGACACATTCAATTGTTTGTATACAATTAACTCTTTAATAAATTCATATCAGTATAGGATATTGGTCAGCAAAACTTACAATAGTTAAGTACATAAAAAGATGAGTACATAATTTTTTTAATTAAGCAAATAAACGTGTATTGCAACGAAAATACACAATAATCGCAAAGCTGCTAGACATATAACATTAAACCTACCCTAAAATAAAATAAAATTGAACATTAAGGTTAGCATGAAAACAAGACTTTATAGTCTTATTGTTCGCCTTTTGTTTGCAATAAAGTCGTTTTTTCATTTCATTTCATTTCATTATTCAACTAAACTGACACATGACATCAGTATACTCCTGTCATCTGTTGATGCCAGGCCCATAAGACACGAGGTTCTTCATATACATTAAAATAAATATAGACTAGGCCTATACGGTTACAATATCGGATTGTTCAAATAAATATGACTTGCATCTCTGGCTAAGTCGCTACCCTAAAATAAAATAAAACATTACATTATTCAATTATAATGTCATTTGTTACCCCCCCCCCCTCTCCCCCCCTCCCCCCCCCAATAAAAATGGTAAAGACTCTCCTAAACAGTTTCGAGTTACTTCATTTTGAATTTTTTCACGAAACTGTCAAAAGGTTTCACCTACGCCGTTGCCTCAAAACCTAAAAAAATATTTTTATCTCGCGTGACCCCAATAACATACCATAACCTAGGCACGGCCGTTGCGGTCAGACCTAGATGACGTTTACTGGCATCTACTTTAAAATATCGCGGCTATTTCATTGTATTTTAAATTATAGGACACTTGGTTCTTGTCGTCTGTTGCTTCTAGATTTTGCGATGGCCCTTTCGGCATGACCCGTCATGACTTTAAAGTTTCTATTATGAGACTCTTCTGAATGATGGCATATATCAAAGCTGGATTTAAATGAATTATTTATGTCTTTTTTTGTATTGGCAGTAGAATTTTAACTTATTCATCCTTAGACTTACAAAGGCTTATGGCTGTAGCGGAATAACACTCAATAAGAAGAAAGTGTGCGGTAAATTTTTATTACAATTTATCAATTGTTACTAAAAGTGTGACATTGATTTCATTGAATGCGAGTAGAAGTCATAACAATTTCACATGCAGCTTCTATGTATATTTTAATGGGGCAGTGAGTTATGACTTAAAATAGCGGAACTGGTGGCTTTTTTAGATTGGACACTTAGCTCAGAGGTGAGCCTACAATAGCCAATTCGCTACATTTTGTTAGTTTGAGATATGACTTGAAAATGGTGCCCCTTTCCAAGTAAGACAAAAGTGCCTATTATGCTGCATGTATAGGGGAAGTTTAAGACGCAAGATGTGACCTAGTATTGGAAAAATTCGGTTATTTAGCGTTATCAATGCCAAAAATAAATATATATAATACTTTTGAAAACGTATGTATAGGCCTATGTGGGGAACGTCAGCACCGAGTCATATAGGCCCGAATTTATTGATGTCATGGAGAGTGCTTCTAGAAAACCTCTAAATGATGCCCCTTTCTGAGTAAGACAAGAATACCTATCTATTATACTGTATGTAAATGTACCCATGATGTTTTTTAAGGAGACGTTTTAGACGCTAATATGAAGGACAACAAGATGGGACCTACTACTGGGAAAATTCGGTTATTTTGCGTTATCAATGCCAAAAATAAATACTGTATATATAATACTTTTGAAAATGTATGTATAAGCCTACGCACAGCATAGCACTGAATCATAGGTCCGAATTTATTGCTGTCACGGAGAGTGTCTATAGATAAATTTGCCAATTCACCATTACAAAACTGCCCTGATGATTCCAAACCCAGAAAGGGTCACTTCGAAGTTGGCCTCACCGGCTCATAGCACCGCACGGCCCCCGAATCGTAGGCCCAAGTTTATTGAAGTCTTGGACAGTGCCTGAGAGATAAACTCGTATCGAGCGCTGGAAAACTCCGGCTGGCGGGCGTGTTGCTGACCACAGAATCGGAAATAGAGCAGTTAATACAGTTGGTCCACTATCTGTGTCCGGACTCTCAATAAAACGTTGTAATGCCATAGTATTTTTGTTGTTTATTAAGTGCCACGTTTTATGGCAGGCATTTATATTGTAATACGCAATCTTTTGTGTAACGCGGGAGTCATCTTAGCAGGGGCGTAAAGTTGTGGGGGCCACGGTCCAACTTGCCCCCCCCCGCTCGTTTTTGGGGGGCTTTGCCCCCCCCCCCCCCCGCCTCGAGTATTGTAAGACGTGGTTTATGTCTCCCCGGGCCCCTTTGCAGCAATATGAATATAACCACTCCTTTGTTAGCTTTGTAAAATCTACAGTTATACTTTACTACTATTAAAATGCGTAAAACCCTACTATTTTGCACTTATATCTTCAATTTTTCCTTATCCTGCCTAATGGCGTCATATGGTATACTTAGTTAAGCCACCGCCATTATTCTAAAACTTTACGCCTCTGCATCTTAGTGTTGCTGTTGTCCCCTAGGTGTCTCCAGAAGTTGGGAAAATTCTTGACTTACCTGCCGGTATCGGTGAAGAGCGAGCTTATAGAGTTGTTTACAATCGATGTTGTCATTAAATATGCAATGCCCTTGTGCTTCTGCCTAAGGCAGACTCAGAAGGAACAAAAGCGTGGCGTGAGAGAAAACGTGCGGTGAAGTGACCGTTCAGAACGTTAAAAAAGAAGTCACTGATGAATAATTAAAAAGTTTCCATGCAATACAAAAGTTTCACTTCTATCATGTGTCTTTATGACAAACACTTCATTTTTTTTTTGTTATGAAAAGGCCTGGGCATAACAGAGAAATGCCAATCTCCTCACAAATATGGAGATAGTAAGAAATAATAACAAAACACAAAAAAGTAACAAATTCCGAGCATGTACAACACTATAAAACCTCAACTCCCGAAACCCGGCAGTTTACAAGATATCGATAAGGATCGGGAATTAAGTCTCGAAACTTTATGACCCAAACCCTTGCTAGGTACCCAACGGAAAACCATAGGCCTAATCGTAAATAGCATGGATTTGTGTAAACGATGGCTTAATTTTGGCCTTAGTCAAACGGCGCCGCATGTTCGATGGTTCTAACTCCATTAAATAACCATAGCGGCCGCATTTTTGACCTGGTCATCATATTACCTCTAACCAGTGTAGTAATGACTTTGCGCAGAAAGGGCCTATGTGCGGAAATCAGGAATTTTTATTAGTTTATAAGGGGATAAAACAAACAATTGTTTTGAAAACAAGAAATGTTCTATTAAATAAAATATCAATTTAGCAAAATTTTAGTCATAAAATTTATTTATTTATTGAATAAGTAATGAAAAACATTGACTTTTTTGTTCTATTACTGAGCAAACCTGGCGGAGTTAGGGCTATAAAGCCCTCTCTTACACTCAACCAGTAACGCCTGCTTTACATGCCCACTGAAGCATGGTCAGAAAACGTAATAAGTGTGGGACTCGAACCAACAGCCTTTCGAGGGATAGTCAGAGTAGATAGGTAGATAGATTTGTGGTGAGTGTTAGGACCTTGTTGGCACGGGGGCTGCATGGTATAAGAGGAGAAAATCAAAGTGTTGAGGAACATTTCGTACACGCCCAGTGACCTCTGCAATTGGTATTTCCCGCGAGCTTAAATTTCATTCACAATGCAGAGGGCATGTCACGCGGCCGACTCTGGTGAAGCCGTAATAACCTTGTCGTGAAGTCAATCTGAATGAATCAAGTCAAACTGGTAAAGAATAAACTGTATAATACGCAGTAAAAAGTACAGTAGTAAAATTAGTGGAGTAGCCAGCCAGCAAGGAAAGAATTAGGTATTAACTGGTGCGAATCGCCCCACAACAGGTATTGTCAGAATAGAAGGGCAACGTTGCAGTAGTGAGGCTGTACCGTCCATACCTCCTAATGGATTATCAAAGCCTTCATTGATTGCCCTATAATTACCGGCCTACCTTTTAAGCTCTTCATTCTATAGCCCATAACTTGTTCCTCAAAAACTGACACCCAAAGCAAGGTACCTACCCACATAATCTCATCAACATCATCAATCTATATCTGTATACCAAATGGATCTGTACTTATACATATTACTACTTTAAATTTTTAGTTCTTATATTGTTATCGGCACCTTACCTCCACGTGCAAATTGGCTGCACAATGGCAAGGGACCCAAAGAAGAAAAATGAATTATCTAAATTTATGTAACTGAATTTATTTTGGGAATTACACTATTATTATTATTATATATTCCATTTTATTTTTGCTACGCTGGGGGTACTTCCTTTGTACTTTAGTGGCCCACTTTGCCCATAATTGAGAGTTATACTACTACATAAGACATGGAGCTTTTAAATTAGGGGGCAGAGTATGACCTTAGAGTCACTATAAAGTCACCCTAATGTTTTTAAATGTCATCGGGAGAAAATAGGCGCGAAATAGTTTTACGCATTTTGTGACCAAATTTATAAACGAGGGCTTATGATTTACAAAATTGGGGGGGGGGGGGGCAGCTACCCCCTGTATCAAGGTACCCACCCACATAATCTCATCAACAGGCCATTTATTTTTCTATATTCTATTTTATTTTTGCTACGCTGGGGGTACTTCCCTTTGTACTTTAGTGGCCCACTTTGCCCACAATTGAGAGTCATACTACAACATAAGACATGGAGCTTTTAAATTAGGGGGCAGAGTATGACCTTAGAGTCACCATAAAGTCACCCTAATGTTTTTAAATGTCATCGGGAGAAAATAGGCGCGAAATAGTTTTACGCATTTCGTGACCAAATTTATAAACGAGGGCTTATGATTTACAAAATTTTGGGGGGGGGGGGGCAGCTACCACCTGTATCAAGGTACCCACCCACATAATTGTCAGGTGCTCCAGGCACCTGCCGGTGGGCACCGTATATTAATGTATAGTTGTTGGCACATTCTGTATCTATCTCATATATTGTAACACGCTGTATAGCTGTCAATGAATTGCTTTCTACGGTCTGTGCTAAAAGAGTGCTGAATTAGCAGCGCGCCTTCGGTACAGTCTGTGAAAGCCTGTTCATGTGACGAAGCCAGGCGAGGTTATAAATAGGAGTAGCGACAGAAAGTGCGTAGCTCTCTCTCGGATCTCTCTTGGACCTCTCTCGGGCTCTCGGAGCTCTTAGAGCAACCCTGTGGCCTGTAGACCATGACTGTCGTTCTTTGTCCAAGTGCTCGAGTGTACAATATAATGTAAATCGGTGAGTGTCTTAATATATCTATTGTATATAATGTAAAACCTATAAAACTACATTTACTACAACAGCCCCCCCCCCCCATCCTTGCGAAGGTTAGGTGGCTACCCCCGCAGCGGTAGGATTAGACACCTAATAGTTGGTGGCAGCGGTGGGAATGGCCACCTAATATAATCTCATCAACAGGCCATTTATTTTTCTATATTCCATTTTATTTTTGCTACGCTGGGGGTACTTCGTTTGTACTTTAGTGGCCCACTTTGCCCATAATTGAGAGTTATACTACTACATAAGACATAGAGCTTTAAATTAGGGGGCAGAGTATGACCTTAGAGTCACCATAAAGTCACCCTAATGTTTTTAAATGTCATCGGGAGAAAATAGGCGCGAAATAGTTTTACGCATTTCGTGACCAAATTTATAAACGAGGGCTTATGATTTACAAAATTTGGGGGGGGGGGGCAGCTACCCCTTGTATCCGTACATGGTGGGGCTGTATGCCTTTTGTTTTGACAGCAGTAATATTCCAATTTGCAGACCAAGATTAAATATTAAATAAATAAATAATGACTCTACATGTAGTGTTTAACTAGTAGTAGTAAATAGTATTTTAACACTATAACGAAGAAATCACTGCACCAAAACTGAGCGTTTTTTGTTGCTGTCAAATCTGTGAAAGTTATAAATACCTACTCAGGTTTTTGGCTCGAGTCTCAAACCGGTTACATTAATTACCATACGTTGAGGTGTCATCCTAGCCAGTTAAGGGTATATCGACGGTCCTGCTACTGCTATTCGCCTGCACCAACCTCGGATTTGACACCTCAGTAATAAGGGGTGATATTCGAAGCGGCAGACGGGACTGAAAATGTGTATAGATGTTTAATGTTAAATACCTAGACACGTTAACTACAATAACTACATCGATTGTCGAGAGTCATATCTTGAGGCATTATCTGCAGGCTGGGTCGAATCACGCCAAAACGCTCTGCCCTATAGACCATAATGATCTTTAAAGAGGAGGTTGAAATCACGTAGTCGGTTCCTTCTCATACACCTCTCCACATCAACTGTTATGTCAATACCATACGGTCATAATTATGATTTACGGTGTACCGGGGTTTTATACGTATTTTTATATTCAATATTATTGTTGAAAATAGGCTCCCCTAAAAGTACGGACTATTTACCGTCTATAGAGAAGTTTTTGTCACGGTGGGCGTTATCTTAGTCAGGAGATGTTGAGTAGTGGTATGGCAATATTCACCGGCAAGGTTTTTGTTGGTTCGAGTCGCCTTACATGCTACATTTTCTGGTCATGCTTCGGAGGACATGTAAGGCCTTCTTAGTTGAGTGTAAGAGAGGGCTTTATAGCCATAACTCCGCTAGGTTGGCTTAGTAATAATACAAAAGTCAATATATATATTTATTTTCTCAGTAAGACTGTTTGAAGTCCGACCCCCTGCTGTGCCAGCCCTCTATATTGTACTGTAACTATATTATTTAAACAAAATATAACTTTATTGCTTGCTACTTTAGCGAAGGCCTTCCCTGTCCATACCTGGCGTAAACCATGTCAGCACAGACATTTTCTAAATAGTAATAACTATCTTAGAAGCTGATTTGTGCAACAAAGTAGGCTATGATTTCTCGAGTTTTCAAGGGAACCCCACTGCCTAATTACCTGTTCCAGGTACGGGGCACGGCAGTGCCTCAGTCCAATTAAACGACTGAAAGGCAGTAGTCGAACTGATCAGAGTCCCTTTTTGTCGTGCACATTTACCAGAACTTTCCGTTGCCACAATTTTTACCAGAGAGCCCCTGCTACTTACGTGCCTGATTGGCTACCTACGTTTCCTAGATAATGACACAGAGCGGGCTTGTAAAGTGTCAGTTGAACTGTTTAAAGCCAGTAGCCAAATTGAACTTTTCATATCTACAATTTTCTAAGGATACCGCCGCAATGTGCACTATGTGTACGTGTGTTATCGCCGACGATCTACCTCCTCTTGGTACGACTTTCAGCAAATTTGCTCCGTGCCTTGGTCCCACTGGACTGTTGAAAGCCCCATTTTGTCGTCCACATTTACCAGAACTATGACTGCCACAATTTTTAAGTGAACCACTGCTAACCACGTGCCTGATTGCCGATGATCTGCCGGTTCTAGGTACGACTCTGAGCGGATTCGTGCAGTGCCACGGTCCAGTTGAATTTTGATAGCCCCTTTCGTCGTGCACATAGAACTTTTCACAGCCCCAATTTTTTAAGGGAACCCCTGCTAACTACGTGCCTGATTGCCGATGACTTGCCCGTTCTAGGTACGGCTCTGAGCGGATTTGTGCAGTGCCACGGTCCAGTTGAATTTTTGAAAGCCCCTTTCGTCGTGCACATAGAACTTTTCACAGCCCCAATTTTTTAAGGGAACCCCTGCTAACTACGTGCCTGATTGCCGATGACTTGCCCGTTCTAGGTACGGCTCTGAGCGGATTTGTGCAGTGCCACGGTCCAGTTGAATTTTTGAAAGCCCCTTTCGTCGTGCACATAGAACTTTTCACAGCCCCAATTTTTTAAGGGAACCCCTGCTAACTACGTGCCTGATTGCCGATGACCTGCCCGTTCTAGGTACGGCTCTGAGCGGATCCGTGTATTGCCACGGTCCAGTTGAATTTTTGGAAGCCCCTTTCGTCGTGCACATAGAACTTTTCACAGCCCCAATTTTTTAAGGGAACCCCTGCTAACTACGTGCCTGATTGCCGATGACCTGCCCGTTCTAGGTACGGCTCTGAGCCGATCCGTGTATTGCCACGGTCCAGTTGAATTTTTGGAAGCCCCTTTCGTGGTGCACATAGAACTTTTCACAGCCCCAATTTTTTAAGGGAACCCCTGCTAACTACGTGCCTGATTGCCGATGACCTGCCCGTTCTAGGTACGGCTCTGAGCGGATTCGTGCAGTGCCACGGTCCAGTTGAACTGTTGAAAGCCAGTAGTCGAATGCCTTCCGTCCGCCTGTCGCAGTAATGACAAATCAAATCCCAAGACACCTTCATTACCAGCGGATATGGTCGAGTCATCGTTACCACGGCCCTTCGAATGCCTGGGCTCACACTGCTCCTCTTCGCAATCTTGCTCATTTGTGGTGCTTCGTCTCGGTCTCAGTCTCGGTCTCTGTCGCAGTCTCGGTCTCCACCTCTGCCTCTGTCTCGATCTCAGTTTCAGTCTCGGTTTCAATCTCGGTCTCTGTCTCAGTCTCAGTCTCTGTGTCAGTCTCGGTCTCTGTCTCGATCTCAGTTTCAGTCTCGGTTTCAATCTCGGTCTCTGTCTCAGTCTCAGTCTCTGTGTCAGTCTCGGTCTCGAACAGTTTTCTCTAAACGTTCCTCAATGATGGATCTTCTATAATAGTTCAATGGACCAATATTTTTGCAAGCCAAACCGTGGGCATCGGTTTTCAATAACTATAAGAAGACCTAATTGCCCGCTGGACTACAGTTGTAACACCTTTATTATCCCTATTGTCCCTTGTCCAATGCCAACGACCCCATGAATTTCGGACATCATATTTTTTCCGTATGCATTTTTGGCCATTGGCAAACGTATACGTCATCGATGTCAACCTACACCGGCTACAACGTTAATGGACAAGCTGAGACAAGCTTACCAATGCAATGTAAAAGGTGAAAGAATGACTTAACCAAGTACTGATATACGAGTTTAGGGTTCCTTCGCATAGTGTTCGCCCGGGACCAGGTCCCTAATTTGAGACAGAGGCCGATATAAAGGATTCCGGTACCGATCACGAAAGTCCCACTTCCGGAAATTCATTAATATGAGGTTATTATTTAAAAAAAAAAATGGTTGAGTCCACCGAGAAACTACAGCTCAAGTGTCGAAAACAAACTTTCGAATTTTTTTTAGTAAAAGTCAACTAATATCACCAAGACTCGTCGCCCTGCGTTCCATATTTTGTGGTAAATATATGGCGGGTTCGAGTCTTTAGTCGCCACCTCGGGCGACAGCTGCAGCTTCCCAGGCTATAGCAGATCCTTCCATCGAAATCTTGGTCAGCCTAGGGGTCGTCTAATCTGTGGACTGGCCTCACTGTATAGGATCTGGTTTACTGGTATATTATACTATCTATTCTGTTCAAAAAAGGAGTTTAAGAAAAATGTGGAGAAAGCGGGACTTGAACCCACGGTATTTATAAAAACCAAAATCCAAACTATACAGTTTTCCCGTGTACTTTCTACCTGTCACTGGTTTCATATCAATCAATGTCATGTCGAAGGTACCCAGCAGGTACCAACTTTACGGTCCAGTTCTCTTAACATTGGAATCTCAATAGAGGAGGTGCAGATCACAACGGTACAGCACAAGTTCTTCCACCATATGGCATCATCCTTCAATTCCCATGACATTTACTAACAGAATCTATCGAGGAATTGAGAAATAAATAAATATCAATTTCGGGAGGCAGCACACGAGCCAAGTCCCCCATAGCCCCGACCGTCACTAACTAATGCCATATATTCCATTTCTATAGACCAACATATGGTAACTAGAGGGGCCCTCTTTTGCGCTTGCCACAAGGCCGTGCCCAGGATTTGATTTCGGGGGGGGGGGGGTCCAAATTTTTTTTACATAATTTATTAATTAATTAATGGATAAATTCTGCAAACCATACGGGTTTACATACAAAAATTTATTTGGGGGGGGGGACCCCATGGACCACCCCCCTAGGCACGGCCATGGCTTGCCATCCAAAGTTTTAGATTATTAGCCAGAAATGAGTATGTGGCCAGTGCGAATTTATTTATTCGACAACTTGCATAACACCGAATTTATTCGATTTTTTTAAGTATTCCAAATGTCACCGTGGCAGGGTAGTACTAAAGTACAAATAGGAACGCAAAAAAAGGCGGCTTCATTCGGGTTTCACTTTTCGCAGCTTCACCTTAGCTTGGTGGAATCCGCCCTTAATTTCTTGTTGATCTAACCTAGCCGAGTCTTTGGCGTGGCGCATCACAGTTATACAGGTACATTAGCGACTTCGGTGGCAAGTTGGTAGCGTTCTTTGTACTTGTGGGAGGCAGTACAGCGGTCGGAGACGTGTCGTAACTCGACACAAGTATCTATTAGGTGACTTAGTGAGGCGATTGAAGAGGTTAATCGGATACATTCATTAAATTGTTTGTTCGCGATTTAACCTTTAAAAAAAAATCATTAACATCAATACATTTCTAAGACTGGCATAGAATAAGGCTCAGGCTTCAACTGAAAAAATAATAAGGCAAAATATTCAAGGCAGTCATTTGCCCTAAACAAAGCTGTAATGGAAAAGACCTTCGTGGCGTTAGCCTGTTGTCACTATTAACTACCAGCGTGACGTGACAAAATTCTTCCTCTCATTTAATAAACCATCCATAAACTTTGTCCTATGAATATTGTTCTACAGTATGATTGATACACTTAAAGGAACGCTGGAGGGAAAATACACAATTTAGACTCCGACCATTCCATCAGTATGACAAATTAAAAATTGATATTGAAACCTAGAGGACTATTCAAGAGGAATCTAACCTTTGTCTTTGGCCACCCCAGAATCATGGCCGTAGCCAAGGGGGGTTCATGGGGGTTCAAACCCCCCCCGAAATGAAATGGCTTCATACTAGATAGAATCGGATTTTGAGAGAAAAAATAAAAACCACTATGCAATACCCAATGAAATTTCTAACCCCCCCCCCCCCCCCCCCGAAAAATAATCCTGGCTACGGCCTTGCCCAGGATCACCCTAAAATAGGTTTATATATTCTTTATTTAATTTAATAATTCAATGTGATCTTTTCAACTGGCAGAGAACTATTTCATTCACAGTACTACAAGGAACTGGACTTGGCAAATTCACAACGCCCCGGATGGGCGTACGAGTAGATCGTGTGTTCAAATCCCGTCATGTCCAGTTTTTTCCATATCCTCTAATTTCGGTTATAACTAGGAGGTTAACTCTTCAGCCACAGTTAATTTAATGTATGTGTTATATACCATATAATAAATTTATAAATTTATTCCAATTCTTCATCGATACAGGTTTACATAATGAAATTGTATAACTAAAAAATTAATTTAAATTTAAAATTTAAGAGGAATTAACCACGTGCTAGGGCCGGTGCAGTGTTTCAATTAATTTGTTATGAACGTGTGTAGGTGTGCGTTACGTATGTAAATATGTATATTTTTTGAAGAGAGTTGATAAAAAGTCATTTTTGTTCTTTACGTTGATTACAACGTTGATTAAAATTTCTTTTTATTGTTCTACATAGATAATGCAATATAATACAATAATGCATATATTGTAAGACCCTTACACTGCGCAAGTAGTTCAATGGGAGAATATTATCCACTGCATCCAATCAATGAGGCTTTAATGCAGAGTTGAGCAGCTATTTCACCAACACTAATCATATGCTAAACTCAATAGGCATGCTGAACGCAGCGCACGCCCCATCAAATTAGGCTACAATGCAGTTATGTGAAGGGGTCTGAATTGCGTATTTTGGTGTAAATATTTATTACTCGGTATTTGTATCGCCTGGTATTTGGTACCAAGTACCTAGGAGGTTGTTGTCAGGCCCCATCATTTGGTAGATAGTCGTGATGGGCACACAATGACGTGAATACAGTAGTTGAGCCATAAACTATTATATAGGTCCGCAACTTTGGTCGACTTTGGCTACCGGATTTTACTATTTAGACTGATTATTGGGTACGTGCTTTTACAACAGATTTTTGCCATGACCACATGAAACGGTACTTGACTTAAAAGAAAATTTTTGAGCAGAATCTTAATTAAAGCAGTGAGTTACTGGCAGAGGAAAATGCGGCTCCTAGGTATGTCGTTGACCCTAATGTTCCAGATAGAGTATTAGTCAAAAAAGACGATCCTCAGGTGCAAACACGAGTAACAGGAGTGAACTGAGGGGTTGGCTAGACGGCAAAGAATACCTCAAGAAGTGGAAACGTTTTATGAAGACAACCCATATCTCGATTAATTCGACGCTTTGGAGGAAGCTAGTGCGGATATGATGAAACTTGGTAGAGGTGTGTGGGCGGTTATTGAGTAGTTATATGATAAAGGGACTGTCAAGTGTGTAAACAATTGCGTAATGAAAACTGAAAAAATAATTGTCGAGTCCACATCTATAACAATTTTCACTGGGGGTGAACAAAAATAAATGAATAATGACTTTATTTTTTTTTTATAGCTGAGACCACCCTAGTGGAGTTAGGGCCATAAGGCCCTCTCTTGCACTCAGCAACAAAAACAGTATAAAATGTACAATACAATTTCAAGTCGATAAAAAAGTCTAGGCCTACATGAAATAAAACCAGAATCGGCGTTAATAGCGCTATACCCAATTACAGAAGTAATGTAAAAAGTAAAGTAGAGTAATAAAAAATTGTTATGTATGGTAAAACCAACGCAGAGAAAAAAAGACTGTTCCTCAAACAATCAGACTGGATGGTACGATCGACTTCTGTATAAAATGTCTAAATTGTCGAACTATGGCCAAGGTAGCTGAGAAGCTAAATACGATGTGTCATCCTTCTTCTAAATCGTGACAAAATATTTTTCTCATCAATTACTTTATTTATAATAACCAATCTTATTGCCTTTTGCCTTGATAGCCACGACTACGACTGGTAGTCACCTGCCAAACTCGTCTTGACGGGGCCCCTTAATTTGTGTCTTGACCGTTCGAGCCCCGTCGTTTATCAACAATACCCATGCCGTGACCATTCTGTCTGTCCTGAGCTCCGAACTCTTTCATGAGGAAAAAATGGGAAAATCACTAATTAATTAATAGTAAATACCTAATTAAATACTAATAATAAAATGTGTGTAGGTGCACAAAGAAGTAGTAGACTAAGGAATAAACACAGAAACGAAAAGACGATCTCCGGAGAGTGGGACTGACACCAGAGGAAGTGATGAATGATCAGATGTGGAAAGATAAACAGGACTGAAGGAGTGCAGGAGGTTAGCTTATCACACCCGGGCGAATGGACTCTGTAGTATTGATGATGATGTAGATGATAATGGTGATGATAATGATTATGATGATGATGCAGATGATGTAGATGATGATAGTGATGATAATGTAGATGATGTAGATGATGATAGTGATGATAATGTAGATGATGTAGATGATGATAGTGATGATAATGTAGATGATGATAGTGAATATGATGATGATGTTGAGTGAGTTCGAAAATAGTACATTTGATTGTATAGCTACAGGAGCGCATTTAAAATGTTACTTTGGAGGGAGGGGGTACTATTGAAAAATTTCTTCTAAATTAAAATTAATAAAACTTCCCACATCTTTAGTTCTTTTTACGTCGTTCCCTACTGTGTTATTCTTACCTGTAGCATACCTAACTCCTTCTGAACATGTTATATTTCCAAATCTGCTCATCTGCTCTTCCCAGAGACCTCTAATGATGCCCCTGGGAGCCGATAGGTCAATTCCCGAAAATTGTGATAACTAATTAGAGAAAAGAAGGCCTAATGATGTCAGCAATCCTTCTTGTCGTTCATTCGTTAAAGCATTACTAAGTGTTAGGCTTTATCGTGCCTACTTCGAACGCGCTTTTACCTCCTTACTGTCCTTTTCACCGAGTGCGTTTGCTCCAAGTCCCCTCTTAAACAACACATGTCTCAAAGCTTGAACTCTTTTCTTGAGATACTTTGCATATCGCACATCAGTAAACGATTTCCCAGCCGGGGAAATTCCTAAATAGGGACGCACCCTTTCGGAAAAGCCTCCGCATTTCCCTTCTTTGTAAATTGGGATTTTCTGACGGTACTTTACACATATCCCAACAGTATCATAAAGTCTAAATTTTATATTTTTTTTCTTGCGAGGAATATGTGTGGCTCTGTTTAGAATGCAGAGACATTGTCTTACGCTTTCAATGTACAACCGCTCTGAAGCTGAGCTGAGATTCTCTTACCAACCGACGAAATGATATGAAAAGTAGATTGTTTATTCGATTTTTATACAAAATATAAATAGTTCAATATAATTATTTTGTATTTGGGTTGATACGTTACAGTTTATCATAGGCACCCGATATTGCTGGAAAATCAAGTGTAATCCTAACTACTTGACAGTAGCGGAGCGTACATGTAAGGCAAGTAATGCCGCATTACAACAAATTCTTAGAATGTATTAAGAGCTTCGTTGAAATCTATAGGAAGTCGCGAGCAAAGACGCAAAGAAGCATGATGTTATCAACGGAGTCTAAGAAAATTAAGAATCTCGTCACGTTAGAATTCCAATGTTTTTTTTCTCCAAATTTTTACTTTTTAAGATGCTCTATAAAATGATGCCAGTTTTCTATTTTTTAAACTTAAATGACATAAAAATTTTTTTGCAAGCATTACTCTAAAATTAATATCTCACTGTTACTTGATAATTGCACGGGTTCATGTCCTTCAAAATTACTATCAAAAACAAATTACTGCTCGATTCTGAAGAAGATACATATTGAACTCAAACCTGGCATATACGTATAATTAATGTTCAACTTGGCAGCCTTTGGCATGGATTGGCGCGCAATATTTCATTTTGGAGCCCTTGCATGCAGCGACAATCCGAATCTTGTGCACCCTGAGTTGCAACGATAATTGGCCCCAATGACCGTGTTCATAGGAGCTGGAATCGACAAGAGCCTGTCAGAACGTACAAACACTTGCTTGTATCTAATGGGGATTGACATGAGAGTATGGGGTGGTTATTGATTAGCTACAATACGGCGTTGAATGTTCCCGCAGATAAAAAAAATACTCGGTATTGATGGCCCGATATAGGGCTAAACACAAAAAAATTAAATATTTGAATCGGTGAAAACCAGATGGGAGGATAGAATATAAGTGCAGTTGAGGCTTCGCTTGTCTCACTTTTTCTCATAAGTCTCTGCCGGTAGGTTACGCTATTGTTTACGCTTATCGCATTGAAGCCTACGGCGTACGAAATTTAAAATGTACCAATACCCCACTAAATTTTGACATTTTCCTTCTTTTATTGCTAGAAATATGTGTTTTTAAGTTACGTTCCATTCAATACGCATACGTCTCTATATGTTTTATTCATATGTGAATGCTTTTAGTCAAATAACCCTAATAAATGCACTACGACTTAGGAAAGACGCTTCGCGTAAGTAATAAAAACCACATAAAAAGAAAAGTTTTCTGGAAACTACTATTACCGAAAAGGTGGCCATAGCTTCCAGGAAATTAATAATATAACTATTTGAGACAGTACCTGTGAAATAAATAACGACTTGTATACCACTACACGATTCCCCATACTTTTTTCTTCTCGTATACCTGAATAGTTGGTAGACTGTCATTGATGTTTTGATGTAGAGTTGACATAGTAAGGACGTAGAAAGCTATTGACAAGACAGCTATTGATGAGTTGCCATAGTAGAACCTGCATGGCGGAGACAATGGAGATGAATTCACAAAGGAATACCATATTAAAATTCGCGCCTTAGCCATTTTTCTAAGTTAACTTAGGAATACCCAATTAAAGTGTGAGACGACACTTAAGATGGCTCGAGACCAGACCAAGGGTGGATGCAGTGCAAAATTTAGGGGGGGGGGTCACAAGTTATAGAAGGTAATTTAGGGGGGCCATGAGTCATGACCCCCCTGAACCCCCCTGTGGATCCGCCATTGGACCAGACAACCATTCCTACTGAGGTATAACCCATGAAAATTCGAGACGAGCCTCAATATGGAACAAGACGAAGCATAGCAAGTTGTTGTCTCGAGCGAAACACTACATAAACGAAAAAAAGGCATGGCACTGCAATCCAGACCTGAGAAGTAGTACAGGATCCTTTCTCTTGACCACTGCTCTATTTGGGTTGTATGGTCAGCAACATGCCCGACTAATCGAGGATTTCTCATATAGAAATGAAGGTAATGGTACCCATTGGGTTGGATCAGGGACGGATCCAGCTGTTGTGCTGACAATTGTCCTAAATGGCATAATAATGATTCACTCTGAGCTTCTGGGTCTAAAGGTGTATCAGTGTACCTATGGCCTACTTTCATTAATGTGTGTCATTATTAGCCAATCAGAGCGCTAGCTACATGTCTTTTAGACTACTGATGGGTAGGCTCCCTCAAGTGATAAAAGAGTTGTAACAGCGATTTAGAGGACAATTCGCAGACAAACAGCTGTCAATTCTCAGTTACCAGACCAGAGAGCCTAAGAGCAGATAAAAGATGAGATTAGGGTAAGTGTTTATAATAATTATATTTTATCATTTAAGTTCTATTTTATATACAGCCTCCTACATGGTAAAGTAGACCATAACACAGCCCATATGGAGTTGGGGCTGAAAATAGAAGAAATATGTGTAGTGTCGATGAAATAAGAGTCTAATAAATTAACTTACAATAGATTTACTAAATTTTCTTGGGGGGGGGGGGGGAGGACAGCTTGGGTGGACCCATCTACGGTGGAAAATTTTCCTTTTATGTCGTTTCAATGTACGATCTCCCGTTTTATAACTGAGTCGTCTAGTATCAAAGTCGCCAATGTACTAGACTATAATTTTTGACCAATTTTCAGAAACCACAAAACCTGTAAATACAGTACAAATAATATACTGTATTAAACTAAACTAATAGTTCAGTAACTGTATTGCCAGTTTAGATTAATACAGTATATGATTCTTTATTCTGTATTTATGCAGGTTTTACGGTTTCTGAAAACTTGGACAAAAATTACATTGACGACTTTGATACTAGACGACTCAACTAATTTCCCTACCAACTAGACCATTTTGGACCATGCATCACTACAAAACTAGGCGATAAATTCCAGAAGGCGCGATATTGGATAGAATGGGAGCCCGGGAGGCTGGTACAATTACTCTTAACTGTCATAGAGATGGACTTAGGGTGCTTCTGCAGGTACCATGATTTTTTTATACTATATATATAACAAATGAAGATTGTCTAGCACCCGTGCTTGCCTTACACAGCAGCCAACTGCCAATCACAACTCAAAGTCATTTTATAATTCTTAAATATGACGTGAAATATCATTAATCATGGGAGGGGAACTGTTAAAATGTTGGTTGAGTTGTGTGGATTATTTAGGGACCCCATTTGGACTGTTCTTGTTGTTTTATTGTTTTATTCAACTTCAGTCCCTTTGTAATTATTATATTTTTATATTTTGTAGTTTGTAGAACTTTATTTGAGACAGGGTCAGAGCATTCCCCGGCCCTGGGGCTGTGACATTCCGAACAACATCTAATGACTACAATGCGGTAAAAATAAGTAGAATATTCTTTAATGACCGAGTTTCATTCTTTTACGAGTCGCTACTGTATGAAGAAGAACCAACTTGGTCAAGTCATGCTTTCGCCTGTTTCATTGAGTTAATGGTGAGCTTGTCTCACCTTGTCCATTATCGCTTGTAGCCGGAGTAGGTTGACATCGAGAACGTATACCAGTTTGCCAATGGCTAAAAATTCATACAGAAACAATACAAATAATGTTTGAAATCCATGGGGTCATTGGCATTGGACAAGAGGCCTATGGGCCACTATCCTCTTCCCGCATAGAGTCGTCCTGCATAAAATTTGAATTTAGGCGGCAACGTGGAATTAGACATTGCAGAATCTTTTGCCCCCAACTTTAAAACTAAATACCCGTCCGAACAAAACTTAAACACACAACATTAGTGCATTTCTAATCGTATTTTTTTCAATTCGAAATAGGATTTTTCTCGAAAAATAGAATTAAATGAAGCGTAAAAGCAAGCAAATTATTTTATATAGTTCCTAAAGCATTTCAACCGAACTAAAATAATTGTCACATAATGCGGTACTTCCTAAAACACACTAAACGACCAGTTTATATATTTTTTGCATAGGCTATTCATAATATGCCAAGAAGCTTGTGGCATCATTTGATACCATCATGTGTAAATGGACCATTTTTTCCCGACACTGATGACTTGACCATATGCAGCAGGTCTCAATAGGGGAATGTTTTTTCGGTTACTATGCTGGCTATCAGAGTATTTAATTTAGGGGGGGGGGGGCTTTGTATATTGAAACAATATTCCTGTTATTAACAGCCAAATGCTATATCACTGTATTTAATTTAGGGTGGGGGGGGGGCTGTGTATATTGAAACAATATTCCTGTTATTAATAGCCAAATGTATTCCAATTTCATTTATTTACAACTTTTTCATGGGAAGTCTTGTTATGATGGATGGGCCGGTTGCCCAATAGATTACCCTCACGGCTTTAAAAACACGTAGTGGTATCTTAGGGTATTCTTCCATCTCCTGAATATGGCCATTGTAAATGCGTGGATCAAATACAGGAAAAAGATTGGCAATAAAATGCCACTTCTTGCTTTTAAAGCTTCTATAGCTATAACGCTTAATATCAACCTGAGCCCGATGGCGAAGGCGAAGAGGGGGCGCCCGGGCTTGAATGAATCGCAATTTATAAAAAGCGTTCATACAGAAGAAAATACCAAATGAAATTCGTTTTGATGCCAAAGGCCATTAAAAAATTAGTGTCGACAGCTGATTTCTTAAACAAAAAACAAGTGCCGAACTCGCTTCATGTGCGATAAGTGCAAGGTGCCGATATGCCCCATATGTAACGTAATGTAATTTCCCACAATTAATTTTTTATAATTTTATTTAAAATAAAACCCAGTTCAGTTTCATAACTTCTGCATCAACACTGTTTTCCCTAATGGACAGAGGCATCATATGTTCACAGGCTAGAGTTACCTTTTACACATGACGGTATCATATGATGCCGCCACTTTTCAGGTAAAAGGGGTAGTTTAAAAATTATGAAACAATTCAGGCAGTGTCCTATGACCTTAAATGACCCAAAAATACGTCCAAACATTTTTTTCCGTCACTGGAAGAGGATAAGTAGACCTGAGTCCATAAAATGTCCTTAAAAAAAGCCTTCTTATATTTCCTAAGAAAATGCCTTAAGATACAATTTAATATTTAAGAGGATATGAACCGATAATCTTTAATGCTCTTTAATTCACTACTCAATTTAAATAAATAAATAAATAAGGACTTTTTGTTGTTTCTATTAATAAGCTAACCTCTCGGAGTTAGGGCTATAAAGTCCTCTCTTACACTCAACTAAGAAAACCCGGGACCGCCTGCTTTACATGCCCTCCGAAGCATGGCCAGAAAATGTAGCTAGTGTGTGACTCGAACCAACGACCTTTCGGGTGAAAGTCAGAGTCCGTACCACTACGCTACATGTCTTGACTGTTTATACTACACATACATAATATTTACTGTATATATAGTTGATTCAAGATGCAGAAGACATCATAATGTGCTTTAAATTTTTGGTGTTGTATTTTTTAAAATTAAAATAAGTAAAATTTCACGCATTTTCATCCTTCTCACATATTCTTCTTCTTCTTCTTCTTCTGGCTCTACAGCACTTGATGAGCTTTGGTCTGCTCGACAACACTCCTCCAGTCATCTCGGTTTAGTACAACGCTCCACCATCTACGGACTCCCAACTCGCGAAGGTCAGTTTGCAACCCACACTTCCAGCGTTTTCAAGGACGTCAGGCCAGTCGTATTCCTTTCATGCTTGCTTTGTACATCTTTCGGTCGTTAGACATTCTTACGACGTGTCCCAGCCATCTTATGCGTTGCGCTTTTATTCTTTTATCCTCAAATTTTATTAATTATAAAAACCGTAGCCAATACCACATTAAAAATTCCTTCCAAAAGTAAATTCTGATGTGATCAATTAAAAAATTACACACCCCTGATCGTGTGAATGGAAGTAACCGTGGGGCCCCTGCTCATTGACTAATGATTTTCTCTTAGTCATCAATGGACAACCATTAGCAGCGACCGTATTTTCAAATCGCAATTTCAGGGTTGTCAAACCATCAATGAAGCACCGGGGGAAGCTTTTTCTTTCATTTATACGGCAAATTGGTACACAATAGCTACGTCGTTAGGGCACTAACGTCTCAATTTAGATTGATTTTGTACAGCCTGACTTGCATCATTTATTATCATATCGTACACCATTGTTAAAAATTACCCATTCAGCATGAATTAATTGTTTTTTAACTCATATCCAATCCGATATTTTTTACATATGCTTCTACACAGGTGGGTGCCCCCAAGATCACGCTAGCAGCCGACAAATTTGGTTTGTACGGCAGAATTCGCATAAAGAAATCGACTGTACCGAGTGTGTTGGTATTAATTTAATTTAAAAATTACATTGGACCGTTTTTTATACTGATTTCTTGCTTTCTAGACATTTCTTGAAGTTCATTTTATGCATACTGCATACTCTTGCCGTGCAGAGGGCTGAACCTGAGCGGCACGCACTCTTGAATGGTGGTAGCTATCCATTTATATATACGGTATAAATCAATGCTTATACATAAGAAGACATTCCCTACCCTATAATCTCACATATAAATATAAATGTATTACTTTTATTTAAGAGTGTATATGTCCCGTACCACCGAATTTTATTTTTATTTTATTTATTGTAGTAATGCATTGCGTTAATGCACCAGTCTGGACGCAGCTTTAGAATCCCGCGTACTGGGTCTGATAATATTTATCTATCACACAAATAACTACTTAAATTTCAGTGCATTTCAAAACAATTCCCTAATATGAAAACGGAATAATTTTTAAGGGACCCCTGCTACGGTACTGCACCATCTAATTTCTCTCGAAAGTTTTCTGATAATGCTATAAAAATATCCTTTTTTAAAAGTTTGGGGAACTCGTTGAGTGGTATAGCGAAGGGGGAGTAGCATTGAACTATTTCGTATTTTATATTTTTTTGAAATTAATTTCATTGTTGTTGATAGACTCGTTTTCATATTATAAGGAATTGGAAATTGTCTTCGATTTTTCCTTTATTGCCCTCGTTCCCATTTAAATATAATTGCATCCTTGGGAATCTTCAAATGTCATTTCCAAACAGCCGCCCCCTTCCCCAAATGTCAGGGGAGGGGGTCCCAACTTAACTTAAAATGAATTCCGATTCTAAATTGAACAAGACAGACTGCACAATAACTTTGAAGATTATTTTGATTTCTTCGCTTCAGCAATGAAATATAACTGAGCGATAATAATGGCATAGAACAGTTCGCGGTGGTTCTTAATCTTAATGGCTAACTATAAACATTAGTCTGGTATTTTTAAACCCCCCCCCCCCCCTTCCTTTATCCAATCCCATATTGCTTCAGCTACTTCATTCAATGCTTTATATTTTTTTCCCCTGTTTCTTCCAGTTATTTTATCTATATCTATATCAATGGATTATGCGACTTGTTAGCCATTCACAGTCTTATAGGGAGTTTGGCAATTATTCGAGCACCAATCATGTTGCAAGCTAAGGCTTTTGCCTAAGGCTTACATCGCTTTGGAGAGAGGCACGATCACTTCATTATTATGTTGTATATAAATAATTAGATTACTCGTGACTTCTCCTCGAGTTGAGCAAGTCTCAAATCGCAGATAAGGTGTAACTGTGCTAGTGGGTTTCCCTCTGTAGATGGCAGTTCTTGCCGAAAGCGCTCAGGGTTTTATACTAACACAAGTGGGTTTCTTAGACAAAGTTAATTTCTTAACGATTATTTGGGTTTTACTAATTCGGGTTGTTATAACAAGTTTTTCTAAAACTCTAAGTTTTTGTTATTTTTTGTTTATTATGTTGTATACATTGTAAAAATAAATAAATTCCAAAAAAGGGCCACGCAAAAAGTTACGCCATTCAGAGTTGTCAGGCAAGACATTTTTTTGTGGAGAAAATAGTGAATCTCCTATTGTTATTATTCGACGATAAAAAAAAGAAAACTTCTTCAACATTTTAAAAGTGTGAACTAAGGGATTTCAGCACTGGAGGCGTAAAAGATGTTGGACCCCTCGCAAGGGGGAAAAAAATAAACCACTTATTAGGGTCTCGTTGGACAAGGGTCCTATTGCGGGGTGAATGGGCATTCGGATGTTGCCCAACAAAGGGTGGGGAGGGGGAGACCCTATTCAAGGGGAAAGATAAAAAAGAGTTTGATTTCACCAAAAACAAAGCCACTTATCCCTCCTCAGGTCAATCCTAAAAGAGATCAGGGGTCATTGATGGATGCGAACAAACAGGTGTTTTTTTTTCTTTTCCGATTTTTAAGGTTCAACACATTTCATTCAAGTTTCTGGGCCTTTTCATCAGTGAAGAACTCTCTATTTATGTTATTCTATTCTTATCTTTTTTGCATCATTACCCCGAGTATATTTCATTATTTGGTCGGCCTGTATTTATTAGTGGCGTTTAGTCACAATTTAAATATTGGCGCCTAACCTGTGACTGGCGACTCGTGCGCCACCTATGAACAACTATCATCTACTTTCAAGTCCACACATATCTGTCTCTTTACATCTGCAACCAAACGTTACCAGTACTTTATAATCTTTATAAAATCTTTTACCTTTATCATATTATTTAATCCTCAACTGCTTCTGCATAGCTACTTTAGATGCAAGAATCTATATCAAGAAAGGTGATCTTCCAAACCGAGTTCGGAAAAGGTTGAAAACCACAACACGTAAGAAAACAACTAAATATCAGTAAGTAAAACAACCCTAAGTATACTAATTAAATATCTAGCGTTATTCATCCCTGCATAGCAGCAACTCAATCACACTCTCTTACCAATACTTTATCTTTATCTTTAGTCTATGCCAATACCCATTGAGCCTTTTCATTAGTGATGAAGTCTCTATTTTTTTTTATTCTATTCTTATCTTTTGCATCACTACCCCGAGTATATTTTATTATTTGTTTGAACTGTATTTATTAGTGGCGTTATTCATCTTTGCATCACAGCAACTCAATCACACTCTCTTACCAATACTTTACCATTATCATTAGTCTATGCCCATACCCATTGAGCCTTTTCATCAGTAATAAATTCCCTATTTTTGTTATTCTATTCTTATCTTTTTTGCATCATTACCCCGAGTATATTTTATTATTTGGTCGGCCTGTATTTATTAGTGGCGTTATTCATCTTTGCATCACAGCAACTCAATCACACTCTCTTACCAATACTTTACCATTATCTTTAGTCTATGCCAATACCCATTGGGCCTTTTCATCAGTGATGAAGTCTCTATTTTTGTTATTCTATATTCTTATCTTTTTTGCACCATTACCCCGAGTATATTTTATTATTTGGTCGGCCTGTATTTATTAGTGGCGTTATTCATCCTTGCATAGCAGCAACTCAATCACACTCTCTTACCAATACTTTATCTTTATCTTTAGTCAATGCCAATACCCATTGGGCCTTGTCATCAGTAATGAAGTCTCTATTTTTGTTATTCTATTCATATTTTTTTTGCATCATTACCCCGAGTATATTTTATTATTTGGTCGGCCTGTATTTATTAGTGGCGTTATTCATCCTTGCATAGCAGCAACTCAATCACACTCTCTTACCAATACTTTATCTTTATCTTTAGTCAATGCCAATACCCATTGGGCCTTGTCATCAGTAATGAAGTCTCTATTTTTGTTATTCTATTCATATTTTTTTTGCATCATTACCCCGAGTATATTTTATTATTTGGTCGGCCTGTATTTATTAGTGGCGTTATTCATCCTTGCATAGCAGCAACTCAATCACACTCTCTTAACAATACTTTACCATTATCTTTAGTCTATGCCAATACCCATTGGGCCTTTTCAGTAATGAAGTCTCTATTTTTGTTATTCTATTGTTATCCTACTATAGCACTCAAATCACTTGTAACACGTAATGCTATTACAGTTGTAAGTTTTTAAGTTTAAGTTTTAGGTTTTTAAGGCTGTACCACTTAGATTGGGCGGCTATTACGTTGAGGGTTTATAATGTAATAGCCGACCAAGATAATCCGTGACCCCCACACGCCTCACGGCACGAGGGAGCACAGATATTAAAATAATTGCAAAAGACGAAGTATGCAAATATACGTATAGGCCTATTTTGTATTATTGTTATTATATAACGGGTTATTTGTATTAAAAGGTTATAATTGTTAATTTATAAATATATTCATTCGGCGCAGGGGAGTACGGCCGAAGGAGAAGAAGAAATAAAGGCTCTTGAGAATACCAGCTCGCTGATACTAGTAGCAAGGTGCATATTTTCTTTCTAGTGATTGCAAGCTAACAGTTGGAACAAGAAACATTGTCTCTCCACAAGTTATTTATTATATATAATAGAATAATGTCTTAAAGGGTTTTATGGGCCCAGACCTACTTGGTAAATTTATGACAACATAATACAGTTATACGTAAACAATAACAAAATAAAATTGAGTAGTACAATGCAAGAATTAGTTTAAGTAAAAAATTAGAAATAAAAAATGACGTTTTACGAAGCCTTACCATAAAAGACTAATTATAATTTTTGATAGTCTGGAGTACCTATAATCTGCAAAATGGTCAAGTACATATATAACAAATTCAGTATTTAATTATAGCCTACCACTGTACCCACTGAAACAATGAACATTTTGAGATTATGAATAAAATATGAGCGGTAGGGAAATTGTAAATCAACGGTAACTAAAAAATAATACACTAGCACATATGATCAGACAATTTGATCAAAAGTAACTCCTGGCTATGCTAAACATAAGAGTTATTCCATATAGTGGGGTATTTCAGTCTATGGTATTTCCTACGGTCGCGGACTACTGAACTTTGCTTCTGCCAGTCGTCGCTATGCTTGCGGTTTTAAACAAGGACCAGTTATTATTAGAATATAGGTCTAAATTACGTTAAGACACAATATTTTAAAAAATAAATAAATTATTGCTAAAAATTGTCTAACTTTTCAATTTTTTACGAGTAGGTACTAAAAATATGATTGTCGCATAAACACATTTAAAATATTTACAAATTTTGAATCATTCTCAATACTGAAGAAGGTCTCCATTCCGAAATCAATTAGAAGGTTAATTAATTACCACAAAAGGGAGCTAGACCGGAATATATAGTTAACCTGCAGTAAAACATTCGGCAGATTTTACCCGCGTTGCTGATATTATTTTTTATTTCGCATAATTTATCAATTATTTCTATGCAGGGTGATCCAGGAGAACGGCGACATGCCTCTAGGCATGAACTCCGTTCAGTTTTAGGCATAAATAAGCCAGACATTGTAATATTGAAATGGTACCGTTAACGAGCAGATTTGAGATTGACCGATTGGGGAATGACAAATATGCAGATTAAGTTGCCGCAGGATTGCAATTTTATGTAAAAACTGCGTCAGCTTTAAGTTCGGTCTTCTGGTACTAAAAATATATTATACTTGTATTTTAATAACACTCCTCTTCCTAATTAGTTAAATAACGGCTTCTTTTATTAGCGAAGTCACGAATTAACTTAGTCTGATCTATTATCAATATCTAATTTTAGATTGGATAACAAAAGGCTTGAACTTCTGCTTCAGGTATCGAATCAAAGTCAGGAAAGAAGTTTTATCGAATAATTTGCAGCCTGTCGGAAGCGAGTAATCCTAGATTAACATACAATCGTATGCGAGGCAATTAATCGTAGACAAATCTCTGAGTATATTGCGTTTGGCTGCCCAATGCTTTCTCACATGCAAAACACGTTTAATGGCTACTGACTACAACCGGAACTTTATTAAAATCACTATAATGGACTTACCAATGCTGAATGGTTGTTGATTAGTCCAAACGTGCGGCATAACATCTGAAAAAAAAAATATTCCACTGTGTGTAAGGGCATTTTTCTTTTTCTTTCTTTTCTTTTCCTTTTAAAAAGGTTAATCTCATACAAACAATTTAATGTCAGGACATGTAGAGTAGTGGTACACACAATAGACTCCAACTTTCACACAAAAGGTTGTTGGCTCGAGTCCCACACTTGTCGACATCTTCATTTCGTTGACTTTTCGTAAAAAGTGTAGTAACCATTATCGTAGATAACACTTTGGACTTTGGACATATTGATATCGTTGATTTGTCGTAAAAAGTGTAAATACCAAAATTGTAGATACATCTTTGAACTTTTAGCCACATGTTATTTAATTCCTCTACGACCAATTTTAACTGAGATATGAATTTTTTAAGTTTTTGATCGAGCGCCATCTTTAAACAAAATGATGGATCACGCTGGTTAACGAACTCGATCAAGATAATAGTATGATAAAATTTTGTGCCAAGTTTCATTTCAATCGGATAATATCTACGAAAGTGACAGTGTTTCCTAAAATCGATATACTTACATACGTAAATATATATAACTGTAACTTCGTTAATACGGCTTTGATCGAAATCAGTTCTCACCATTTTCCATTAGAACTTGTTCTGAATACAACATGTAAAGTAGTGGTACAGACTCTTACTTTCACCCGAAAGGTTGTCGGGTCGAGTACTACATTTGCTTCATTTTTTGGCCATGCTTCTGAGGGAATGTAAAGCAGGCGGCCCCGGGCTTTCATAGTTGGGTGTAAGAGAGGGCTTTATACCCTTTATAACAAACGTCAATATTTATTTATTTATATATTAATGAATGCATCCGATTGCCCTCTTCAGTCGCCTCTGTAGGACAGTACCCGTGTTGAATTACGACACATCTCCAATCGCATGGCGTGTAGAGACTCGTACAAGTTCAAACACGCAACCACCTGGCTACCGAAGTCGATAAGCAATATAAGACAAGCAAGACTAGAGACATCTAGCGTATACTAAGCTGTTGACCGGCCAACAAGATGGTGGTGCAGCTTTTCGTTCCTCAAAAAGGTTGAATCTGAAAGCCCTCCCTCCCCTCAAAAAGTTACGCTTCAAAAACATTATCTGCTGTTTCAATTTTTACAAGACTATCTACAATTATAACACTGTCAATCAAGCAAATTATTTACCATAGACAAATCAGTCCTGCTCCCTTTCAAATAGGGTTCCCAGATGTCTGGGTTTTCACCGGACAGTCCGGTTTTTCGTACCTCTATCCGCTGAAAAAAAATAAACATTTGACCGTTTTTTTCGCTCGAGTGCGCAAAAAAAATTTCTGGAGGATAGAATGAAATAATTTTAATATTCTGACACTAGCTAAACCGCTAAACCAAGTTGGTAACAAAATAGTTACAGAAATTAAAAATGTCTACTGTCATTTTACATTAAGTTACGGTAAGCTTCGGCTAACTATCTAGCTACTATGATAGAAAGTTCCTCAAATTTCACGAAATTTATGACTATATAAAATAACTTTCTTTGGAAAAATTTACACTAGATAGAATGGCCCATTGACTCCCTGTCCGGTTTTTATGTTTTGTAAATCTGGCAACCCTACTTTCAAAGATCAACGTGAACTCGAATGAAATTAGTTGGAATGGGATGATATTCTATCAGTGAAGGCTAATCAATTCTCAATCATGGCCTCAACGCTTTGAGCTCTTCGAAGCCAAAAATTATAGTACCAGAAAATATTAATAAAAAATTACATCGCGTCCGCCTAGAAGACATTAACCCGGCTTCTGTCTAAAACACGTTATGTCCTTTGGAAACTTTTCTTATGCCTTGTGTCGGATATTGCTCTTGCTAGTAGTTCGTCTGTGTAACGAATTAACGAACACCAAAAGACAGGGTAAATATCTTAGCACGGCAACCCATTCACGGTTTCGGCTTGAAAATCCTCTCTCTGTACGGCATTTATAAGTCGGGACATGTAGAGTAGTGGTACAGACTCTGACTTTCACTGAAAAGGTTGATGATTCGAGTCCTACACTAGTTACATTTTCTGACTTAGTGATTCGTATCTGTACTTCGTTAAGTCATGCGCCAATGGTAAGCTTGTTGTGGCTTGGCTATTATCGCTTGTAGCCGGTGGCCCAAAATTCTTACAGAAACAATAGAAATAATGTCCAAAATCCATGGTGTCGTTGGCATTGGACTAGAAACCAATGGGTCACAGTAAGTAGGCTTAGGTAGAAAAAACCTTCCTTCAGGACTAGTTGAGTATGTTAGTGCAAGACTCAGCAAGTTGAGTGCTGTGCCGTCCTTTTCTCATGCAGCAGTCCAGTTCAGGTCTTGCCTTTAAGCTCACGCGTTCAGTATTACATATCTTCATCTATTTTATTTGTTTTACTTTTACTTATTAATTACTCGGCGCGGACTCTGCTGTTCTTTCGTTCTTCCTGCCAACCACCTCATCCTGTCACACTGTGGCGGCTCCTACTCTGCTAGTGTACTTTAGCTCCGGTACCAGTAAGCGTCACCTACACGTCGCAAGGTAAGCCACAGTGCTCCTGCACCCCCTTCTAGCGCCCAGTCGCGTCTAAGGACATTATTTTTTATCAAATTCGGAGGCTTCGGAGGGCATGTAAAGCAGGTGGCCTCGGGCTTTCCTAGTTGAGTGCAAGAGAGGGCTTTATAGCCCTCACACCGCTAGATTGGCTTGGTAATATAAAAAAGTCATTCTTTAATTTATAAGTACGGCAATCCCAATTATAAATTATATAATCTATAGAAATTAAGGTACTCAGTTTGCCATTGGCAAAAATTCACACGGAAACAATACAAACAATGTCCGCTTAGTAATATAAAAAAAGTCATTCTTTAATTTATAATTACGGCAATCCCAATTATAAATTATATAAATTATATAAACTATAGAAATTAAGGTACTCAGTTTACCATTGGCCAAAAATTCACACGGAAACAATACAAACAATGCCTGCTTAGTAATATAAAAAAAGTCATTCTTTAATTTATAATTACGGCAATCCCAATTATAAATTATAAATTATATAAACTATAGAAATTAAGGTGCTCAGTTTGCCATTGGCAAAAATTCACACGGAAACAATACAAACAATGCCCGCTTAGTATTGTAATATAAAAAATCATTTTTTAATTTATAAGTACGGCAATCCCAATTATAAATTATAAATTATATAAACTAAAGAAATTAAGGTACGGTACTCAGTTTGCCATTGGCCAAAAATTCACGAGGAAACAATACAAACAATGCCCGGGATCGCATGGGATCGTTGGCATTGGACAGGGGACATATATAAGTCATTAAAAAAAATACAACACCACTAGGTTGGCTTAGTAACAGAACAAAAGTCATTATTTATTAATTTATTATCTCCTACACATAAACTTCAATAGTATAGCCACTCACTGATCCCAGCTATCTTTCTGCTATGCCAGATGGAACCTAATCAATATTGCAAAAAACCGCCGGCCTTCAATCAGAGAAGCAAATGATTGAATTGAACAAAAAACGAAAGACCTCAACCAAATAGACTAATGCATCCTCGGGTATTTAAAGATCGATTTTTAGACCTGAGTTATCGAGGTACTACATCGCCATCATTAGGAACTCTTCAATCATGGTTAGTTCCATTGCTTATACCATAACCTTCGATTTGGTACCTTTTACACATGCCGCAGTAGCTTCGATTGTGTTTGTAGTCCATCAGGAAGATAGTCAAAAAGATCTGCCGGTGTATACCAGCAGGGTCGTAGACAGTGCCGGATCACCAACAGGACACACTAGTAAACTGCGTAAGGGCCCGGCACAGAGCGGCCTAAGGGCCCGGCTCAGAGCGGCCTCAGGGCCCACAAATTTAAAAAAAAAGTTAATTTATTATGTAATTTTTCAAAACTTTTCAAATTGTGCCTTTCATAACATTGTAAAGCTCAAATTTTTAAAACAGAAAGGTTTCCCGCCAAAACTATATGCACTAAAAATATACTATAACTAAAAATATTATGTACTTTGTGTTTACTATTTTTAGTTCTTAGTTGCAATGTTAGTCCCCTTACCTAGTAAGACTATAGACATAGAGCCCATAGAGGGGGGAGCGGGTTGCCTAGGGACCCAGAGAAGGTTATTCCGGCCCTGGTCGTAGACAGAACTAGACGGACAATTGGTCAAGAAGGAATTCCTGCAGGGATATTTTTTTGAAAATAATATTGAAAATTACTGAACATGTTTTCCAACCTTCTCAAAATGATTTCCGCAAGACTTTTGCAGAATAGCTAAGCTCTGGTCCGAGGACCAGCAAGGTGGTTTATATGTAGCTATGGCTTTTGGGTGAGTAAAGCGTCATAACACATCAAGACATGTAGCGTAGTGGTACGGACTCTGACTTTCACCCGAAAGGTTGTTGGTTCGAGTTCCACATTACCTACATTTTCTGGCCATGCTTCGGAGGGCATGTAAAGCAGGTGGTCTCGGGCCTTTCTAGTTGAGTGTAAGAGAGGGCTTTATAGCCCTAACTCCACTAGGTTGGCTTAGTAATAGAAACAACAAAAAGTCCATATTTAATTATATTATTTATTTATTTTAAGTCATAAAACAATCCAATTTTTTCTTGGAGGACAATGGCAGAAGCAAAAATAGAACTTCTTCTATAATTCTTTTCATGATGATGATGTGGTAGTCTCCCCTCAGAATATATTTAAGATTTTTCTTTTCCTAAGTGGGAGGGGGGGGGGGGAGTCGAACTGCCATTCACAAGGACCTACCAGCCTGTGCTGGGGCGGATCTAGAATGAGACCAATTTTTGCTTTCCAATTTATACGTAGTATAAGGAAAGCTTTGTGATGGTCGAAATTTTCGATTCCGAGATTTCAACGGATTTACACGTTTTGAGGTCCCAGGAACCCAAAAATGTGGTTTTTACGAAATGTCTGTCTGTCTGTCGGTCTGTCTGTCTGTTCATCTGTTTCCGGGCAAACTACTCGGCAATTTGGGGGGGGGGGGGGGTTTATTATCAAAAAAACTCCAAAAAAACGTCTAAAAAAATTATTTCTAAAAAATGGCTCCAACGATTTCTTTTAAATTCACATACATTATAGTTGTTGTTAATGTTGATAAAATGCGGGGGGTCGCTTGCCCCTTGATAGTTTGCTTCTGGGGGTAAAAAAATAAAAATAACTAAATTTTAATGAAAAATGACTAAAAAATCATTTTTCTGTTAAACCTTTCTTTCGATGATTTCTACCTTCTGGCATGTTTTAGGTGTGTCAACGAGTAACGAAACCTGACAGGTTGCTTTCCCAAAAAAGTATTTGGTTTTGGTCACAAAAAATGTTTTTTGAAAAAATTGTAGAAAATTCACGCTCAAATGCATTGCGTGCCCTGCCATTATTACTGTGTGGTAATGAGTTGGTCTGACCGGTCTAGAATGTGCAATGCCATCGATTAATTCAGTGCTTTGGGATAGGTAATATCCTAAGCGATTGCCAGAGGTGGTCCTTGGGTTCCCGACCATCCCCCCCCCCTTCCCAAATGGTTACAGCGTACACTAGATAGAATGGAGTTTTAAAGATTTTTAAATTTATTGAGGTTACCTCACCTCCAGTGACGTCAGGTGGACACCCCCCAGAGATGTTCCACATTAAACCATAGGAAAATTATTTACCATGAAATTACTTATTTTCTCTAATTTTCCACTAATTCATAAATTGGAAAGCATGTTCGAGTAAACTCGGACCGGTTCTTTTAAATAGGGCTGAAATATTGGGGTTTTACACATTTTCAGAGCAATAAGGGTACTATATTATAGGTGATTAATACAATCGAGCAAAAGGGGGGCCCGGGGGTTTCCCCCGGGAGAAAATTTGTGAAAAATAGGACTGAAATAGTGGGGTTTTACGCATTTTGAGGACCCCAATGGGGGGGGGGGGGCTATAGCCCACATAGCCTCCCCGTAGGTCCGCGCCTGAGCCTGTGCGCATTGTAAGGAAAGAGGAGGTTTGATCAGGTAAGCCGCGGGTACCTGAGTGATTAGCTAGCAGCAGACTCCATAGCACTTAGCATCTTCTGTTATAAAAACAAAATCATCACGGCAGGGCAATAAATGAGGCTCACAATGCAAGTAAAGGGAGTAATGCTATATCAAGGTTAAAGGGGACCAGCCCATGTTTAGGCTATGGGCCCCATAAAACCAATCAATAATGCTTGCATCACACGTAAAAAACCAAACAGGCAACTACATGCTAAATTGGTCATAAACCCACGATAAACCCGAAAAACAAGCACCATTTTCTTACAATACGCGCAGAACCTAATTTCCAAGCTTTCCTTGGTGGAATACACAGTTGATAACATATGAGCCTCCGGTTCTTTTTATGTTAAAATTGGCAGGCTATCATTATAAGTCGATTAGCGTAGGGAAATGGATGATCGAGGAGTATAAAAAGATTAGGTAGAATCCAAATTATGGCTATTTTTTAATATTTCATGCAACGTAAGACGAATATCAGTCATTTTTTGTTTGTCTGTCGTGAATCATTCGAATCACTTATTTGACTTCATCATGTCGCCTAGAGTCATTTGGAGCGTCGATTTTTGTTCGCTACGGCTATTGCTGCTGATCACTAATTTTCAAATTTAAATAAATAAATAAATAAATACATATTGACTTTTTTCTATTACTAAGCCAACCTAGCGGAGTTAGGGCTATAAGCCCTCTCTTACACTTAACTAGGAAGCCAGAAAATGTAGCAAGTGTGGGACTCGAACCAACAACCATTCGGGTGAAAGTCGGAGTCTTATTTAGGGGGTTTCTAGGGTGAGATTGCTGAATAGTCGTGAGTGTGGCTAGACTTTCAGAAATTATATGTGATTTGTTTAAAAAACAACAAAACAATGCTCAATGCAAGCAACGGCATACTGTTTTAGACGGTCCTTGGGTAACCTCATTCCCCAATGTGCTCCCAATAGATGTCTAATATCTACAGTCAGCTTCTTGTTCAGAATCTCAGTTAGCTCGGTTAGAAGAGAACTTTCTGTTTGGTCCAACTTCTTGTATTCAAGTTCTTCTGTTATTATAATTAAAAACTCAATTCTGTAATTTTCGTCCTTCTTAATTTTAGAGAAAATTGTTCTATAGAAAAATCATATTCCATTCTACACCAAACAATAGGAGTAATAAGAAAATTTTAGAACAGAAATCCAAGAATGGATAATTTCGTTGTAATTTTCCGATTGAAAAGGACCGATTTTCCATTTAATATATTACAGCGAGGAAATTTTCTCTGGGGGAAAGGGGTTGACTTTTAATGGAGGAGGATTTTCTTGGAGTCTAATCCTTTTTTGGATGCGGTTTGGTATTGGAGGGAGCACTAAGGGTTTGATTCCGTCTAGAATCTTGATAGTTTCTTTAATTACCATATTCACCCTTAATTGGAAAAGGTAGAAGTTTTAGCTTGTAACTTCAGCGGAAATGTTTAAGAAACTATTTCTATTTTCATCACTTCAGGGTGACGCATTGCGTTACAGACAGATCAGGCGGAAAAATTTGTTTGCTGCCACATTCGATCTTATTCCAAAGAATGGGAGATTCATCATTTTTTTTTTAATTGCATATATTTAACAAAATAATTAACAGTATAGGCCAAACTCAAAATTCATTATTTATGTACGCATTTCAGCATTTGTTGCTTTCCAATTCATACGTAGCATAAGGAAAGCTTTGTGACGGTCGAAATTTTCGATTCCGAGATTTCAACGGGTTTACACGTTTTAAGGTCCCAGGAACCCAAAAAAGTGGTTTTTACGAAATGTCTGTCTGTCTGTCGTTCTGCCTGTCTGTCCGTCTGTCTGTCTGTCTGTGCGTCGATTTCCGGGCAAACTACTCGGTCGATTTTGATGAAACTCGGCATGTAGGTTCACAAAAATCATGCCTCGGAACATTTTTTTTATTCGGGGCTAACTTAATTTGGGGGGGTTTTATTCTCAAAAAACTCCAAAAAAACGTCTAAAAAAATTATTTCTCAAAAACGGCTCCAACGATTTCTTTTAAATTCACATATATTGTATTCGTTATTAATGTTAACGAAATGCGAAATGCGGGGGGTCGCTTGCCCCTTCATAGGTTGCTTCTGGGGGTAAAAAAATAAAAATTACTAAATTTTAATGAAAAATGACTAAGAAATAATTTTTCTGCGAAACCTTTCTATCGATGATTTCTAACTTCAGGTATGTTTTAGGTGTTAAATTGAGTAACGAAACCAGACAGGTTGCTTTCCCAGAAAAGTATTTGGTTTTGTGCAAAAAAATGTTTTTTTGAAAAAATGATAGAAAATTCACGCTCAAGTGCATTGCGTGCCCTGCCAGTATTGCTGTGTGGTAATGTGTTGGTCTGACCTAACTAGAATTTACCTCACCTCCAGTGACGTCAGGTGGACAACCCTCCCCCCCCCCCCCCCGAGATATCGGAAATTTAACCATAGGAAAATTATTTACCATGAAATTACTCATTTTCTCTATCTACTAATTTTGATAAATTGGAAAGCATGTTCGAGTAAACTCGGACCGGTTCTTTATTTAGGTGGAGGACCGGACAATATTACCTAAGCAAGTTGCAAAAATGAAGAAATCAGTATTTTGATAATTTCTTGGCTTTTAAAAGTTTCATGTTTAGTTTCATATAATGTTGTACAATACTATACAGAACCTACACAAATCACTGTAGCCTATTGAAAAATCACTTCATATTTCGTTCATCTTTTGTTTTTATCGTGCAGTCATACATATACAGTAGAATCCGTTTATTATTGACCAACCGCCTATTATGACGTAATCACACAAGGAAGTTTGGTTTTCTTTAGGCGCCCATTCCATTGACCGGCTAGGGCTATTTCCAAAAACAGTGACGTGGTAGCAGACATTCAAGATTTAGGTTGCGTTTCTACCGATCTCGCATTGCAGAATGCAAATGACATTGACGCAAATTAGAATTTTTCTTTTTATAGAAATCTATTAAAATGTTAACATATCCCATGACGCCATTAATTTTAGTTTGTTTGTTTGTGATTTTACTGTATGATCATTGATCAATTTTAACTATGACATAGAGGAAAATGAACATTTCCATCAATTCTTCAATGCGAGGTCGGTGGAAACGCCACCTAAGTCTTGAATGTCTGCTACCACGTCACCGTTTTTGGAAATAGCCCTAGCCGGTCAATGGAATGGGCACCTTAAGGCTTTGTATATGCTATTATATGACATCTGCTTATTATGACGTGTTTGTCAATTCCCTTCGACGTCATAATAAACGAATTCTACTTGTACTGTATTGTTGTATTGTAAATTGCGTATCAATGAATCTATATTCTAAATATTGTGTATTTTTTTGAAGGAATATATTTAACTTTACTTTCTTTTAATTTCATAATGTAATTGGAATTTTCAACAATTCTAAAGGTTACAGGAAGCAGAATGTTTTGTCTCTAGTCTGCTGATTACTGTCTACTTAATACTGTACTTAGGTACGTAATTTAGTAAAACAACATTGTACCATGAGGGAATTTTGAGTGCACATAGATTTTCTGGATAGGTTTGACATGTTATTGGAATTACAGGTCTTAATAGTTTTCTGTATACTGTATACTGTATGTAATTAATTAACCAACAATATGAAAGATTTTAACATGTGCATCCATTATATGTATAAGACTTGTATGTTATTGGAATTAGCCTGCAGGTCTGTTTGCAAATTAATGATTATTTATTTAAAACTGTATCGAGTACATTCGAAATAAGTATCATACAATACTTTAATAGAAAATTATATAAGTAAGGGAATTAGGGTCGCAACAGGGGTGACCATAGCCTGCATATCATGTTCTCTAACACTTTGGTTAACCCTAGGTATATACGTTGTCTACCTATTTAGATCTCATAGGCACTTGACTAATAAGGGGGGACCTCCTATTAATTGTACACACAGTCTCTTTTTGCTGCAACTTCTCTCAGTGTAATCCGATGTCTTTCAAACCATATTTTACCATGTAGCCGCGAGGGATCTTCTATCGGTTCCTTTATTGTCTAAAACCCCTCCGACCAAGAGTACTAGTATGACTTTGGCTACTGCTTTCAATTTCAAATTTGTGAATGAATATTATTAATGGATATAATTATACTGGTCGAACAAGGTTGGACCGAATCCGAAATGACAGCATCAGGCAAGACCTGCAAGTAGATTCCATAGATAGAAGAATGGAGAACAAGCAGTTGCAATGGTTCGGCCACGTTCAATGGATGGACGAGAACAGGACGCAAGGAAGAAGACCCCTCGGCAGACCGAGGACAACCCTTGAGGAAAGTATTGAACAACTCGCCGGAGCAAGAGGGAAAACAATGGCCGAGCTCAAGGCGTTAACGTCCGACAGGGGCGAGTTCAGGAAATGGGTTCGGGCTGCCCCCCCCCCCCCAAGCTGCGCACGCGGCACTACTAAGGGGGAAGAAGAAGAGAAGATATAATTATACAATCATCCACCCGTCCATTATCGAAGAAGCGTTGCTCAATCCTCAATAGTAACATTTTGTAATGTTATCAAGAGAAAACGCCATCTGGATGATTTAAAAAAACCAGTTTCACAGGAAATATTGATTATAATATATAGTGCTTTGTTGTTAAGTACTCAACAGATGAAAGAAATGATGCTCTGCATTTTGATAAATACATAGTATGCTATATAGAGAACATTGATATGGTCAACTTTAATTCCAAGCTTCTGATAGTCTAGCTATACCATAGTTTAGGTATTATAATAATGTAGGTCTGTCATCCTTATAAATATTAATCATTGGAGACCCTTTTAAAAATAAATTTTGCTTTTATACCGCTATGGAGATGTACCTTAAGTTATGGCATAAATAATCACGTACATATCTTAAAAACTGCAAAATATTTGATTTGTTTTTAAAAAAGTTACAAATTGAACGAGCGTTGAGGGGTCCTAAAAAAGCATTGGTACTTAAGAATCAACCCTCGCCTAACCTAATCAGGTGTCAATGATTGAAAAAATGATACTGGTAATTTTTAAAAAAAGGAAAACCCCCAAAAGACTGATATCTTCCCAAGAAAATCACGAACCCCTCCATCAAGTAATATTTTCCACTTGGTAATTTTTCTAAAATTACCTACAGCTAAGAAGAATGGGTCGAAAAGTTGAAAGAAAGCAGAAAAAAAGTCATCTTAGATGACTTGAATCCTCCTTAATATTGCAGACCGTTCAAGTAACTTCTTACATTTTTTTGCATGTTTTAAATTCAAAGGACACCCCGACTCAAATCAAGCTGAAAATAGTTGCTTGAAAAAAAAGACATTATAGATAAAAATCATGGTTTGGAAAAATTACATGGGGTGAGGTTTTTTAACAAGGGAAAATAAAATTAAAGAGATTTTTTAATGTTTTAATTTACAGCGCAACTTAGGCAAAAAAGCTTTATGGAATCGAAAGCTCAGAGTTTCATTAGGGTGAAATATAAAAGTAATAATCGTGAAACCAAATTAGAAAATAGTCATTATTTACAGATAAAGAAATATAAATCAGTGTCTTTAATCAATGCAGGGACCAAACCTAATGATACACAATATTTTTTTTTAACTAATGTCGTTTTGAAACCTTTTTGTTCTAATTTTCTCCCCCTTTGCACCTGTAATGTCTCTCTTTTTCATGAAGTAGCAGTAAACCCGTCTCTTCCATCGTAGATACGCAAGCATTGGTGGTTGTAGGGTTTTCCTCAGGGGGCACACTTCTCTTTCGCCCTATGAAGAACTGTCGAAGGCGCTCGGGTAAATTTTCCGGTGGAGGTCACACTTGCAATGTTTTCATGACTTATGATTCGATTTAAAATAGGGTTAGTTGGACATACTCGGCTCTGTTAATAGTCATTAGAAGCAGGGGCCTCATAGTAACTGAACAAATAGGGGGGAACCCATTGTCAGGGGAAGGGGGCTCCACCCTAATTGTTCGATGACTGTCTCTAAGAAAAATTAACACAACAGACGATGTAAGTCCAACTAACCCTTTGTCAACCTTTACCAATCTTCTTCTGCTTCTAGCTCTACTGCCCTTGATGAGCTTTGGCCGGCTCGTCAACACTCCTCCAGTCATCTCGGTCTTGTACAACGCTCCACCATCTACGGACTCCCAACTCGCGAAGGTCAGTTTGCAACCCACACTTCCAGCGTTTTCGAGGACGTACCGCCAGTCGCCTTCCTGTCATGCTTGCTTTGTACTCCTTGTTCCGCATGTGGTCGTCTGACATTCTTACGACGTGTCCCAGCCATGTTATGCGTTGCGTTTTTATAATAAACCGGATCATTAGTCTTCTCCAATCTTCACCAATAGATTTTATAAATGGGTAAATTTCCAAGAGGCTTGTAAACAAAGTAAGTGTGGGTATTTTTGACTAAATTAATTAATTTCTAGTTGGGGAAAAGGCGGCTATCGGACATGTTGCTAACTAGACTATCACAAATAGAGCAGTGGCGATTACAGAGGATCGTATACCAATCCTCTAGACTAGACCCTCAAAATTACCTCTTTGAATTAAATCGGTTAGCAGGTTCGAAAATTCCTGATGCGCATCAAAACGTAAAACTTTAAAAGCTCAAAGTATTTTACTTAAGAAAGGAATTTTTCCTACAAGGCACGATGAGCGTAAAAGGGAAGGGGACTAAAATCAAAGAACGTTTTTATATTTTAATTTATTGCATAAGTTTTGGTGGAAAGTTTTTTTATTATCTTGTATTATCTTGTGGAACATTATGGGATAGCGTGTGCCGCGGAATAAGTCAACCGTGAAAATGATAGGTGTCATCCATAAATTTTGAAAATAAATCTTTCCCGAAGTTGCTGAGGCCCGTTTTAATCGATAAATGAGCGTCTTTCTTCTTGACGCATTTTCATTAAGGAATGAGATATTATGGCGCCAAAAAGAAAAGTATGGGACAAACTGATGAAAACTTATCAGATTACTATTAGGAGGCTGCGGCTGGACAACTCCAGTCCTCCACTATCATCTTTCATTAATAATTAATATTCATTAAATAAATAATTAAATAAGTATTGACTTTCGTTCTATTACTAAACCAACCTAGTTAGGGCCATAAAGCCCTCTCTTACACTCAACTAGGAAGACTACAGGTATATATATTCATAAGGTGCCCATTCCATTGACCGGCTAGGGCTATTTCCAACAACGGTGACGTGGTAGCAGACATTCAAGACTTAGGTGGCGTTTCCACTGACCTCGCATTGCAGAATTGACGGAAATGTTTATTTTCCTCTATGCCATAGTTAAAATTGATCAATGATCATACAGTAAAATCACAAACAAACTAAAATTAAAAAATGGCTTCATGGGATATGTTAATTACAAACATTTTAATAGATTTCTATTAAAAAAAAAAAACATTTCCGTCAATGTCATTTGCAATCTGCAATGCGAGGTCGGTGGAAACGCTACCTAAGTCTTGAATGTCTGCTACCACGTCATCGTTGTTGGAAATAGCCCTAGCCGGTCAATGGAATGGGCGCCTAACATTAAGAAGTTAGTGGAAGGAACAAAATTTCCTCTACATCAGTGGCCGGCAGCCCGTGGGTCGCGAGCCTAATTTAGTGCTTTCGGGTCTCGGTAATGGCGTTTCCGCAAAAAAATATTTTTTTGCCATTTTAAAAATAAAAAGGAAAACAAATTTAGAATACTAGAAAAAGGGACTATCAACATCGACAGTTTGTACACCGACCGGTCCATGTTAAGCTTGCGAAGGGGCTATATTTTTTAATGTTTTCATCGTGACTGTATGACACACAGATTGTGATTTCGGTTGCTTGTGTATCACAAGACACAACTCACAAGCATACCGCGCTATTTATGGCGCTTTTGGAAAGATCTCAGTTTCAGGACACCCGGTATATGCCTCACTTGTAAAAAAGGTTTGCCGACCACTGCTCTACATTATTTTACAGTATGTAGCTGATACCAGCCAAGGACGGGCCTTGGCTGAAGAAGAAGAAGAAATAGAAGAAGAAGAACTTATTTAACTTAGCGGAAAGCCTCTAAAGGAAATGGAGAATACAAATAATTGGGGGGGGGGGGGGGGGGGGACTCGTACCCGGGTTTACAAATTTTAATTTCTCTTTTCCATAATGCTAATACTTTACGGCCATTATAGGTAGCCCCTGCGAACCTGTGATTATACTATCTGCAGTGAATCGCGTCAGTGCTTTTGCATGTAAGCTAATATTTCTACACTTAATATTGCTATATAATATAATATGTATATAATATATATATATTATATTATGTTTATTTATTTATTATATATATATTTATTTATTTTATATATATATATATATAATATATAATATTATTTTACTTTTAATTTCAGGTACCACAAACCGCGTCTTCTTTGACCAATCAGAACAAGCCTCCCAGCCTCGATGGGATTTGTTATTGTATGGACCAAGGCGTTCAATGATTGATCAAAGAAGTGGCAGGTGGTACCAGATATTAAAAAAAAATATCCCTGTTGGGTGCGAAAGACCCATCTCTTCCATTTAGGATGCTATAGAGCCAAGCTTTCTCGAGATATATAGAAGAAAGCATTTTCATCAAATCATGTCTTGTAGTGGTGAAGGCTTTCACCGAGAGGTTGTTGGTTCCAGCCCCACACTTGCCACTTTTTCTGGCCATTCTTCGGAAGGTTATTTCTTACTTATTATATACCTTTTAGATACAGATAAGTTGAAGAAAAGTAGTAGCAGACAAATTTAATCCAAAAAAATTACAATAAAATAAAAATTCCCATTTGACCACATCTATTTTAATTTTAAGTGATATTTAAGACAGCTAAATTAATGAACGCACAGAAGTAGAATTATGACTTAGAGAAGGTAGAAAAGATAAAAAGGGTTCGTAGTTGGGTCTACTTAGCATTTGAAATGGTCTGTATTAAGCCAGATAACGTCTATCTGATCTGTATAAATATGCAAGGCTGAATAAATATCTAAAACTTCCAGTGGTCAGGTCAAATTCGCGTCGGTGCGCATTCATTGTAGGGCGACGGTTCACCGCAGGTATTTTTGAATGAATGCCAGATCAGGTAGTCTAGTGGTAAGAACTCTGATTCTTACATAAAGTTGCTGGTTCGAGTCTCACATATCCTATATTTTTATGAGGCATGTTGTCATATAACTTTAATTACTAGTACAGAGACAGAGTACATTAATAAAAGAAGCGAGATTTGAACCCGAGCTTTCCCTTTGGCATGCTGAGCATAAAACCAAACCCGTCGCCGTAAAAGTCTCCATATCGTTTTTTTCCATATTACTAATACGCAGGTTTTGATAGGTAAGCTACCCATCATGTTTTGAAAGTCCAGTAACGGGTACAAGGGAAGGGGGGGGGGGTCATGGGATCCCTCCAAAATTCCAAAAGAAATTGTCGAAAATTATGACACATTAATATCTTAGCAAAGTGTAAATTGTTTCAAAGTCCATCCCTCCATACCACATGAATAACGATCGGGGTGTAAAACTTATACTTTTGCTCATTTTATTATTACTATTCGATGGGTTTTTTCATGGAGAATCCGCCTGATCAGTCTAAATGGCCAAAAACGGTTAAGACACTGAGTTATAGGGACTTGAATTTTCAATATACACAGGAGAAAATGATCAGGCTCCAATCTAAAAATTAGTTTTTCTCGAAACTAACTTTTGCGGACCCTAATCGGTATTCCCGTGTAGTCTTCATATAGAACGATTGGGTACCCATAACATTTCACCACATTTCATCAGTACACTTATGAAAACTAGAAAAATGAGTTACAATAACAATAGGTTTATGGGATAACGTTCTAACGAAGAAAAAATGGCGCTGACTTCAGATTAATTTAGCCGCAATTTCCTTCTACTACGAACCGTTACAGCCATGGACCAAACTTAGAATAATTCTTCAGTGAATACCCAATTACCTCAGTGAGTTATGAAAATTTTCGTCTTTCGCATCAGTAAGTTCTTTTTTGACTCGGAGCCTTGGCTGGTTTGGAAAACGTTTGCTCACCATTTTTGCATCTCATTATCGCTCAGGAGGTTTATCAAGCAGGGGTGAGGATTTTGAGGTAAGAAAGGGAAAGCCTTTAGAACTGTACAATGGCAATTTGACTCAGTCATTTCGCAACTCTTTCGTTTCAAAATGTTTATTCAGGTACAGCGGTGATTTAGTCAAATTTAATTTTCTCTGCTGGACCTCTTTTTCTTCTTGAAGAGACCAGAGGATATTTGAACTATAACATCATGTTCTATGCCTATGAGTGGCAGTGGAGGATCCACAGGGGGGTCAGGGGGTCATGGCCCCCCTAAATGAGTAAATTCATAGTAAATTCATATAAGATACCTAGTAAAAAAAATTTTGTTTTTGACAAAACTCAACTTTTCAACAACAAAAATGCCTTTTAAACTTACAAAAAAACTTGTGACCCCCCTCCCCCGTACATTTTCCGCTGGATCCGCCCTTGGTGAGTGGGTGCAACATGATTTGATGTGACTTCATTTTCCTACAAATCGCTGAGTTGACTGAGCTTGGTCGTTTCTCGCCACGGAAGTTAGGTTCTACTTTTCAGCAACGGGTAAAATTAATGGAAGATAACCAAAACTAGAGGGAAAAAAAAAGCTGAACTAGGAGAGATTCGAACCCACGATCTACGCCTATTCGGGGCGATGTCTTGACCCCTGCACAAGCCCGTCATGTACAGATCCTCTACTTACGTAAACGTATGCTGCTAGTGACAAGATTCGCATTGCTACCAGGGACGGATCCTTGGGGGGGGCGGTGGGGGCGGTCACCCTCCCCCCCCCCGAGAAAAATAGCTTTATACTAGATAGAATGGACTTTTGAAGGAAATGAAGAGAAATTGTTACTCAAGTAAGGGAAACGCGATATTTTTCAGGTCACCGCCCCCCCCCCCCCGAAAACTTTTTCTGAAACCGTCCCTGAATGCTACACAACTATCTAACCGACCAGGTCTGTGAGCTAGCTTAATTCCTCACCACTATCATGAACCTGAATGAATGAATGAAGGAATGAATGAAACGTGCATTGAATATAAAAAACAATTAATACTCAATAATTTTAAGGTCTGCTAGTGAGAACTATTGGACCTATAACAATTTTCCCTGCCCTAAAACTGAAGTAAAAAATTAAATTAAATTAAACATGTTATATTGTAATATATTGACATTGGCGCCCAAAACAGGGGCTCATATTTTTTTGCAATAGCGAAATTTATTGAGGGCAAATTTGACACCCAACTAAACGTTTTCCTGCACAAAGACATAGAGCCATATTGAGGGATCATATTGTGGAATAAATGTTCTTCTACATTCTGATGCGCCATCACTAATACCATTTGGCTACAATTTTTATATCTTTCGAAAACTGTGACCAAACGGTGTTATTGCCGACTACATATGTGTAGTATGTATCAAAATGTATAGGAACATTCTTCTACTTTATGACATCTTATGGATTATATGGATCTATGATCATTATTTCATTAGCAATTTGATTCCGATTTTTTCTAGATGTTTAATTTATTATCTGTCACCTTGCGATGGCTGTTCAATGTTGGATTTCTAATATAATTGTAAAGATTAGAGATGCAAATCTCAAACTACATATATCGGCCAAGAAATTTCAAATTAGGAAAATACCCAACTGTGCCAATTGATATCAGAAAATTAACTCTGCCGGTAAAAAATGTCATCGTTTAGAAACTTCGAAATAATAAATGTTATGGTTAATATAAAAGTAAAATAGCTTGACATAACTCGAGCTAATGAGCCGAATCTGGTTGACTATCTTAGCGTTGGAATCGACAGTTAGTTGGCTTGAGCCCGCGGCTATTTGTCAAGTCCGCTATAAATAAATTGAACCGGGATATTGTCAATTTATTATTAACAGGAAAATAAAACAGAAGGCCCTATGACCTACGCCATTGTTATAAAAAGCTATAGCTCGCTCGGTAACTGCTCTTTCCCACCAACGTTATTCTTGGCGCAAATATTTTGAAATAGTGGGAAAATTACTAGATCGAAAACTTCCTCATTGAGGCTCAGTACCACCATTGCTTAATAATAATAATAATAATAATTCGTATATTTACATACTTCGTCGTTTACAATTTTTGTAATGCCAACGGCCTTACTATGTTGAATCCATCAGAGCAGAGCATGTTTCAAACTGCGGCAAACTTGGTAGTGTGCACAGCGTTGGCAGGGGAATATGGTGGGACATGATAACGCGCTGAGACTATACCAGTGAGTCTACGTGTGTATCGAGTCCTGGTTACCTCCGATTTAATCGTGCGACTTTACCGTGTTCTCCAAGTGGTTCGGAATCCACTATAATCAGGAGGTCCACCCTGTCAGTCAACTCCCCTTCCCCCAAAGTGAAAGAGTCTGCCCTTAGGGTGCCCCAAGTTAACAAACAGACTCACTCCCCCCGCCAGGCTGTCAGGGTTGCTTAAAGCAGAAATGCTGAAAGCAGACGTTAAGAACAACAACAATTTTTGTAATATCTGTGCCGTGAGGCGTGTGAGCGAGGACAAGGAATTCTGCATGATGAGCGAGAACAAGGAGTTGGACACGTTCATCAAGCTGTAGGCTATATAGTCTGATAAAGTAATGCCCCGGCCTATTTTTTGGCGTAAGCAGGTAGAAAAAATAGGAATACTGGAAGGAATGCTTTCAGGTAAGGCTGGCCGAAGGACGACTTTAGTGAAATAGTTAAAGTGAAAGTGAAAGTGTGCAGTCCACATGCATGGCCTATTCGACTCCCCGAACATAATATCAGAACTAAAAGGGTGTCGAATCCAATGGCTGGGTCATGTAAACCGTATGCAAGCGGAGAGGTCACCGAAGCTAGTTTTCGAAGACACTTTCAAGCACCCTAGGCCCTAGGCCAAGACTAAGATGGTGAGACCAAGTGCTCGAAGATGTGCACGCCACCGACACCCGAGATTGGAAGCGAGCGGCTGAAGAACGTCCGAGGTGTCGTGGTGTAGTGGCAGCGGCGAAAAGTCCCCCGGGCTGGACGCACCAACCTAAGTCAAGTAAGTCAGTGTGCAGTCTATGTTTAGATGGAGAAGAAATCGAGTGGAAACATGAGCCAATTTTAAAATTAAATTGAAGTGTTTTGTGAAATTGGTTTTTCTTAATTATCTGAGAATTTCGATAGCTCTTAGACCCACTTTCTGTAGGCAGGAGAAGACAACTAGGTCCCCAATGGCCACATTTCCTCAAAGGAAAATCTGAAATCCAATGGCAATCAAGAGCTAAGAATATTTTTACCATGTTTCTTGTCTTTTGCAAGATCCAATGTTTTTCATCAAGCCACGAAATTCACCGACCTAGGGTTAATCTCAGAAGTTGGCCAGAGGTAAAAATTTATGAGAAATAAAAAGATATTACAGAAAAGAACTCTATAGGTATCTTGGAGACAGAGTGTATACTATACCAACTTACAAGATGAACCTGATTTCAATGTTTTATATACGGTGGAGCCCTTCTTTTTGACAATGTATCAAAGGCAAATGAGAACTATTTTGCCCGGAGCGCTTTTAATTTCTCCAAAATCACCGACATAGTCATTGGGGGGAGGGGAGGGGGGATTTCGAGTTTATAATGGCCTATGGGTTATTTTACTATAAAAAATAATTTTGATGTGCCTGACTTGATAATGTTGAGGACGATTTTCTTCGCCAAATTTATTCTGGAATATTTTTTCTTATTAATCATAAATTATTATTATTATTGAAGTAAAAAATTCCTTAGGCGCACTTTGAACTTTTCTTACAGGTGGCAAACATGTGGTCAGTGTTTCCCATTTTGCACCTTTAGACCATATTCCGTTGCTATTCTTTAGAGATTATGATGTTACTCGTATATATTATTAAATATGTATTGTTACTCGTATGATACGGATTTATTTAATTCTCAACTTATCCTTTGGGGGGGGGGGGGGGGAGCTGCTGCCCAATAAGCCTTCTGCCATAACTTATTCTGACCTCTGAGTCTGAGGATATATGATAGTGAGAAGTAACCACAGATAAAGTTTACTAATTTTCCAACGGTCAAAATTCATGCGGAAAAACTCCAAAAATTGTCCGAAAAATTAGTGGTATCATTGGCAGCGCCAGGTACAATTGTTGGCTCCTACTAATAGGCTTAAGTCCATAAAAGGCCTTCAAATAACGATAGTAAGGGGACACAAATAGCAATGCTATAGGTCACGCATGGCAAGTAATTCTGTAATGTATATCTACGTCACAGGCTTCAAAAGCACCCATATCAAAAACATGATTCCTCTAAGTGATACATTAAATGCCCTCGTAGCTTTGGCACATTTTATCTATAATCCAATCCCCACGTACATTACATAACTTAAACTGCTCAAAGTTCATGGTGAATAGGGTAACGAATTTCAAACATTGTTGCCCTTTGAACGTTTTTCATCATAAAGGGAAGAGAGCTTTGTTTTGAGACCTTACGTCGATGGGTATCGGAAAAGAGGAAGTTGCCCTTCGAGGCAAATTCCGAACTCATCTCACCACTCCCTACCTCCCCTCCCCTTTTCGGTAGAAACCCCAAAACCTCGGGAATGAACCCCCCTAACCACCGTTAAAACGGACACATTGGTGATTTTAATTTTAAATATTCATCAAGCCCTAATTTCCTTAATAAGGAATAAGGAGCATTGCTGCTTATTATGGTGTTTTCATACATTATGACTTTATAAGCTGGCATTTTGTTTTGTTTCCGAATTTTTGTGTCTCCGTAAGTCTTTTTAGTTTATTGCCTTGCCTTCTATACACAGCATACATTAAATACAATAATACTGAAGTATAAAGGCTTGTGATGGTCCAAATTTTGTGTCTCTAGAATTCAACGAAAATAAGAAGGAACAAAGAAATTACTTTTACTAAATGTTTGGCAGGAGCTCGAACGTACCAAGAGCTGAAAAGGTAGGCACAGGACTGAGAGAGCAGGAAGATGATATGCAGGGAGTTGTTGCCAACCAATCGCTGAGATTGCGACCTCAGAAGAAGAAATATTTTACAGGCAGTCGTTCGAAGGAAACTAAGCTACTCAATACCTCAATACATGGTGCACTGCCAGTGCAACTCAAGCAATGCAATCCTCAGGAAACACTGCTGAGTTCTGCTGCCACTTAGCATTTAAGCGCAGTGTGCCTCCTCGTCTTCGGACGTGTCTTCGGACGGGTCATGTCACGGTCGCCATGTTCCGAAAAACTAATAATAATAACTATTAACTGACTAATCTTCGTTATTACAAATCAGTTTTCCGTTTTAAATAATTAAATAAATAAATAAATAAATAAGGACTTTTTTGTTCTATTACTAAGCCAACCTAGCGGAGTTAGGGCTATAAAGCCCTCTCTTACACTCAACTAGAAAGGCCCGGGACCGCCTGCTTTACATGCACTCCGAAGCATGGCTAGAAAATGTAGGAAGTGCAGGACTCGAACCAACAACCTTTCGGGTGAAAGTCAGAGTCCGTACCACTACTCTACATGTCTTGATAATTATCATCTATTTATTCAACTCCTTTCAATGAAAAAATCACACTGACTCTGCCCCAGAGTCCAGACCCAGAAAAGAACCAAATAATCCACAGAGCAAAATATATAACCACGGATCAAATCTAAACATTCTTTCTTGACATCTGTCTAGGTGGTGTACCTTCAATAAAATTTACCCGGGACTGCGACAGCTATAATACCGCATTCTGTGTTTTAAGTTATAGAATAGAGTTGCTATGATCAGTGGTCTCAGTCCCCATGTGAACATCCGAGCTGGGACTTCCAAGAGTCGGTCAGAACGAGCTGACACTATCTCGAGTGTGAATGGAATGAAAAGGAGCATTTTGGACAGTTATTGGGCAGCTACGATAATTAGGACACTTACGACGCTACAAGAATCCCACTTATAAATTTAGGCCTACTAAATAATAAAACGGACTCGGCGTTAATGAATCGATATGGTGCCGAATATATAAACACAAAAAAGGCCTATTCTGATTCCTTGCAAAAATTAGCAAGAATTGAGGAAAACGAATAACTCCCACTACTCCCAGAATATAATTTAGGGCTGCTCACATTCCAAATGTCTTCAAAGAAAAATCAACGAACTAGTGTCCTTATTGCACAAATCGAGTTTCACTGAAAGAAAACAATTAATAAAATTCTATAGGGAAAATGATTATTGTCACATGAGTTAAACAAATAACTTATGTTTAACTTATGAAGAGCCCGTCCCATCAGCAAAAGCTGTCAGCAAAGCTTCCAAACGAGACGTTTTTTGTAAGAAGAACTCACTGAGTAATTGTTGATAGATTTACAGAAAACTCATCTTCCCCTAGTTTGTCAGCTTGAAATGTCTCTTCTACAACAGCACTGTGTCAAATTGTGAACCTTACGTTACATTTGAAAATAAAGGGCAGGGGTAGTCAATTTAGGCTGAGCGTCCATTACACTGCGACTGTATTGAGAATGCGTTTTTCATCTTGTCTTCCCATGCTTAGCTTAAATAAAAGAATTTCTGGTAAGAGAAAATACGAATTTTTGGACGAGTATGTTTTTTTTCAAATCATTTTTATTCCGGCTTAAATATGGCTATTCAAATTTTTTATGACAGATTCCAAATTTGTTTTTCTTTTCTTTATTAATAATTATTTTTTCTCCCTCTCTCACAAGGTTTTTTAATTTCTTGCTTTCTTCCCAATAGTCTCCCTTCATGTACGATTGCTTTCAGTAACAAAGTTACTTGACTACAGTAAATGAAGTGAGGCATCTTCATTTACTGTCTCCTATATTTCTTAACCTTCGGATAACGTTTGAATAAATAAATAAATATTGAATTTTTGCACTATTACTAAGCCAACCTGCCGTAGTTACGGCTATAAAGCCCTATCTTACACTCAACTCAACATATCTAACATTTTGACGATGCAATCTATAAACAATAGCCAACCGTAATGGGTATGATGCTGACCACAGCATCCTAAATGGAGCAGTGGTCAAAAGAGCGGAACAGCACGACGCGTTAAAAAAAATTTAATTTGTTAAACTTATTGTATTCCAATAAACTTTGACGGAGCAAGTGTGATGGGGTGGGAAAACGTTTTTTAATTGAACAGTAAATACTTTACTATTTATCAATAAGCACGCATGTTACCGTCGTAGATAATTTTTTTATTCTAACGCCTGCTTTCAGCATTTCTGCTTCAAGCAACCATGTCAGCCAGGCGGGGGAGTGAGTCTGTTTATTACCTTGAGGCACCCTAAGGGTAGTCTCCTCCACCTCGGGGGAAAGGGGAGTTGACTGACAGGGTGGACCTCCTGATTATAGTGGATTCTGAACCACTCGGGGAACATAGTAAAGGCACACGATTGATTCGGAGGTGACCAGGACTTGCCACGCACTAAGACTGACTGGTGTATCGTGTCCCACCGTGTTTTCCTGCCAACGCTGTGCAGACTACCAAGTTTGCAGAAGTTTGAAACACGCTCTGCCCTCCTGAATTTGACTTGGTAAGGCCGTTGGTAATAGATAATTAGGAGTAGTTCCATGGTCAATAATTATCCAAGAATTAAATTTCACCCTGAACTTCCTTATTTTTTTCCCATACTACTGCGTTATCATGTAAAGCAGGTGGTCCCGGGCCTTCCTAGTTGAGTTTAGGAGAGGCCTTTGTAGTCCTAACTCCGCTAGGTTGGCTAAGAAAGAGAACAAAAAAGTCCTTTTCAGGGCTTAAAAACTCATGCTTTCAAATAAAAACGCACCTTGTATTAGCGGCACTTGCTCGGGAAGTACACCTCGTAGTGTCTTTCAGCTGTGGTATGTCTATCGTGGGCATCAATTTTGAAGACAGTATATTTTTCCCTGACTTCCTGGAAAATTTCAGCATTGTTTTGCTATACAGAGCTAAAACACTCACGCTTACAGTTTTCATAACAATTCAAAAATAATAATAAAAACAGCAATCGATTTGTTTTTGTATCAGCAAGTGAGCATTCGAATATTATTAAATTGAAGTACCCGTTGTTTTGCTTGTATTTTATAAGAGGTGGTGTAGTCTAATACGGAAGGTGGCAGGTTCTAAATCATGAGAACCTGAGATCGAACCGTATAAGAGTACACTTCCTCTTTTATTTTTCGTCCTTTTCGGCTAAGCTCACCTCATACAAACTCCTGCAATGTATTCTTACACCTATCGTGGCTCTAGCGCACAAGTAGAATTGTTTAAAAGATGAGGGGTTCGTACCAGGCTATGCGATTACTCGCGAACCAATAGAGATAGAGCAAAACTTTTTCCACAGCTATATTCAGAACTAGTTCAAATGGAAAATGGTGAGAACTGATTTCGATCAAGGCCGTATTAACGAAGTTACAGTTATATATATTTACGTATGTAAGTATATCGATTTTAGGAAACACTGTTACTTTCGTAGATATTATCCGATTGAAATGAAACTTGGCACAAAATTTTATCATACCATTATCTTGATCGAGTTCGTTAACCAGCGTGATCCATAATTTTGTTTAAAGATGGCGTTCGATCAAAAACTTAAAAAAATCATATCTCAGTTAAAATTGGTCATAGAGGAATTACATAACATGTGGCTAAAAGTTCAAAGATGTATCTACAATTTTGGTATTTACACTTTTTACGACAAATCAACGATATCAATATGGCGACCAGTCAAAGTGAAAATAATTCACAAATCAGCTGTTTTGAATTTTTGTCTTTAAAAACCCCTGCACCAAAGCTACTAAATTTTTTACGGTATCTACGTATCTATGATAATGGTATTTACTTTTTTTTACGACAAATCAACGATATCAACATGGCGACCAGTCAAAATTAAGAAGATGTCGCAAATTAGCAATTTTAATTTTTTATGTTAAATAATCCCTGCACCAAACCTAATAAAATTCCTCACGATGTCGCTGTAATAGCATGCATGAAATACTCAACTATAACTTGGATATAGTAAATTTTTATTAACTTGCATTGTAAATTAATTTTGGTGTTATCCAGGGGGGCCCAATTAGTGTACGGTCTGCATCTTCTACAGATGATATTTATTTATGTTTAATTTAAATCGCAATTTATTACGTAAATGATTTTTTAATTAATTCAAGTTGTTGAAAAATATGTTTCACTATGTCTTTTTGTATTTTTAAGTTCATGTGGAAACAACATCAATGTATCCTACACTTTAAAAAAAAAGTCGAAATAATGGATTATGCTGCTGATTACTGATTCCTGATTATGGATCAAGCACCCCAAAGGTTTCTCCAAAAGTACCTATCATCATTGTAACGAGCTTCATCGTTGTTCGTCCTATAAATAGAAACAGATGGTCACCATGGCGACGACCAAGTTATCGGATGCGTGAAGGCTACACGCGAACTTCCAATCATTCACATCCCCTATCTACGTAATCATTCATTCACGGTATCAGCGTGGTGCTAACAACGTGCAAGCGCCGTATCAATCAACTTTTAAAAATACCCTCGTATACTTATCGGTTATGGGCCCACGACCTCGTTACCGATCCCTTTTATCTTTGCTGCTGTTGTTCAAGTTAAAAGTGCGCGCCATTTTTTTTAAGGAGGGATTTTTATTCTTGCGCCACTAACTATCAAGGGTGGATTTTAGGGGGTCAAAAAAAAAAAAATTAACTTACACTAGATAACATTGGCAATTAAAAATAATTATGTTTTTAATGTTATAATCCGCTGACCCCCCCCCCCATAAATTGGAGCCAAAATCCGCCCTTGGCCACTATAGCCCCTGATCCTCCTCCCTCCAGGTATTTTGGTTTCACACGACGCTCTGCCATTAACGAACTCCCAACTCGCGGAGGTTGGTTTCTAATTCATTCTTCTGGGAGTATTTTGGGCGTCCCTTGAGTCATCTTCCCGCAATTTTTGCTTAGTAGATTCAGTTCGGGATCTTTTGTCAAACGTACTTTGTACAAAATTTTATACATTATATTTGAGTGAAAAATTTTTGTATGCTTATGAGCTGGCATTTTCGTCTAGTGTGACAATTTATATTGACAGCGGCTGCACAACTCATCTTGTAACATCGTCAATGGTGCAGTAGGCTATATGTAACATATTGCCTACATGGATAAACGTATGCGCGTACGTAATAAATGGAGAATGACGTGCAATTTTGACTTAGTTAATTAATATTTTAGCCTGATTCAATTAAACGTTGGTTTTATTTCTTATGATTAATACTGAATTTATTTAACGGAGTATTTCATTGAAAACGGACTTATTCATTGAGTATTACGGCTATTTTTGTGTTATTTTTTTATGTAACCCACTCAGCGCTTTCTCCTTATTTTCAAAGGTTTTTTGGCTCCAGTGTTCCAATTTTTTGACAGGGAGGGTGGATGTACTAAATAAAAAAAAAATTTCTTTATTAGTGCTCAATAAATTTTGGTTTCCGAAAGTAATCAGACTATTACTATTAAAGCAAAAGAAAACACGCCATAACTCTTAAACAGTGAGTTAGTGGATCACTGGGTAAGTTATTAAAAAACATTTGCACAAATTTGTGGGGGCACGTGGCACACGAATATAGAATACTTGCACGTAACAATAAATAAGCTTTGACATATGTTAGCATAAGGAATGTTTTGAGATGGTCTAAATTACCCTAAATTTTCGATTCAATGATTTCTCAGGAATTCCACCTTTTGAGGTCCCAGGACCCTTAAATATGACTGTCGGCCTCTGCTTTAGGGAAAACTATATACTACGTATAAACACGAATGCAGGTTCGAGTTACGTTCATTTTCCAAACGGAAATACTTAATGGCTAATCAATTATAGCCCTAACTCGGCTAGGTTGGCTTTGTAATAGAACAAAAAAAGTCGATATTTATTTATTTATTTAAAAACCCTCGTTTGTAGGCACCATTCATATTGACACTGGTTGATTTCTCATCTACCATTCTATCAGCAGGCCTGCTATGGCGATTATGTTTAATCTTAACCGGAAAATGTACACAAGATAATTTTGCAATGGAAAGTGCATTAATTTACAGTAGTAAGTTAGTATTATTTTTATTTATTTATTTGTATATATATCTTAATATATAAAAATGTTTATAAATAAAAAAGGTACAAACAATTTAATGAATGTATCCGATTAACCTCTTCAATCGCCTCACTAAGTCACCCAAAGGGTACTTGTGTCGAGTTACGACACGTCTCCGACCGCAAGGTGTGTACGCACAAGTACAAGCATGCTACCACCTTGCCACCGAAGTCGCTTATTTATATTACCATAGTAGGCTCGCTGCTGGAAGACGTAAACCTACTCAGATTCAATGGCACGCTTAGTCCAGTTGCTAATTGCCTTGACTATGAATCCAAAGGTCGAGGTTCAAGACTAGACATTATAGAAATTTTTTTCGAACAACTAGCATGGGTACCTTACCGGGCATGTTGCAGACCACAACAACCCTAATAGAGCAGTGGTCAAGAGTGAGGAACCCCATCAGCCCAAACTGAACTCTCGGTGGGTTAATTCATTTACTTTGATGGCAAGGTGGTAGCGTGCTTGTACTTGTGCGAATCTCTACATGCCATGCAATCGGAGACGTGTCGTAACTGACCACAAGTATTAATTTAGTCATTGAGGCGACTGAAGAGGTCAATTGAATACATTCATTAAATTGTTCGCATGCGATTAACCTTTTTAAAAAAAAAGTAGATAAAATAAATTTTTATTTTTGTTATGTTTTGAGTGAGACAGCCGGTTTTCTAAAGCTCACCCTTACGGGGCGCGGGAAAACACGTAATGTTATGCCCGTGCAGCAAGTGAACCGTTCAGGCTGCACCGGAGTCCGTTAGGCGTTAATGCATTCTGACACATCGGAAATATATAACATATGGCGCCCTGTGTTTGTTACATTATTTTCAGTTCATATATTTCAATTATTTTGCTTTGTTTTAATTTCTGACAATTGAAAAACGGGTTTTAGCATAGAATTAGAGATGGAAATCCGCTAGTTTGGATTACTTTCCGCTTTATTGTATGAAATTGAAATGTTTTGAAATTTAACTTTGGGGGTACCCACTGCTCAGTAGCCCCATTCTTCATAAATAATAAATAAATAAATATTGACTATTTGTTCTATTACTGAGTCAACCTAGCGGAGTATCCGTGCTTGGTTAAGTCATGCTATCGCCTGTTTCATTGCACCAATCTAGCGGAGTATAAGGCCCTCTCTTACACTCAGCTAGGAAGACCCGGGACCGCCTGCTTTACGTGCCCTCCGATGCATGGTCAGTAAATGCAGCACCACACTCACACCAACAACTACCATACATGTCCTGACCTGCATAAGCTGTTATATTATATTATTATTATTAATATATTGTTTTAAACAAATGAACCAAAAAGGCTACATAAAGCAAGAATAGCGACTTCGGCGGCAAGGTGGTATATAGGGTGCTTGTACTGGTACTAGTCTCTACACACCTTGCGGTCGGAGAAGTGTCGTAACTCGACAAAAGTACCGGTGACTTAGTGAGGCGATTGAAAAGGTTAATCGGATACATTCATTAAATTGTATGTACGCGAATTAAACTTTTTGAAATATGAATAATAAGAAAAGTAATTTTAAAATACTTAATTTCAAATATAGACTTTTTGGTCACATTAATTACACTACCCAGGTTAGCTACAATAGGATCATTCGAGCCTACGTAAAGAAACCGAGTGCGAAGCGTCAATCTGTAAGCGATGCCCCGCTAAGTCTTGTTATTAATTAATTAATTAAAATTAGTACTGTTCACTGTTGTATTTACAATACTTAGCATGTTAAACACTGAATACCCATTATATATACCTGATTATTAATAATATATATATGTATATTATTATATTATTAAACCTAATATTTATTTTAATAAAAAAATTATTATCAACAATAACGTGGATTCACCTCAAGGAATAAACCAGAAATTCATATTAAGAAAAATCTCGGTGAAAATCAGCCAAGTATTATAAATTATATAAGAAAACCGGATATGGCATGTCACGTGTTAAGTAGAAAGTGGATTTTTAGATTTTTAGGGTTTTAAGGGCCCCCAGTGTGGGGAAAATTATGGATTAGAGATGAAAGGAAGTCAATATGGAGAAAAATATGATATAAACTAATAAACGAGTATAGGGGTTGTAATATGTGCATTAGCTCACTCCTCCTTCGCGCCCCCCCCCCCATCATCAGCCCATGTATCTTTGACTTTGCCGCAGAGAAGAGGCTTTTCTATTGAGAAAACATCTAATCCACTTTTTTGCTTTTACTTTTATTTACTCACTTACACATTTAATTTAATGGTATATTCTTTTTATAATTTAAGCTGCTTTTAAATAAACTTCACTAAGCTGTCAAGTAGATTAACTGACTGTTTTTGACCACCAATCGTAGCTATATTCTCAGTTACCCATAACGGTTGAGTGAGAATGTTTTTGTCAAGTTTCCCTGTGTAGAGTTCCCATCCATCCGGTTCGTAGCACGGTTCTCCAGAGGCGGACACAGCGACCGGCACTGAGGGCAATTGCCCCCCCCCCCCCTCTGGCCAGCAGTTATATTATTTGCCTCTAAAATATAAGTGTTACTGCACTCAAAATGCGCATAACCTCACTATTTCAGCCCTATTTTTCAAAAACTTTCTCCCGGGGGAGACCCCCGGGCCCCCCGTGTCCATAATTATGTTGATTCTTTGTAATATATAAGCTTTATTGCTCTCGAAATGCGTAAAACCCCAATATTCCAGCCCCCTGGCTCCTGAGCAACTTTTATGAAAGTGGGTGGTGAGGCGCCAAATTATACACCCTTGAAAACCTATCGTTACGCCACTGAAAAGCGCCTCCCCCTTTTATGAGGTCTGGGACCGCCTCTGCGGTTCTCTACCGACTGCACTAGCCGGTGCCATTTCATCCTATCCTAGTAGTGGTCGGCAACGGTCATGTACATGTGAGCCAAAGTCCAGGTTTTCTCAAGCTAAAATCTTTCCCTAAGACCATCTCTTAGAGAAAGCGTTCTACACTGTCACTGAGGCAATAGCACAATGTCAATGACAGAACTAGGTACCTGATTTTGGCGATTTTTCTTGTTATACTTATTTGTCGATTACCTGTTGATTAGGTCCTCCATTTTATAATTTAACAGAAATATTTATTTATTTATTTTTTTACTCTAAAAGCGCCAACTATTAGAGAACTATTTAAACTCCTTTTTTCTTGTACTACACTAATTATTTTTCCTTTTTTTGTTTAAAAAAAAATATAGCTTTGCCGAAGTGCCACTACCGAGAGCTCAAAGCGCCAAATTTGGCTGTCGGCCACTGTCCTAGTCACTTCACTTCACTTTTTTCCTTGACCAGTAACCCCGCGGACAAGGTGCATATATATTGATATAATAATAATAATCTATCGCACAATACAATTGATAATATAAACACATACAATAGTATCGGCCGAAAACGTCACATATTGCATAATACAACAACAAAAACAGATAACTCCTAATACCCTCTTAACAATCAAAATCTTAGACACATGATAGGACACATTATATGGAGCAGATACAGTATATTCGTATCATTACTATTGCACTGGCAATTTTAATTAAAAACCCACTATGGGTAAAACCAAAAGCAAACTCATTTTGTGCTACACAATCTCGATAAATTTTACATATGAATTGCATGCTGGCAAATGAAAAATGATGTCAGCTACATGTTTGAAAATAATTAGTTATCAATAGACCATTGGAGTTTGTGAATTGTCGGGGGAAGTGTAAATTAAAATGATAGCGTGAAAATAAGCGCGTTCAAATACAAAATCAAAATTACAAATCCCTATTTAACGGGCAGTAACGTATGCACTCGGTCTCTCAATTGTTTTCAAATTATCAGTGAAGTCTGTTTGCATAAATTAAAATGTGGTTACTTCTGAGCCTGTATTGTTGTATCACGCCTAGATCTGGCAGTTTTTATTTAATTTACTAAACGTTTTATTATTATTATTATTGTTTTAATATTATTTATTAAAGGTTTTTTTCATCCAAGTTGTAGATCACTCTCATGCATCACACTACGATATCAGGTACTTTTATTTTTTGGGGTTGTGATTTTTTCACTAAACTTAAAATTCGATAAATTTCTGTTCTCTGACCGTTTTCCGGAAAAATCACTTCAGCAAAACTAAAGATTTCCTTTTAATTATATTAATTAAAATATAGTCTTATACTACTGGGATAGACTAAAACTTTGATAACAGTGTAGTAAATTTAAAAAAAATGACTTTAATCAGATCATAAAAATAAAAAACTGTAATTATATTGGAGATTAGGTCTACTTATAAAATCTCTTAATCTCTCATAATAAGATTTTAATGTCAACTGGATTAAAATTTCGAGTTTCCCCAGATAACCATCTGTGCAGTATTAGGCCAATAGAGGACGCTAAGCCTTTTTTTCTCACGCGGTCACCATTGAAGGATTCTTATACAAGTTCCTACCCAATTTGAACAAAATCAATTTATTTGTATGGGCTCGTTTGGCTGAGCTCACCACATACAAACTCTTGCAATGTATTCTTACACCTGTCGTGGCTCTAGCGCACAAGTTGAATTGTTTTAAAAATGAGGGGTTCGAACCCAGCTATGCGATTACTCGCCAACCAATAGAGATAGAGCAAAACTTTTCCCACAGTCATTTTAAATTTTTGATGTTAAAAAATCCCTGCACCAAAGCTAATAAATTCCTTAAGGTATCCTATAATATATCCTAACGGTATCTTATCGGTCAAAACCCGAAATCGATCCATACTATATCTATCTATTTTCATTTTTCGTCCCTTTCAGACTTTCAAACCACTTTGAGACTCCTGCAATGTATTCTTACACCTATCAAGGCTCTATCACGCAGGTTGAATTGTTATAAAAATGGGGGCTTCGAACCCCCTTATGCGATTACTCGCGAACCAATAGAGATAGAGCAAAACGTTTTCCGCAGTTATATTCAGAACAAGTTCAAATGGAAAAGGGTGAATACTGATATCGACCAAAGCCGTATTAATGAAGTTACAGTTATATATATATATCGCATATGTGTGTAGGGAACCTCAAGGATCATGGGAAATACAAAATCTGGAAATCAAAAATAAGGTTTCTATTTTCATTTTATTTATTTATAATAAAAAGTTTAATCGCATGCAAACAATTTAATGAATGTATCCGATTGACCTCTTCAGTCGCCTCTGTAGGTTAGGACCAGTCTTGAGTTACGACAAGTCTCCGATCGCATGGCGTGTAGTGACTCGCACATGTACAATCCACTGTCAACGCAGTTTATAAGTCTATCAGAATACTTCCACTATACTTCGCATATCAGTTAAAGTAATAAGCTCGGAAATAGTTTGGGTTGATTAAGGGGTTCCATATATGCTACACTGCAGGGGTTCCCAAACTAGATTATTTTATGATTTTCCGTGGGCCCCCATAACTTTGATAGGAAAATCGTTAAATTGTAGGACCAAGATTAAGTATTTTGTGTCTAAAATTACGTGCTAATATTTGATTACATGTTTAGGTATCGGGCGGATTTTGTAGTGCAGTGCCAAGACTTACTGTATTTTATTTCAAATTGCCAATACCTCGGCTGTTTTATTTTCTTATTTCGTACTTTGACCCGTGGACCACCTGATATATGTCTGTGGACCACCGGTGTACCATGGACCACAAGTTGGGAACCCCTGTGCTATAGGATTATGACAGGGTCAATGTATTTTAGGGAGATTCATCTACCAATTGAGATGCGACCAATATTCGACTTCCTGAAAATTTCTTCAGGACTTTTCATTTCATGACCCCCTGAGCCTAAAACTACCGTCCGTTCAAAATGTTATATGCATATACAAATATGTATGCATGTATGTATTTATGTCTGTATATCGATTTTAGGAAACACTCTTACTTCCGTAAATATTATCCGATTTTGATGAAACTTGGCACAAAAATTGACCATACAAAAGTCTTGATCGAGATCGTCAACCAGCAAGATCCACTATTTAGTTACAAGATGGCGGCCGATTAAAACCTTATATAATTAATGTCACAGTTAATATTGATTGCAGAGGAATGATTTAAATTCTGACTGAAAGCCTGTATCTACGACGATAATGGTAATAACACTTTTTTACGACAAATCAACCATTTTCAGATGGCGTCCACTCAAAGTGAAAATAATTTGATAAGTAAAGTTCATAGTCGGCATTGTGGTTCGAAATTTGGAACACACGAGTGTTTTGTGGGTTGATGTTGTGGTCGGGAAAATAATGAAGTATCTTTTCTTTTTTATTACATAGATAGCGTAGGTAGCGTAGAGGAAAAGCAGAGTCTGCGGAATCTCCCTACACCTGATCGGCCAGAGCCGAAAGGGATTTTTTGTTTGAACTCCACTGTACCACCCGACTCAAACAAATAATCCTAAGATCCTAACTATAGCCCAAGTATCCGAAAATTACCCCAGTTTCCAATATTCAACGAACATTAATATAATACATTCAATGGAAGCAAAGGTTGTGACCAGTAGCAATAGAAGGATTAATAATTCAATGGAAGGAATCTAGTAGGTTGTGTATAGTATAAGGAGAACAGCAAGGGGGGTTAATTTGTGGGGCAATGGGTGAGCCTCAAAGTTAGCGGGTGGGGCGGGGGCGGTTGTCGACAGTGGGGAGAGGACTTTCTTTGTGTTATCGCCAAATTCCGTTCGATTCGGGTGAAACCCGCCTTTGTAAGCTGGTAAACGTGCACTTTACTGTGTTTACGTAATTAAGCCTACACATTGAACTAACGAAAAGTTTGGGGTTTTGGATAAATAAATGAATTACTTTATGTTACATGCAAAGCAATATCGTTTAATGACGTCATACACTCCTATTTATATTCTGTACTGCTAATACCACTAGTATTGTATATTAAGCATAGTAGAATACTGCATTATGCAGTCTGCATATATACAATACTTCTTATTCTTAGTATTTTAGCTCGATTGCTTACACCCGCTACGGGAGAATGTATCTTTTATTAATTCATAGACAATAAGCGGGGGGGGGGGAGACGGCGTTACAGTAAAATATCTATGGAGATTGGAGCGATCAGAGACGCCGAAGATGTTAAAATAACCGCTGAACAGAAAGCGCTGTACCATAACCCATTCAATATTAAATATACCGGCAGGACACCCAAATAGCTTGGTCAAGTTGAGAGAATGGACTGTGGACTGGGTGTTGAACAACGATCCAGAAGAGCTAAGAGGTGGATGGCGTCACTGATAATCTCTAGAAGCTTGACGCCCGCAACAGAGGGCGGTAGCATGTAGTTGCAGCGGCCAAGGTTTTCAGCGGACTATAGAGCCAGTTATAGAAGGTGAATTTCATACAAAATAAAATATATATTGTAGCCTATAATGTTAAATAAATAAATCTTGCCCTTTTTTGTTCTATTGCTAAGGCAACCTCGCGGAATTAGGGTGATAAAGCCCTCTCTTACACTCAACTAGGAAAGCCTGCCATACATGGTCAGAAAATGTGTGGGACTCGAAGCAACAACGTTTCGGGTAAAAGTTGGAGTCTGTACCACTACTATACATGATTGTCCTGACTGTAAGACATGAGTTAGCAATCAGTGGGCCGTTCAGTATTAACATATTCTTGGGATTAAAAATGTAAACAAAGCAATTTTAATTAAATTGCACTATCCTTTATAAAATTATCATGTTACATTTTTAATTTAAGATGAAAAATATATGCCCGGCAGGCTTGCTGTAGGAATGTTAGAAATTTAATATCTCATAACCACATAAAATCCCGGTTAGTGTCTTGAAATAGCACTGAAAATGAACTACGATCGAAAGCATAACTTCACTGGTAGTTAACCACATAAGTATAAAATAAATAACTCCAAATAACGTCAAATAACAGAGGAAGAAAGTCTTATATCAAGAAAAGCAATAGGCACAAGTGTAATAGGGAGAAAATTTAGCTTATGAAATATAGGCAATAAAGGGGCCCAATCATATAGAGAGTGAAAGAAAACAGACTTAAACCTAGAAACAGATAATAGACCCTGCCGAAAGTGAAGTAGTTGGTAATTTATATTTCCAACTTAGATCTATGAGTAATGACGATAGTTCTAAGTTGTTTGAGACCAAGAGTCATTTTTCTTATTTTCTCGAAATTATGACAAAGACTGAAGGTTGATATTATCGTTACAATACTTTTCTTTTCTTTTGATCCCAGCTCAATGGGAACTTTAGCTGTTAAACTTTTCGAAAAAATGGCGAAAAAATTAAACTTTCAAAGTAGAGAAATTTAGCGACAAGAATACAGCTCAGCAACCAAAAATAAAGAAATATGGGTGTCGCCACTGTCCAAAATGCAGGTACCTGGCTTATTTCATGAGCTCAAGTACAATGCTGGTAGTTTTTGAACTAGGGTAATTCTTAGATTTTTTATCAATTGTAACTGGGAAGTGGATGCGCGGATGCCAGAAGTTGCTGCCAACCAACTGTAACATGAAGAAGAAGAAGACGGTGCAATGAGCAAGCTAAGGTTTTCTAACCATCGCCACAATGTAACAGGGACGGGCACAGGGGCGGATCCAGCCCATTTTTTTTGGGGGGGGGAGGTTGTGGGTCAAAATAGGAAAAGCATATGTAGGATAGATTAAATCAGATCCATTTACAATAGATTTACCAAATTTGGGGGGGGGGCAGCTACCCCCCCCCTACCCCTCCCCTGTATCCGTCCTTGGACGGGCATGGCTTAACCAAGCTCGGGTAATAGTCGCCAGGCTTCCGTTCTTAGTAAAAAAGTGTCGATTTATCAGGTATATTTTCAAGAGAACACGTCTCTGTACGATTTATTAGTCGTAACCGGGGTACATAGCGGCAAGTCACGGTCCCAACATAAAATGGTAAAGGGAGAGCTGGTTTTCGGATGGTTTTTATTGGTCATCGTCGAATTTTTATGTTTCGAATTTTATGGAAAGGTCACGTGACTTTTGCCTCTATTTGTCTTTGCCATGACATTGAGTTTCATTTGCAACGTCTTTGACATCTTTTTAACACGCAACTTTATGTACTCCACATTTTTATTGTACCTAGGGGTATTCAAGATCTAATTTGTCGTGAAAATGAATTCCAAACGGAGAAGGCAGATTGCTAGTAATGTAGGCTAGCGCTGAAATGAGAACACTGTTGTTCAGGGGCGTAAAGTTGGGGGGGGCACGGTCCAACTTGCCCCCCCCCCCAGCCTCGAGCAATGTAAAACGTGGTTCATACTTCATGGTCCCCTTTGCTGCAATATGAATGTAAGCATTCCTTTTTCAGCTATGTAAAATCTGCAGATATACTTTACAACTATTAAAATGCGTAAAAACCTACTATTTTGCTCTTATATTTTCAATTTTTCCTTCTCCTGCCTGATGACGTCATAAGGTCTACTTAGTTTTGCCGCCATCATTCTAAAACTTTACGCCTCTGTTGTTGTTTATGGTATTTTCAAGTTTCTTCATTCGGCTCGGTGTACATAGGCGTGTAAAGCATTGCCTTTATGGCATTAAGTAAGCTAACAGACTTGTTCGGTTAGTTAGTTGTGTAGCTGTGCTAACCTGTCTAACATTACGAATCATGTCAATACGAGCATATAAGTAGAGGATATACATCACCTGTTCTTGTGCGGGCTTGTGGTCCAGCGGTTAAGACGACGCCCCGGTTAGGCGTAGATCGTGGGTTCGAATCCCGCCAAGTCCAGTTTTTCTATATCCTCTAATTTTGGTTATTACGTGGAGGTTACCTCTTCAACCAAAGTTAATTTAATGTCAGTATTATATACACCATATAGGACTGCAATATAAAGTGTAGGCATACAGTTTTAGACGGTCCCTGGGCAACGAGGTTGCCGTCTTGCAGAAAAGGTAGATGTGTCATATTCAGGATAAAAATCATTTCATTAGTAGTACAATTCCACACCAAACGACAGCTACATCCACAATGTAAAAGACGAAAAGGCCTGATTAGTTGTTACTTGGTGCATTTAAAAAATAAGCCTCGCCCAGTGTCTTTGTATTGGTGTCGAGTAGTACCAGACAACGAAACCCAATCAACCAATATATTAACCATTTTCAAAAAATGTAAAATAAATAAAATGTTGAAAGAGGAAAAGCATCCCTTGAAACATAATTTGTTTCTAAGTCTCACTTCGGCCCTTTTTGCACGAACATAACGAATCTGAATTATTAAATATCTTTAATAACAATGTTCAAAGAAATTTCAAATTGATTTCAGATGTAAATGTCGTTGGGAGCGCTAAGCATGGGGGAAACATCTAGAACTCCTTAAAACAGAAAATCTTAACTCCTGTAGTTATTTATTTACATTTTCGAAATTCAAATATCATGGCGATGAAAATTTCGAATTTGTCGTTAGGATTTCCTCCATTTCTGAATGTATTTTATGATTCAGGGCAAGTAATTAAACATTCCTTAGGAGAATCTTCAACCCCCTATAGCGGTTGTAATACGTAACATTTCAAAGATTTTCGGGGGGTGGGGGAATGCGTAGAATACGGTCCCCCTTGTGGTTTTAGTTTTATTCTTATCTCTGGTTTCAATTTCCTTTGTTTCAGTGTCATTTACGGTATGTGGTTCTTGCCACCGTCTTCGATTGCCTCCAAATAGGGGAGGGTCTGAGAATTTTATTGCAACTATATATTTTTAATGGTTCTGCTTCGTTTAGAGCCGTTCTCACCGGCTTCCAGAAAACTTTCTTTCGAGTAAATGTGAATAATGTGACTATCAGAGACAGCCTGGTTCTACCGACAGCAAACACAATTGTATCTTCTTGAAAGTTTTTGTTGTGTTCATTTCAATCGTACCAATAGCAGTTAGTAAGTTTACATTTTGAAAGTTTGCGAGCAGGACATTTTCTAGCAGTGGGTCGGAAGATTACACTTCCGTAGCTTTACCAAAGACAGAGGGAGCCACCACGCATAGACAAGTTTTCGTGAGGAATTCTGATGCTCCGGTATGCATTGGAACGGGGGGGTGCCACCTTACAACATAACTATTAACAAGATAAAAATTCTCAATTCAGTTCAATGCAAGTCATTGCAGTGCTTTAATTCAATATTTCGTTTATTGTTTAATTCGTATAATCCAATAATAATATATTTATATATATATACACTCAAACAGTACCTACACAGGCCGATTTTACTATTTTACTATTTTACGACGTATCGTCTTCATTGTTTATTCTACGTTCTTCATTGTTCATTTTTACCGTATTTGTAATAAGTTGGTCTTTTTTATGTACGTTTTCAAGTTAGCTTATATATTAGTAATATTATAGCCTTAGTTTGAGGGGCCCCGTTAGGAAACAGTTTGAATCCTCCTTCAAACTTTTCATCCGCTGCCTGAGAATATAAAATACCTATGTAATAGTTGAACAGCATACCTTATTTTTACTATTTTTCCTTTGTTTACGATGTACAATATATTTATGTTACATATTTGCATTGCAATTTTATGTAATTTTTAAAGCTTAGTTTCTAGTATTTTCTTATATAACATTGACATAAACAAGGTATATGTATTACGTAATATTGTTCGTAATAAATAAATACATAAATACCGATGGAAACAGAACATACTGTATATAGCTTTGCAAGTGGAGGGAGTCGAAAGGGTCGTTCCAGTCCTTGACAACAACAACAAAACACAAAAAATTCCAATATAAAATAAATTCCAACCCCTTCGGTGTTTCAGGGGGTTAAAAATGAAAGATGGAGTCTCTTCAAAGGGTGGTATAATGGCGAGAAAGTAGTTTTAACTAGAAGATGACGATTTTTTCCCTTGTTTTTCCCTTGCATTTTTAAATAGGGCATATCGCATGCATGACGTTATACGTTATTTATGGGTAAGCGCGCCCTTGTCTGTATAACCATACTGTTGCCCAGCTGTCAAAGGGGCGTAACTTTATATACAAAATAAATAAATAAATAAATAAATAAGGGCTTTTTTGTTCTATTCCTAAGCCAACCTATCGGAGTTAGGGCTATAAAGCCCTCTCTTATACTCCACTAGGAAGACCCGGGGCCACCTGCTTTACATGCCCTCCGAAGCATGGCCAGAAAATGTAGAAAAGTGTGGGACTCGAACCTTTCGGGTGAAAGTCAGAGTCCGTACCACTACTCTACATGTCCTGACATATATATATATATATATACATATTTTTGCTCTAATCATGAGGGGAAGGGATGTGGACACTATCATCAGACTCTGATGAGCTAGTAATGGTGCGTGGATATCTAGGCATCGACTGATAACAAAATATAATAAAATAACTTTGCACTAATCCCACAAAATAAATTTATATTTCGTGACAGCTGTTTCGGTCAAATTCTGATGATGGCGTCCACCACCGAAACAGCTGTCACAATATAAATTTATCTCGTGAAATTAGGGTTATTTTATAATTTCATTTTTTTTGTTATTAGATAGGTATGCATGCAATAATCATAGATTTTTTTTAGTTTTTTAACGGCGTTTGCAAGTTAATCTAGCTTTTACGCCCACTTTACTACTTTTACTAGATCTTTATTTCAGAGATCATTTGCATGGTATACAATACCAGTGAGAAAGAGTTCGAATCTGGTAGGCGGCAGTACCGACCCATTTCCTTAATGAACCATTACATAACTGACGCATTGAGTGGCAATACTCGAATGGGGCCCTATAACAATAAGGTGTGCCGAAAGAAAACAACGGTGCTAGAAGGGGATAGGGGGCCATGGACGAGGTAGGGGGGGGGGGTGATTGTATCACAACCCAATACATCAAAAATATAATAAAATAGGGAAGGGTTCAGGAACTGGGCGTGACGTCACATGTTGACGATGATGGATCTGACATAGGTTTGATAGATACACTTGCCTATTAAAAGTCACCCATGTTTATCTTATGGTCGTTTTACTCACTTTTTTTTTCTTGGAAATTGATATATAAACAAGTGACCCTTATGTGCTGAAATCTAGGGTATATTGTTTCATTAACTTAAAGATGAAATTAGAAGTAGTTAAGTATTTTTCTTTGACTAATCATATTTATGTGAATTATCGATTTAATTTTAAGAATTTATTAATAATAATATGTTTTAGTTTTTAAAGTTAGCATGAAAATAAGACTTTATAGTCTTATTGTTCGCCTTTTATTAATTTGCAATTAAGTCGTTTTCATATTATTTCATTTCATTTCATTTCATTTCAATTGCGAGTCTTTACACGCCATGCGATCGGAGACGTGTCGTAACTCAACACGGGTACTAACCTACAGAGGCGACTGAAGAGGTTAATCGGATACTTTCATTAAATTGTTTGTATGCGATTAATCTTTTTAAAGAAAAAACCTAAAACCAAAATTCAATTTCAATTACGCATTACAAACATAAGCTTACGGGGATAAAAATAATAATAATACACAATATCGAGACCCACTAAATTAATAAATATTATATATATTATATTATATTATATTATATTATATTATATTATATTATATTATATTATATTATAATAATAAAAAAATAAAAAATATTTGGCGCTACGAGGCACGTCCATTTCTTGCATTACACTAATTATATAATAATTAAATATTACAAGAAGTAAATATTGATCATTGAAGACAAGAGGGGTTACTCCACACGTCGATTGAAATATGTAATACTTGGCCAATGGTGGATCCACTGGAGGGGGGGGGGTAAGGGGGTCATGACCCCCCTAAATGAGTAAATTCATAGGATAGGCCTACCTAGTAAAAATTTTTTGAATAAAACTCAACTTTTCAACAACAAAAATTACCTTATAAACTTACATACAACTTGTGAACCCCCTCCCCCCTAAATTCTGCCCTTGTACTTGGCTAATCTATGTGAGTGATTCCATACTACAATATATATATACCAAAATTTGGTTGAGCCATTTTTCTTTCTACTAATTTTATTTTTCAATGATATCTCTAATATTAATATTTCCTTAGAAGATATTTTCAGTTTTTATTAAGTAGTCTACTATATTACGTATATCAAGACATGTAGCGTATTGGGTACGGACTCTGACGTTCACACGAAAGGTTGTTGGTTCGAGTTTCACACTGGCTACATTTTCTGGTCATGCTTCGGAGGGCATGTAAAGCAGGCGGTCCCGGGCCTACCTAGTTGAGTGTAAGAGAGGGCTTTATAGCCCTAACTCCGCTAGGTTGTCTTAGTAATAGAAACAATAAAAAGTCCTTATTGTAGGCGTATAGTACAAAATTACATAATTACATACGAAATTACATAATAAAAAATAATAATAATAACAAATAAATAAATAAATAATAATAATCTTCCATATACCACCAACACACACATATACACCACTACACCTACATACATATTCACTATATTTTTAAACTTGACACAAATTTTGTATTTCAACTGCATGCATTCATTGTATTATACTAGTATTTTAGAATATTGTAAAATTTCCACCCTAAAACGGGCCTAGCCCATAGGGAAGTGACAAAAAACTGTAAAAATTTTATTTTGGAAATACATTTTGATTCATTGATTGATTGAATAATTACAATTTTTCACAAATGGAATACCGTGAGGCGTTGCCCGTGTGCGGTTTTGATATTCCGGTTACTAGTCGTATGCATGTACAATAAAAATAAAAAATAAAAATCGTAAAGTTACTTGAGGAGGGGAGGGAGTTCACCTATAATGTTTTCCCTTCCAATTGTCTCTTAATTAAGAATTTTACATGCATTTTTTGTTGTTTAAATGAGCATTTCGAAAATGGTCTGTAAATATTTAAAATATATATTACAATTTAATAGAGGATGGGGCAGGTTTAGTTTAAGTTTAGTTTAATTATTAAATTGTTCATGCGTTTTATTCGTGGTGTTTGGTGTAGATTTTTACGGTTAATAAATTATATTGATGAGTTCGATGGCCAGGTGGTAACGTGCTTGCACTTGTGCGAGTCTTTACACGCCATGCGATCGGAGACGTGTCGTAGCTCAACACGAGTACTAACCTACAGAGGCGACTGAAGAGGTCAATCGGATACATTCATTAAATTGTTTATATGTGATTAATCCTTTTATAAAAAAAAAATAATAATAATAATAATATTAATTTATGGTATTCCGTAAAAAGTTTGCATCTGACGTCACTTATGTATGTCAAGAAGACTGGGCTCGGTTGGCCCTCGCTACAGAACTGGGCTTCTATTAATTTCTAGAGTTCTGCTTTAGTAGCAAAGGGCAACCAAGCCCAGTGTAATGTCTCAAAAGGTCAAGGACTAAGGAGTTCTCTTAAAGAAGTCCCATTTTTTATTATAGTCTTCTTATATATCTTTAAAAAATGACGTCAGATCCAATTGAAATAAAGCGCCACTATATCCATTTATGGCCGTACCCAGGGGGAGTGGTCCAAGGGGGCCGGACCCCCCCCCCCCGAAATTTACAAAAATTTAAATTTTATTTTATATTTTATTGATACAATTGATCATTTTATGTAAACCTGTATTGTTTGAAGAATTTGAATTAATTTATTTGAATTTGAACACCGGATAGAATCGACTTTCATTAATAAAATACGTAAAAGTAAATTTGGACCCCCCCCCCCCCCCAAAGAAAAAAACCTGGGCCTTGTATCCGTTAATAGGAAAATAATAAAGAAGACATTTCAACAAAAATTTTCCTCTCCAACAAGACCGCAATGAGTATCAGCCATACCCCTAATAACGGGTCACAAAAAATGATAACATCAAATTTATATATGAGGAAGCCAACGCCATAAGCAAAAGGGTATAAAATACGCGTCAGCCAAAAAAGGAATGGGAAGAAATCAGTGTTACCATCCACGTAAAATGAATAGCAAAAGGTAAAAGCGAGACATAAAGGAAAATGACCGAGGGTATCTCAGCATTATTTTCTGTCCAAACTACTCAGCAGGGATTTCTATTGATAGCTTCTTCCTATCCCATATTATTTTTACAGCCCCCCTCGTACTCCCATCAAATGTCCATACAAAATCAAGTTATAACGTACGAGGGGATTCTTTTCAATATAGCTCTCAAAGTCTTATTGTTTGTAAAATCTTGGCCACGTTATTTGGGCCCTGACGTGAATATTCTCCCCATTTATTTTTTATTCAATCACCTACATTTTATATGGTTTGAGGTACTGAACAATGGCGGATCCAGGGGGGGGGGGGGGTAGGGGTCATGACCCCCCCCCCCCCTAAATGAGTAAATTCATAAGATACCTAGTAATCAATATTTTCTTTTAAAAATAAAACTCAACTTTTCAACAAAAAAAAATTACCTCTTAAACTTAAAAAAAACTTGTGACCCCCATTAATATTTCTCAGGCTACAAATTTAAAAAAAAAAAACAGGATAAAAAATTAATTCATACCATTGTCAAAATTAAAAAATACCTCACACATAAGAAATCAAGCCGCTGTTGTGACATCCTTGTCAGAAACAAGATGGCCGGCTAGAGATATGCTGCCAAGGCTTTGAACAAAGTGCTGACTAAGGTTGTCAAACATTTTTCTGAACGAAAGGCGGAAATTTCATTTCATATATGCATGTAAAGCAGGCGGTCCCGGGCCGTCGTAGTTGAGTGTAAGAGAGGGCTTTATAGCCCTAACTCCGCTAGGTTGACTTAGTAATAGAAACAATGAAGAGTCCTTATTTATTTATATTACATAGTAGTTTTTATTTTTCCTCTCAAAATCCGATTCTATCTAGTGTCAAGCTATTTGAAGACCACATGGTAAAAACGATGAGGGTCCAAAATTTGCACGTTTGCCAACTTAACACTTTTCTGGAGCAATTTTTCACAATCTATCGATTGGTGCAATCAGAATTCAAAGAGGGACTGGCTTTTAAAATACAGCGCTAGAGCAAAAACTATGAATACTCAAAATTTAAAATCGATTTTTCTGTAAATCATCCTTCATGCACACTCATCGATTTTAGCCTGTGGTCTTCATTTAATTTCGGGGGGGGGGGGGTGGTTGAACACCCATCAACCCCCCTGGCTACGGCCTTGAAACCGGGCTTGATGATTGGTCCCCTGGAACTAGAGATATTAAGTATTTTGGTGTAGTGTAGATGAATCCAATGTAGGGTTTCTCTCGTGACTTCGTGGAAACGAAACATAATGTGTAAAGAATTGAAATCAAACAAATTTGCACGATTTCCACATAAACATATTAATAAAAGTTAAAAAATTAAAAAAACAGTTACAGCTGTTACACCATCATCAGACTAACAAGTTTCTACCTGGCATTAAGCTCTAAACCAATGGGATGGGAAGGGGGCAGTTGCACCCAGGTCGAGGAGTGGGGAGGGATGTATGAAAGTTAGAATAGTTTAGGTGACACCATTATTTTCTAATCGAATTTACCAAGACATTTCTCTCCCTATCTTCTGTGGTACGGAGCAATACAAGCCGATTATTGAGTATTCAGTACAGGCAGCAAGTGGCTTTTCCGCTGACTGAGCAAAGCAAGATGCCAGTAGCTGGGAGAAGAGAGGTTGACGTTCTTGTTAAAACACACATGGTCATTGAATCCGAAGCTCCATAATATACAACGTTCCCTTTAGGGCTAAGGAGGCAGAGAGGGGGGGGGGGAGGTAATTCCACACAAATACTGTTCTAACGCTCGGTTTCCCTCATTTCTACTACAGTATTATTTATTGAACTATATTTTTCTATTATAATATTATTTAAATATTTAAGAAAAATGGACAACGGGCTAGGTTTTTTATTAAATTAAATGTCACTAGAAATAATGAACATCCTGACATCAAGGAAAGATAAGATAAGAGTGAACTGGTACTTACTTTCTATTTGTCAATATTAGTACTGAAAAATGAGTAGTTTCATGGTTAACAATTGTCCTAGGGCTAAATTTTGGTTGTTACTAATTTCCCTAACCCAAAGCACTTAACTGATCAATGGGACGATTTGGAACTTTGGGAAAGCAACCGGTTTTGTTATTCTATTTATCACCTAAAACATACCTGAACTAAGAAAGTACCGATAGAAGGTTTCTTTCTTTTTTAGATATTTTTGTTGTTGTTAAAATTGAGAATTTTTTTATTTTATTTGGCCGAACTTTTTAATTACGTGGTGTTAAGCGGTCAACCATCCAAGTACTAACCACGCCCAATTGTGCTTAACTTTAGTGATCGGCCCATTGAACATGGTATGACCGTTGCCAATGTAGATAGTGAGAAAGTGTATATCAATCAGGTGTCTGAGATCTCTGGTTTATTTTAGTGTAAAAAGAATGTGAGGTGTATAATGCGCTAATGTGTACACCTATCATCTTCGTATTCGAAAAATTTCCTGCAAATACAACTCTATGTAACCCTTTCTTTCACTTTGCGTGGGTCCAGGCAGGGGTGTTCAATTTCCTCTTAAATGTTAACCCCTAAAACCTAAATTAATAATATTTTTCAATTCCATTGATAATAATCGTCTTAAGTCGTCTTTGAATTCGGAATTTTGTCAAACTGTTTTTTTAAGTTAAAATTTAAAAATTATCGATGTAGATAACTAAGCCTGATGTCACCAAACAACTCATAAAGAACTAACTGAAATATCTCGGAACTCGCATTAATGCCATACGGCAATATCAAGGACTTGCTATGAACTCGTTGTGACAGATGCACTATAGTAAAAAGGTTTTTAGTCTGGGACAATCATTAAAACTCGGAATACATTGAGATTAGAATGTATTGAACAAAACTGATAAGTGTAAGAGAGGACTTTATAGCCCTAACTCCGCTAGGTTGGCTTAGTAATAGAACAACAAAAGTCAATATTTATTTATTTATTTATTTTATTAATAAAAATGACGTCCCGTTCTGAAACTAAAACCAAACTAAATTTGTATAAAAATATATATGTATAAACATTTTTCCCCTGCTAAATAACTTTTTTGTTAAAAAAAATAATTTTAAGGGACAATAAATCTGCTAATGCATTAAAATCGGTTTTCAAAAATTCTCAAGTAGCCTATTGATTTACTAAAAAAGGAAAACAATTTAACATTAAAGATCGGAACAACAACCCTATACACAATAAAACTCACCCCCACATTGAGCATTACTCCTTTCTGAACGGAGGGTTCGTATTGTCAGTCATAAAGAACGAAAAAATAGCAATATTCAAAAGCATCGAAAAAGAACGTTCACAGAATTCTCTGATACCGGAACAAAAACTTCTCCTAAATTTCAAAAATTGACATTGTCATATTTTGCAGAGATCAGGCGAACCCCCGCAGGATCAATTGCGATAAAATATGTAAAGATCCTTTCTCCCGGGAAGATAAAAAATATTTTTCCTTTTTAATGTTTCAAAATCTAAACCTACAAAGCCATGTTGATTACCTCGGTGTTCAATGAATACATAAATGATGATACTCTTTCCAAGCGCTGTATTGTCTTAGGAAAAGATGAGCTTTATTTTTTTAGAGGAACTGAATATTCTTATCATGGAATTTACAAACAATACGTCTTTCACATAAGCTTCGGATATCCTCTCCTACTTTATTCTGTGTAATTTTACGTATTTCATTTCAGTAGGCTATACTTTTTAATTTATACCTTTTCTATTATTGTTGGTTGCCCCGTAGCCGTGCTTGGTTAAGTCATGCTTTCGCCTGTTTCATTGCACCAACCTAGCGGAGCTGGGGCTATAAAGCCCTCTCTTACACTCAACTAGAAAAGCCCGGGACCGCCTGCTTTACATGCCCTCCGAAGCATGGCCAGAAAATGTAGCTAGTGTAGGACTCGAACCAACAACCTTTCGGGTGAAAGTCAGAGTCCGTTCCACTACTCTACATGTCCCGGCTTACATAGATAGTAGCTAAAATAACATTACTAAAGAACATCAAAAATTACAGAGCAGCACCCATAAAGAAATGTCTACCACCAAACTACCTTACAACTAATCCTCTGATACAATAAATTTCAATGTTTTCTTCGACGCTTCCAAGCAAAATCCACTATGGGGTATGATGAATGGCGCCGAGTTAGACCATTCTACTACTGAAAGTGTAAAATATCGAAGGTAGTTATTTATTAAAATCTATTACCTTCCCTCCCCCCGGAGCGTGGAGTAGAATGGGCTAGGGTGTTAAAAGGGAATGCTAAATCTACCCCTAAAGGTTTCTTGTCAAAGAGATGAGATCGATCTGTACAAGACGAAAGATGCTGGCTTGGTTCTTGATATTATAGTCAGGGAGTACTAACCACCCCCCCCCCCCCATTCCCCCCTCATTTTCGTTGTTTGAGGATTTAGAAACGATTAATCCTACCCTAAAGCCCACGCAATAATTATGAAGCCTCTGATTATTGAATATTTAAGTAGACAATTGAATCTACAGCGGAAAATATTTCACTATAAATAGTTGTATACTCGGTGCCAGGCTTGCTGTGCAGCTGTGTTAAATTATAACAAGAACACGTCTTGGATGGCCAGTGAATACGGTAGTGACCACAACGTACGGTCCTGGACACTACCTCATGTTGACCGTGAATTGAAATCTCTTGAAATGCTTACTGGCCTCCATGGCCGTGCCCAGGGGGGTTGTCCAAGGAGTCCGGACTCCCCCCCCCCTCGAAATCAAAACCTGGGCACGGCCTTGCTGGCCTCCCATGACACATTCTTCTTATAATTCGCCTTCGGTACGCTGGAAGCCCATCGCCAAGAATTAAATTAATGATTTCCCTGGATCCCTGAAATCCTGAAGTCTTGGATCGGAAGACTGGGACGGGTCATAAAATTGTTGCCAAAGTCATGAAAAATCTGTATTGAAGGCTGTAATAGGATGTGCCCTTCGACACCCTAAAGACCAAAAGATAGATTACGATAGATTGTAAAATAGATTTCCTGTGGCACAGAAATAATTATGTACAGTACTGTACAGTCAGCCGGCTGCCTTACCATGTTGAATCCAGCGGACCAGAGCAGGTTCAAAGATGCAGATAACTTGGTAGTGTGCACAGTGTCCGTAGGGAAACATGGTAGGACTTGTCCTGGTCACCTCTGAACTAATCGTGTGACTTCACTGTGTTTCCCAAGTGGTTCGGAATCCACTATAATCAGGAGGTCCCCTGTCCTATGGGCCCACACCGTGGCCTGACACTGTGTCCAACCATACTACTACTACTGTACAGTCAAAGAAAACTTGAAGGACTGGTGGGAGTTGGCAAATATGTGAGGCAATTGTTGAATGGCTACGCTACATCGCAGCAAAAAAGGACTCAGTCCAGGGCACACACAGCTACCTGATCTAAGGAAGGGTGCAACCAGACAACCATTAAAATCTCGAAATCAAACAGTTCGACACTCACAAAGCTTTCCTTATACTCCTATAAATAGGAAAGTAAAAACAAATCAGACATATACAACGATTTAACCACTTCGCCAACGTAAGGTTGTAAGGTTTCTATCGCAAATTTTTACATCCCATCACATCACGGAATTCAAAAGCAGAGAAGGGTGAATACGTCTAAGATAAAATCAGATATGACGTATTGATATCAATATCGTGAACCACCCTCCTCTCCCACCCCCCCCCCCCCCCCCCGTCTCGGACATAAAGCATGTCAATTATTTATTTATACAGGCTATTGCCTATGGCTGGCTGCACAAATTCATATTCCTTTTATCCGGTACTCTCTTGACCTTTCCAATGAATTTTTGATGCTGTTAATTACCTTTTTCCTGCCTCTGAATTAGAAAACTACTTTGAGCGAAGTATCAGCATAAGCAAAGTTTCAACTACAGTACGTGTACATCCTTATGTTTTTTATGTTTCAATTATGAAAATAGCTGATAATTTTTTCTCAATATTATCTTTAATTTTTTTTAAATACAATGAGGTCACCAGAGACCGTGTAAAACAGTTGGAGCCCTATTGCTTGATTGATTGATTGGACAATGTATGATGGTTCCGCCTCAATTTCCGGTCATTTTAAAAATGCACACATCCTCAATGTCAAACCCACCATCTACAAGAGACAATAAACAAGTTAAAAATAAAAATAAATAAATAATGACTTTTTGTTGCTTCTATTACTAAGTCAACCTAGCGGAGTTAGGGTTATAAAGCCCTCTCTTACACTCAACAAGGAAGGCCCGGGACCGCCTGCTTTACATGCCCTCCGAAGTATGGCCAGAAAATGTAGTTGAGACCTAGTACTTAATATTAACACTGTATGGCATTTTTCATTGAATTTCTTCGTCTAATGAAGCCATTCTCAAATGCATCATCAGAGCCATGGCGTGCGTCCAAACGTTTCGTCAACATTTGCGGCCGACATCTTCAGTAGAATTAATTACACGTGACTACTGAGCTTCCGATATGCACAATCTCAGAAGTCTACATGGTGCCACTGAAGATGTCGACCGCAGACGTTGACGTAACGTTTGGAAGTGTGCTATCATTTCGACCACGACCCATCAGCTCGGACGTGAAAGTTCATCAGAGGCCTTGAGCTCGGTCACTGTTTTCCCTCTTGCTCAATCCCTTGGTTCAATCCTTTCCTCAAGGGTTGCCCTCGGTCTGCCGATGGGTCCTCTTCCTTGTGGCCTTGCTTTCGCCAACCTCCGGGTGGTCCTGTTCTCGTCAGTCTACTTAATTTAAAAAAAGGAATAGTTATTTATTTATTTTTGAGTCTACTTAATTCAAAAATAAATAAATGACTTTTCATCTATTACTGAGCCTAACAAATGCAATGCAATTTTCAACTTAATTACACGGAAACATCAAAAAAACCATACGAAATGTGGGGGTTCCGATTTATGTATTAGAGAAATGTCACGAAGGTTTTTACATTGACGTGAAACAAAATCAACTCTGATCCAATAATAGCAGGAAAAGGAAAATATACCCCCCTCCTCCCCTCGAATCCCATATTCAACCCCCTTTTGGTAATTATCTGGCACATGTCTTTTCCCGTAGATAGCCTTTGCGAAAATGTATCGTGCCAACCAGTAACAAGCTATTTTTGATTTCCATGATATGATGCCTTTGCCAATCCGACATGGTTTCCATTTACTTTCGAAATGGTTCGGATGTGTCTATTTCTGGGAGGTGTAAAAATTATGGCGTTTTATAATTTATAGTATAGTCCCCATTGTCCTTACTGGAAATAACATTAATAAAAAAACCGAGTTTGTGCTTAAGAAGTGCAGAAGTGAAAACTTCATTGGCAATCCCAATTAATTTATATGCATATAGTAAATAATAGAATGTATTATGTAGTATTAATGTATTAGTTGGGATCGTGTTCGTAGATTGAATGAGAAACAAGTCAGAGATTCAAGTTAATATTTATTAAATTCTATATACTGTAAATCAAATTAATTTTTACGATGTTTCTTTAAGCATGCATTATTAGCTAATTTTCTCTTTCGTTTTAATTTCTCATCAAGTTTGTTGTTTTGATCCAGCATCGTCGATTTTCCAATCTAAAAAGACAGTAGACAGTAGTCCTCCATATCTCATATTATTATAACTATATATGAAAATAAAAATAATTGTTAAAATAATTGTCATTACGTATCAAGGTTTTAATTTAATAAAGACTATTTTTTTCCTCTTTTTTTTTTTAAAATTAATCGCTTACAAACAATTTAATGAATGTATCCGATTGACCTTTTCAGTCGCCTCTGTAGGTTATTACCTGTGATGAGTACGACACGACTTCGATTGCATGGCGTGTAAAGACTCGCTCAAGTGCAAGCACGTTACCACCTGGCCAACGAAGTCGACGTAAGAATTGAATATACTAAAAAATAATTTGATTTATATAGAATTGAATAAATATTAACTTTAATTTCTGACTTATTTCTCATTCAATCTACGATTTTTTTCAATATATATTATTTTTTCAAAATGTTGTATTTTTTAATATTACCAAACTGCTAAATACACACACTAGTCTCACAATGTAAAAAAAAATAATTGTTTTATGTAGTTAAGTAGTTTGAATTTTTAAAATAGATAATAATAATTTATTTATAAGTGAAGAACCAGTAGAATCCGGGCTGATGGGCCGTGGTCGAATTGAAAGTGAACTTCCAAACGTTTCGTCAACATCTGCGGTCGACATCTTCAGTGGCGCTGCGTAGACTTCGAAGGTTGTACCTCAGTGGCTCCGTGACTCACTCGCTACGGAGCCACCGAGGTACAACCTCCGAAGTCTACGCAGCGCCACTGAAGATGTCGACCGCAGATGTTGACGAAACGTTTGGGAGTTCACTTTCAATTCGACCACGGCCCATCAGCCCGGATTCTACTGGTTCTTCATTTGACTCCGGCCGTGAAAGCCTTTGCAGTTACATTTGTTTATAAGGTTTAAAAATAATAATAGTATATAAATATTTGTCTTTATTCTCCAATTTGGAGAATGTTGGGCCTATCAAGCCACTCCTTAATGAATGAACTCGGATACTAGAGAACTTTTGGACCATGTCTCTTATCATCGAGTTCTACTGTAGGCATACGTTCAGCATGCCAAGGCGTCAGCAAGTAAATAATTCACTAGCGGAAACCCTTTTCATGGAGGAGGCAGCGTTACATCGTTTTTGCGATGATATACAAGGTGTTTTCCCTTATGCGGTCTTCGCTCCGTCCCGTAAGTCATTGGTAGATGGGTATTACCGCAGAGGGGGGGGGGGGGGTTACGGCTGTTCTTCATAACTGTCCACATCTTGGCAAATTAACGGATAATACGTCTGGGTCGGGGTTAAACTGCCCAACCTTCCCTTATCTCTCCCTAAAGGTTACCCCTATATGCACATAGATTTTGAATTTACAAAATCTTAAGAGAAAACGTCCTTTTCTCATAGAATTGCAGCAATAGCTGAATTGGACAAGACGAGTTTGGTGCTGGGGTTAGCAGTGGCGGCGCTACGGGGGTGCCCGGAGGGGTCTGGCCCCCCTGAAAGTTTCTCAGGCCCCCCCCTGGGCCCTCCCACTTTTGAGATATTTTACATGTTATATAGAAGAATTTTTGTAATTAAAAAACGTCAGAATTAAAACTGGTTACAAGACTATACAAGTTACTTACTTTCATTATACCTTTTGAAAAATGTTTTGTTTTTTCATTGGACTCCCAGATAGAAGTCATGACCCCCTCATGCCCCCCCTCCTTAAAATTTCTGGCGCCGCCACTGGGTTAGTGGCTTTACTTACCAAACTTTTTTCCAAGGTTATGAGGTAATACTTGAAAGTAGGGATGCAGATTTTATAATTATATCCGAACCTAGTGCAAAGGAAGACGTACGTGGAAGCAAGATAACTGAGCCCTATAGTATCATAATCAGCAAACTCCACTTTTTTAGTTTTCGAGTTATGCCTAGGTTGGATTCCTTGTAAAAAAAACGCATCACTGATGAAAATAGTTTTCCGCGTCAAAATTAACATTATGGTACTAAAAATGCCTAATAAAAAATGACATTGGTATCAAAATGAGCAGAACCGGCTGACAGTTTTTGGCGGTTCCTGAAAAAAGTGTCATAGGGGGAGTGCCGATTTTGATACTAGAGGGCTCATATGGGATGTGGATTGTGGAACCCTAGTTTGAGGTTAAAATAAAACACTATGCGACCATGTGGCTTAGCCTAATTGAATTCGGGCAAGATTAATAAACTTAAATTACAATTAATAGAATCCCCCGTTTATCCCCCCTCTCCGCAATGGTGCGCCTCTGATTTCAGTAAATCTGACAGTGTTCCTTCGCCAGAATGTGCTGAACCACAGACCTAATGAAGAAACCGATTAAACCACTTACGGGCTGGTGGCTTATACTACTTGAACTCGGTCAAGATTAATAAACTTAAATTTCAATTAATAACATCCCCAATGACCCCCCCCCCCTCCTCCCCAATGGTGCGCCTCTGATTTCGGTAAATCACACACTATGTCTTTGCAAGAATGTGCTGAACCACAGACCAGCTGAAGAAACCGATTAAACTTAAATTATAATAACATCCCCAATGACCCCCCCCCCTCGCCTCCTCCCCAATGGTGCGCCTCTGATTTCGGTAAATCTGACGCTGTTCCTTTGCAAGAATGTGCTGCTTAATAAGGGTAGTCAATTTCATCTATCTGTCTATGTCGGCGGGGCTTTAGCTGTCTCTTCTTTCCCCCCTAAAATATTGCCAGCTCTACGGATCCATTCTATCTATTCTAAGCTATCCTCATTTCTTTAGAACGGTCAGATCAACTCTCCTAATTCCATTTATGCATATAATACAAAGAATATTACGTTAAGCTTTAGGCCTTCCTTTAATTCTTGATAAGGATAATTTTTCATTAACAAAATATGAAATAAATAAGATAAAAGAAAAAAGAAAAATCTGTTTCTATAACGGTACAATGAACAAGCATAAAGATCAAAAGTCATTATTCATTTATTTATTATAGTTTCCGCGATATTTTTAAGTTAAGGCCGTGTCCAGGTTTTTGTTTCGGAGGGTTTTTAGGTATTTTATTAATGAAAGTCCATTCTATTCAGTGTACGGCTCTTCTATTTAGGAGGGGGTCCTGACACTTGGACCACCACCCTGGGCCTACGTTGGACATATAATTTGGCAATATGTTAAGTTTTCCGCGCCAGCTTGTCTTGGGTACCAAGCAATTATCATGGAAGTGTTTGCATAAATTTAAATTCCATAACAATAACAGTAAGACAATAACAAAGGGAAGTGGAATCGCGGATGGGAAGGGGTTAATTACGAGTTTTTATCTAAATCTAAAGTGTGATTCAGAGAAATGATTTTTGTAGCCTGAAATAATTGAAATTTACCCATAACCTTGAAAAATTATATGAATATACTATAGTATAATTTCATACAGAGTGCCATAAATAATTATAAATATAAAATATATATATATATATATATATATATATACAAGTATGTTACACATTCAGTGGTAAAATTACATAAATTTCAATACAAATACATGATGTTTATGAAATCATCTCCCTTATATGTATTCAATATATTTTTTGTTTTTATTCAATTTATTGCAGTATATTACGGTGTATAAAACTGACATTAAACTAAATTAGGTTTAAGAAGTAACCTCCACTTAATAAGACGTCGCCCCGGATAGGCGTAGATTGTGGGTTCGAATCCCGCCATGTCCCGCTTCTCTAAATCCTCTAATTTCGGTTATCTCCCATACATAAATTGTAAATTAAAGAAACAGTCAATATTTCTCAGCATTACATAATGATAAGTGCAGTATAATTAAGTAAGATTGACTAACTTATCTTAATTTTATAGTCTTAACATAAATCTAACTTAGTCAATATACTTTATTTAGTATATTATAAGCATAGTATAATTAGGTAATATTATTATTTTCTCGCATTTTCTTACTGTTTTTTTTGCAGGAAAATTTTTTATGTATGTTAATTTTGTATAATAATTTGTAAACAAAATAGGGCTGGTAGAGTAGCCCTTTGGGGCAATAGCTCACCTAATATAAAGACGTGTTTCATTCATTTATTTATTCATTTTCATTCTTTCATGCATTTTCATTATTCATTTTCATTCATTTTTTTCATTTCATTATTTATATTTTCAATCCAATGAACTTAATTTTCTACTAAATTAGATAAAATAGCTATTTCAGGTTTAGTATTATTTAGACAATATTTTATTAAATAATGGCGGTTAGTGGTAGCCAAATTTAACGTATAATTAGCAATATATTCAGAATACGAAGGAGCGCCACTGGGGAAGGGGGTGGCAAGGGGGGGGGGGTTAATGCTGCATAGAAGGAAGTGGAATGAGTCAAGCTATTAGCGAATTTGATATACACACAAAACTATAGAATATGGAATAGGAAAGCAACTCTCATATATTAACTCCCATTTATCCCTAACCTATAACATTCGCTAGCAGCATCAACGCCTAGGGGTGGATAAAATTCCGTCTAAATTCATACATGCGATACGAACACATGATAAATAAATAAATATTGACTTTTCGTTCAATTACTAAGCCAACCTAGTGGAGTTAGGGCTTTAAAGCCCCTCTTTTACACTCAACTAGGAAGGCCATGGACTGCCTGCTTTAGATGCCCTCCGAAGCATGGCCAGAAAATGTAGCAAGTGTGAGACTCGAACCAACAGCCTTTCGGGAGAAAGTCCGTGCCACTACTCTCCATGTCCTGATCCATGATGGTGCAGTAGAATTCGAGCTGAAGAGCCGTGGTCGATCATGAACTTTTACAACTTCAGTAGTACTAGATCGGAGACGTACTGGCACTTGGCTAAGTCTCGCTTACGCTTGCTACAATGTGTCAATGGTAAGCTTGTCTCAGGTTGTCTATTATCGCTTGAAGCCAGTGTAGGTTGACAGGGATGACGCGTACAAGTTTTTCAACGGGCAAAAATGCTTGAGCAAACAATACCAATAATGCCTGAATATCCATGGGGTCGTTGGCAGAACGTGGTTCGATGGGGCTCGATATACATAGGCCTACATTAATAACAAGCCCTTCAAAAAGGCATTTCAACGTTACATCAGCAGCTGCGGGCGACAGCAAAAAGGTGTACTAGTTTGCCCACGATCAAAAATGCTTGCGCAAACAATACTACTAATGCCCGAAAATCCATGGGATCTTAGGCATTAGGCAAGGTTCAATGGGGCTCTGTATAAGTTCTTCAATAGGCATCTTAACGTTTCGTGAGCAGCTGTGGTCGACTTCTTCTTCAATCAGAGATTTTATTTTGGAAGTTCCTTATCAGTAGCAATTTGTTATAATGGGGGATGCGCACTACTATTGTATTTATACAGGTAGGTGGAGTAGAAATTTTGAGAAAATTGATGTCTACGCTGAATTTCTGTATTATTCGTAAGCTATATTCAAATTTCTCTTCAAAGCTTCCTTTCAGCTTTCCTTTGAGCCACTGAATTATCATCATAGATACAAGTAAGCTAACCATGTAATTAACCTAGTTCTGTAGCAAATATACAATTCATCATGACAGAAATCATCCCGATTCATTTGAATTCCTTCTATCCTTCTCTCAAAATGTCTTCAACGATTTTCCGGATCGTAAAATCTTAGAGATTGGTACAACCCAGCAAGAGTAAGCACCGTTATAAAATTATAAAATCTCGCTACTTGAAATGCGGAATTCGATTAAAAGAGGGGAAACGCAGTCAAGTCGAAGAATAGTATAATTTAAAAATCCCCCGATAATATCATAGCGATGATAAAAATTCAAGAATATGATCGCAAACAGCAAGAGAACATTAGACACGATTGGATGCGTTTTAGAAGCTTCCCGAAGATTTTCATTTTTAAACTTAAGAGTAGGAAGCGATACATCATGGCTAAATCTAAATAGTGACATCTCTTTTTTACAGCCGTTGGTTTTGCCCTCCCCATTTTTCTACCTCCCTCCATTTCTTTTATTTTATTTGTTCGATTGTTGGGACATGCGAAAAATTTTGGTGCTGAGCAGCACATTAAATTATTCATACAAGTCAGAGTAGATCTTAAAATAAATTCAATAAATAAATAAGGACTTTTTGTTCTACTACTAAGCCAACCTAGCGGAGTTAGGGCTATAAAGCCCTCTCTTACACTCAAAGAGGAAAGCCCGGGACCGCCTGCTTTAAATGCCCTCCGAAGCATGGCCAGAAAATGTAGCCAGTGTGGAACTCAAACGAACAAAGGTGAAAGTCAGAGTCAGTACCACTACTCTTCATGCCCTGACAACTGAACAACTGAACAACTGAAATATCTATTTCAATTATCAGACACATAAAAAATAATGTCCTAATGAAATGAAATAATTACTTGTGGTGGCCACTGGTTGTTATAGTGTGTAATGGTGTAACGGACCACAACAAGGGGCCCTACGCCCATAGAAAGTACTAAAAATATCATAATGTGGAAGACAAAGCTTCAGGTGACCACGGCCCATCAGCCGGAATTCTTCTACCCCTAATCTACTCCCGTCGTGAAGCATATGCAGTCAGGTAGAACACTATTTTTTTCAATTTTTTAATTTTCTTTCTGCCCTCCGTGCGACACCCAGGAAGAAATGGACAGAAAACACATTAAGACGTGCCCAGTTCTCGTCAATAGCAGAGGTTCTATTATTTGTTGTATTGGGCTGCAACGAAGCTGATGGCGGAAGCCTAATGTTGTGGCGTGATTTAAAAAAAATATTTTATTTTTGGATTTTCATTATTAGGGTGGCTCCAACCATCGGTTTTCCTATGGTGAGTGGAATCGGAAATTTTCTAATGCTTTTTTAATTTACGTTTAATCCTTTTCAAACACATAGTAAAAAAATTGTATTATCCGTAGAATTCCACATAGTTTATATGAAAAACATCCGTTGGTGGGAGCTGCCTTTCATTTTAAGAAACCCTAAGACTCTAATTTTAATTGGTAACGACTCAGTTTTAATAAGTTTAATATTAATATTGTCGCGCCTATAAAAATGTCAGGTATTAATAAAAATAATAATTAATTTTACAACAAAACAGCAAAGCCTCTGTTTACTCACCTCAGAAGTCAGCAAAGAAAATGAGACTGCGGAGTAACAAATTGCTTTGTTAAATTAGAAAGTTGCTAGCGTATAGAAAACAAAGCCTATTCAAATGCTGGTGTTGTGTATAGTTTATAGAAAATTCTGTACAGTTCATAGAAAATGAGAAACACTGTACACCCCTGGTTCCGAACCCACTTCCCGGCAATTTTCATTTTCAAATGTTTGGATATTTCCTAAATCAATTACGCAGCCTCAACTGAAAATATATCCACACGAAAGCTCACTATAGGCTCTGCATCCAACTAAACACGTAACAACCTTCCTAAGGGTAGGTGTTAAGCTCGAATAGGAAATCTATTCTGACGGAGGCATCCTATTTAGGAAATATCTCCGATTGTTTAAGCTATTGTGTTAGAGTCTCTTGTTATCGCAAACCAATGAATTTTATATCAATATGAGACAATAGATCTAGAGGCCCTCATATTAGAAACGCTCATTTCCACCTTACTCATTATACATTTTCAAATTGAAATTTAAAAATATTCTCCAACTCAAATACCATCCGTGGTAAGAAGGTTATATATGAAATTAGAAAAAATATGTAAGAAGGTGTTTTTCATAGTTACATTTATGGATATGATACATAGCTTCAGAATAGTCGAATTGGCAGTGAGGTGTTGGTTCTAAAGGTCGAGACTCGAGACTCAAGAGGGAAAATTTTACTGCCGGGTCTGGGCTCACTCAATCCGAAGAGGTACCGTACCTTGTCTTACAGGTAGGGGAAAACGCAATGCTGACCATAAGTATCCCAAACATATGTAAGTAAGTAAGTAAATAGTATATTACAGTTTTTCTTGTGCAGTTTACAAAGTCTACCCCAGTACTAAGTACTCAAAGAGACTTGTATCACTGGGGTAATTTCAAGAATACATTAAATTTTAAAGGCTTATTAGAGAACAATTACAATTACTTACGGTCAAAATAAAAATATAAAAGACTATCAATGTTAACATTAAGGCTCTATTAGAGCCTTAGTCAATGTAAATGTAAATTTTAGGATATAAAACAAAATATTTACAGATGCTGGCCGAGTTTAAAATATTTATAAAATGTTAGTTTAAAAAATACAAAATGAAGTTGAACAATTTAAGGATACTATATAAATTAACAAATTAAAATAACTGCAACAGTAAGTACATATAGGTTAAAATACCATTTAACATAATAAAATAACAGCAACAGTAAGTACATATAGGTTAAAATACTATTTAAACATTTAACATAGCAGTGCAAATATAGCCTAAAACAATTATTGGAAGTAGACTAGAAAAAGGTTCACTAAAAGAGGCTCTGACTTTCACCCGAAAAGTTGTTAGTTTGATCACTGCGTTTGCTGTATTTCACGTCATGCTTTGGAGGTCATGTGAAGCAAGCGGTCCATGGGCCTTCCTAGTTGAGTATATGAGAAGGCTCTACATAGGGTTGCTAGATTAGAAAATTACTTAGTCTGGGCAAAGTTGCAAAATATCGGGGTTTTGTGAATTTTGTCGGGGCTAATAAAACATAAAAAGTAATGTTAGTGTGACGAACAAATGAATAATCTACTACAGTAAATTGTGTGGTGATCTCAACGCGCCTTCTTAGCTTTGTGGCACGGTGCCACTGGCACTGGTTTCAGTATAATTTGTAATGTCTTTTGATGAATAAAAGCAGCCAACGGCCTTACCATGTTGAATCCATGAGAGCAGAGCATGTTTCAAACTGCGGCAAACTTGGTAGTGTGCACAGCGTTGGCAGGGGAACATGGTGGGACATTATAACGCGCTGCGTGCCTGTCGAGTCTTGGTCACCTCCGCTTTAATCGTGTGCCCTTACCATAATCCCCAAGTGATTCGGAATCCACTATAATCCAGTTCCACCCTGTCAGTCAACTCCCCTTTCCCCCGACGTGAAAGATTCTGCCCTTAGGGTGCCTCAAGTTAACAAACAGACTCACTCCCCCCACGAGGCTGACAGGGTTGCTTAAAGCAGAAATGCTGAAAGCAGGCGTTGGAAACAAACAAAAAAACAATAAATACAAGCATTATTATCATTATTATAATTAAGGTGGCAATTCCCCGAGTATTTAATTTGATTCCCGTCAGTCTTCTAGAGTTGGATAGCTACAATGCTGTTAAGCGAAATCTAGGGGACTGGCTGATAAATTGTTTAAATGATGGCGATTAATTCTTTTGATTTATTTTTATTTTATACAGGATAATGTAAGGTAATTTTAACTTATTTAACATTAACTCACTATATAACTGTATTATCATTATTTTATTTACACTTGTAATAATGTAGTTCGTACTCCCTATAATAACTGTTTGTAGTCTTTTGGCGAATCCTGCCACAAGCCTCCCTTATGGGGCTTACATGCAGTATTCCGGTAAAAACGATTATTTTCTTTAATCTTGTATTGTATTCTTTCTATTAAATGCTCCCATTGCTGGGGGTACCGGCTGGGGGGGGGGGGACTACTAAGAGAAGGCCCGACGCGTTTTGGTTAGGATTACATTGTAGTATTATATGGTATATATAACACTGACATTAATTTCGGCTGGTTAGGATAGCGACTTTGCCAACCAGCCATCGATGGTTGTGAGAAGCGCAGCACCGTTCGTTCTGTAGTGGAAATTCGGTTTTCGCGCGCTTATTTCAACTTTTTTCAAGCCGGGCCATCTTCAGTTTTTTCGGGATTTCGGGCCGCCAATGAAATGTCGGGACAATCCCGATGAATTCCAGCCGTCTGGCAACTCTTGCTCTACAGCCCTACCTCCACTAGGTTGGCTTAGTAATTGAACTTCATTCATTCATTCAGAGGCGTAAAGTTTTAGAATGATGGCGGGGGCAAAACGAAGTAGACCTTATGACGTCATCAGGCAGGATAAGGAACAATTGAAAATATAAGAGCAAAATAGTAGCGTTTTACGCATTTTAACAGTTGTAAAGTATCGATGTAGATTTTACAAAGCTAAAAAAGAAATGCTTACATTCATATTGCTGCAAAGGGGACCATGAAGTATGAACCACGTCTTACATTGCTCGAGGCTGGGGGGGGGGGGCAAGTTGGACCGTGCCCTCCCCCGCCAACTTTACGCCCCTGCATTCATTTATAAAAGTTTATAGTACATTTGAACGACCAAACGACAGTAATATCTACTTCTAAGTTAATACATTCATCATTCTCAAAAAATTGGATTTTGTAATGTGCTAAAGGTCACGGCAATTCAGCATTCAAGTTCCAATACAATGGAAAATAGAAAATCTTTGGAAAAGCGGGCTGGATATTGAATGCGTTGACATTTTAGCAGGTATTAACATTTTCCTATATGTCCTTCGGTTATAGGTCACGGGGAGAAAATGAAATCCAATGAAACTTCAGCGATTTAGCTTTCAATTCCTAAGGGTGTCTTCAAATTAGATTTACGAGCAAATGGTTGCTTGCATTATGTATTAAGAGACACACCACCACTGTCAATTTTTTAAGTAAATTCCAATTTCACCGGAAATATTGATTTTAGAACTAAAAAAGATATCTCATTGTTTAAAAGAAATGTTCCTCTGCATTTTTTTTTATTTTCGGTCCGTCTCTAATCCTAACTGGCAGCAGTTTTGGAATTCCCTCGACTTGAGAGGGCTCAGTGTGCGTTTTTTTTACAAAGCAAGTTCCCAAGCTGAGGTAACATGATGTGCATCAGAAAGTAGGGGAACATGTATTCTAAGCACTACTTCCTGGAAACTTTTGTGGCACACAAGGTACTCCCCCCTGTCTCTTAACATGACCGCAAATGAGAATTGTGTAAAAAAAACATAAGCGCCTGACTTATTAAATTTTTGTTTAAAAGTCGTCTAAAATTAATTAATTAATTAATGTTATACTTCACATTCCAGTTAAGTGGTGGTTAATTGAACTTTAACTACGCTTCTAAATTAGCAAGGCAGGTAGGAAGGCATGTCGGAAATTTTCCATGAACTGGAGCACAAAGCTGTTGCCTTTTTAGGTCAAAGATTTTTCAACATTTTTCTCCATAAATGAAAAAGAAAAAACTAGCCTACAAACTTTTTTGCGTGTAATGCAATGCTACTAGTTAATCATTACAATTTTTCTTTTGAGTGTACGAAATATGTACATCCCTGGTTCGACCTTACTTCTGGCACTTCTAATTTCCTATAAGTTACAGTTAAATGTAAAATTTACCACAACTATACTTCATACTGTAGTAGATAGTAGTTTATACATTACTTACTTACTTGATCCATGGCGCTACAGCCCGTGAATGTCCTTGGCTTGCTCTGCCATATCTCGCCTGCCTTCGAGGTCCTGCACTCTCCTTCGCCAGTCGTCGACGCCAAGGGTCGCCAGATCCACATCGACGTCGTCCAGCCATCGCATCCGCAGTCGTCTTACTCGTCTTCACCCTTGGGACACCTTGTGTAGGGCTGCTCTTGTAGCCCTATTGTTTGGCATTCGTTCCACGTGCCTTAGCCAACTGATGCGGACTCTCTTGATTTCGGCTACTATCGGAGGTTCTCGGTATAACGCGTAGAGCTTATCATTTCTACAGATGCGCCACTCTCTTTGTCCCTCCCCCTCTCCCTGATTTTGCACTGGTCCATACACCTTTTGGAGTATCTTTCGCTCCCACCTTTCAAGCAGCTTCTCGCTCCTCCGAGTCATAACCCATGTCTCACTAGTTTCTACATGACTGAAATTAGGGAATAGAAAAAAAAAATTAATATAAAAAGTCAGTGTTATATACTCTATATAATACTGCAATATAATAAGTTTATATATGCATTACATTATATCCCAGAGGAGTTTAAATCATTTAGGCTCTCATTGTTTTTCATAATTTGATGAATAGATAAAAAATTATCACTGATTGGGAAAAAATTACTGTCCGAAACACCCCAAACATCAACATTTCTGGATGAAATGATGCATAAACTAATTATCTACAACTGTGTTAAGGCGCCCATTCAACCAACCGGCTAGGGCTATTTACAAAAACAGTGACGTGGTAGCAGACATTCAAGACTTAGGCGGGGTTTCCACCGACCTCGCATTGCAGAATTGACGGAAATGTTTATTTTCCTCTATTCCATAGTTAAAATTGATCAATGATCATACAGTAAAATCACAAACTAAAATTAAAAAATGGCGTCATGGGATATGTTAAGTACAAAGATTTTAATAGATTTCTATAAAAAGATTCTGCAATGCGAGGTCGGTGGAAACGCCACCGAAGTCTTGAATGTCTGCTACCACGTCACCGTTTTTGTAAATAGCCCTAGCCGGTCTGTGGAATGGGCGCCTAAGTAAAATTTCCATAACTTTCATATTAACTTGAAAGAAAATAGTGTCGGAGTTGACCAAAGTCAACTTACTTATAGTCCTCTCAGGCGGGTATTCCACATACCTCAATCGTCAATGAAAAATTGAAAAATGACGTAACAATGACGTAAATAGACGTGGTAGCAGAATTTTTAGTATGTCTTTAATGTCTGCTAAAACGTCATTTTTCAATTTTTCATTGACGATTGACGTATGTGGAATACCCGCCTAAAAGACGAGAGACTACACCATTAAAAAACAAACAACTGGTAAAGTCAAGAACCAACAAAACTGTGCTTTTTCTTCACAGGCAAAGCACTCCTTTGAGCAAAGGGGCAGCACTTAAGCCAATTCGTTTTTTTCGCATTCCTAATTAGAAAAAGTCAAGGCAAAAAAAATGGACATAAAGAAGACGCTGTAAGTAAGGGAGGAGCAAAGAGTGGGGGAAGATTGAAATTTTCCAAAGATACATATCTTGATATTACTTGCAAGAGACAGGCCAAGGGAAGAAAGAAAAAAACAGAAGGAGAGAGAAAAAGTAATTAACTGCTGTGAATAAATAATTAACAGCGAATGAAAGAAAAAAACTCGCAATGAAAATGTAAAGGCTCCGACGCAAAAGTTAACAACTCCGGCGGGAAAAAAAATTGATGGCCGGCAAAAGCTTCCACACGGCTATTCAACGCACCCTTATAGGATACCATTGGCTATGTTATTCAACTACTATTTGATAACTTTTTGCTTTCCAATTTACACGTAGTATAAGGAAAGCTTTGTGATGGTCAAAATTTTCGATTCCGAGATTTCAACGGTTTTACACGTTCTGAGGTCCCAAGAAAAAGTGGTTTTTACGTAATGTCTGTCTGTCACTATGTCTGTTCATCAATTTCCGGGCAAACTACTCAGTCGATTTTAATGAAATTTGGCATGTAGGTTCACAAAAATCATACCTCGAGATTGTATTTTGTATTATGGGCTAACTCAGTTTTAAGGGGTTTTATTCTCAAAAAACTCCAAAAAAAACTTCTAAAAGGTGATTTCTTAAAAACGGCTCCAACGATTTCTTTTAAATTCACATATATTGTAGTCGTTATTAATATTGATGAAATGCAGGGAGTCGCTTGCCCCTTGATAGCTTGCTTTTGGGAGTAAAAAAATAAAAATACGTCAATTTTCATGAAAAATGACTAAAAAATAATTTTTCTGCGGAACCTTTCCATCAATGATTTCTCCCTTCATGCATGTTTTAGATGTTAAATTGAGTAACAAAATCGGATTGCTTGCTTTCGTATTTGGTGCAAAAAAGTATTTTTGGAAAAAATTATAGAAAATTCACGCTCAAATGCATTGCGTGTGTTGCCATTATTAATGTGTGGTAATGTATTGGTCTGTCCGATCTAGAATATGCAATGCCATCGATGAATTCAATGCTTTGGGATAGGGGATATCCTAGGTCTTTGCAAGAGGGGGTTCAGGGGGTCCGGACCCCCCCTTCTCCAAATGGTTGCTGCGTACACTAGATAGAATGAGGTTTTAAGGATTTTTAAATATATTGAGGTAACCTCACCTCAAGTGACGTCAGATGGAACCCCCCCCCCCCCCCCGAGATATCCGGAATCCGAAATTTAACCATAGGAAAGTTATTTACTTTGAAATTTTTCATTTTCTCTATCAATTGATAAATTGGAAAGCATGTTCGAGTAAACTCGGACCGGTTCTTGTATATTCGCACGGTCAGCTTTGAGGCAAACAAAGACAGTATAAAATGTGACGAAGCAGTTGAATCTGGGATGATAGGCCATGGTGGTTCTGAAAGCGTACTTCCAAAGATTTCGTCAACATCTGCGGTCGACACAGTGGAACTGCATAGACATCTAAGATTGCATCTCGGAGGCTCAGCAGCAACTCGTCACTCCGGCCGTGAAATAATAATGACTTTTTGTACTATTACTGAGCCAACCTAGCGGAGTTAGGGCTATTACCCTCTTACACTCAACGAGGAAAGCCCGGGACCGCCTGCTCTACACACCCTCCGAAACATGGACAGAAAATGTAACTAGTGTGGGACTCGAACCAACAACCTTTCGGGAGAAAGTCGGAGTCCGTTCCACCACTCAACATGTCTACACTGTCTATACTGTACAGTTTTTTTTATGGTAGGTCAAGGCCGTAGTTAGGATTTTCTCTCGGGGGGGGGGGGGGGGTTCAGAAATTTCACTGGATATTACATTGTAGATTGTATTTTTTCTCCCAAAATTCGATTCTATCTAATGTCAAGCCATTTCATTTGTTGGGGGGAGGGGGTTGAACCCCTGCTGTTGTGTGGAAGGGAATTCATTATAAATGAAAACAAATGTTTCGAATGTAGTATACGTTAATATTAATTAATATTCACCAGTAGCATCTTCCATCTACACTTTATTGTTTATACTCCCTTTATACGACCCTTGGATGACGTCTGAAGTCGCAGTGATCGACAGAGCATGCTAAGGGCTTAACGAAATTAACGGTTGGTTAAATACTGAGATTGTAAAATAACTGATTACCCGGTATAGTATGTAATAACTAACAAGGACAGCGAGATCTTGCGGTTTATTTCTTGCAAGATTCCCGTCGTTACCTGGAATATTTCAGGCTTGAAGGTAATTTTGAGAATATCATGTCATTACTGCGTTAATTTGTTGCTCATGCAGGAATCATTGTGCCTAATTCTATATACTATAATCTCAGTTATGTACGCAGCAGAGGGAAAACTAAACTCCCTGTACTAGTCTGTGCTTTCCTACATTTCTGAATTTGTAAGACAATATAGGGCCTAATATAAGACAATCAGGTAGGCCTACATCCTACAGTGTTACTTATAGACTCTTTGGGACAATAATAATAATAATAATAATTGTTTCTTTATTGCACTAGGCTCCCCTGGCGGAGTTAAGGCCTTCGGGCCCTTTCTTACACTCAACTAGAGGGCTAGTTAATTAGTGTTACAAAGCTAAAAATACAAAAACAGTTGCAAATACACAAAAAATTATAACACTCGTTCACACATTCATTCACACATGGAGAGCGAAACCACGTCAGATCAATGAATCTAGTATTAATGAAACTTTGCATTTTCGCAATTTAAATAAACAGCTATTATCCTTCAACTCATCTCAAAACAGCTGATTTTCGTCCTTCCATTGGATTATGACGTCAAAGCCGGCATGGCGGCATAAGGCCACGTAACTGGATTTTCCAACTGTTTTTAAAATTCAAATAAGCACAACAACACCAACAAAAATCTTCAACTACATAACGTTTTTTTTTTTTAAAGAAAACAATTATTTAAAGAGATTATATATTAAATATAGTAATATATTATAGGATGATATTAAAACTAGAAACTATCCCTAAAAGGCTTGGAGACTACTTCTTCATTAGATCCAACTGTAAGTACTCCAGAGTCTGTTGATCACTTCAGGTCGACAATGCTGATTCAAAAGTTATAGGCCTAAGGCAAGTCAAAGCAAAATGAATTTTATATTAAAAAATTCTTTAAACTCTTCCAAACAGAATGATGGAATGCCAAAAGCGATAAAAAGCGCTGTCGTACATATTAAAGGCGGCATAGCATGAAGTTTCCCTAAGGAAGTGACCACTTACAGAACTTGGCGAAACAAAAGAAGCGTAAAATTGAAAATGAGAGACAAAAAAAGGGGAATTTTAAAAATCAGCAATTGTTCGAGCAGCCAATTCTTTTGTCCTGGAGTTGCCAGGTTTTGTTAACGAGGTGAAAGTGGAAGACGTTTAAATTGATATGCTCCGACTTTATTAGAGATCACTGCTCGTCTGTTAGCGGTCCCCTAGGACTTGAGGACTTTCTCATAAAGACTTGTAAAAAAATATAAATTAACGCTGAATTTCTTTTCTCTAATTTTGTTTCTACCTTATTTCTCCCAATCAACGACAAAGAGAGGCTCAATTCCAGCCGAGAATCCACAAATCAAAGAAGAAACAACTACTGTACGTACTCCTGTTCCCGCCCCGTAAACGGTAAACCTACGGAAACAGGAATCCGAAAGATACTGTACTTTGTTCTATGGTTTTGTGTTTGGTTATTGATGCCATTAATCATAGTAGCTAGTACATACCTGTAGTTCGGGTTGTTTACTGGCAAGTTGCAAGTTGCAAGCTGCATGTTGCAAGTTGAGTTGCAACAAGAAACATAATTTCCAAAAGCGTTAATTTTTAAATTCCCATCTGATTTGTTTACAGAAAGCCTCGTTACGTTTCGAAAAGTAAACCAAGTGTAACTAGGTAACATGGTAGGACTTGTCCTGGTCACCTCCGAACTAATCGTGTGACTTCACTGTGTTTCCCAAGTGGTTCGGAATCCACTATAATCAGGAGGTCCACTGGAGTCCTATGGGCCCACACCGTGGCCTGGGACTGTATCAAACTATACTACTAGTAACTAGGTAACCTTTCACGGTGGTGCCGATTTTTACTATATATAGTAGACAGGAGTCCAAATGCCATTGGCCGAATTCCAGTAATTCAATATTTCATGGAATACAATACCTGTATAATTTACTACAACGTTTGGATCGAATCTGTGGATCAGGGAAATCGTGAAATAGACCTTTTAAGCATAGTCGACTCGTTCCCATACTTGGTTAAGTCGAGATAAGAACTGTTACAATGTCGATGGTATCAAGCTCGTGTGAGCCTGCCCATTGGCACATGTAGACGGTGTGGGTTGACAACGAGGAGTGAGCAAATTTGCCAACCGCTAGAAATTCATTAGACTTTTAGCGACTTTTGGTGACTTCGGTGGCAAAGTGGTAGCGTGCTTGTACTTGTGAGAGTATCTACACACCTTGCGATCGGAAACTTGTAGTAACTCGACACAAGTACCGGATTGGTTACTTAGTGAGGCGATTGAAGAGGTTAATCGGATACATTCATTAAATTGCTTGTACGCGATTAACGATTAAAAAATAAGCGGAAACAATAACAGTAATGTCCGAAAACCGATGGGGTCGTAGGCGGGGCAAGATTTAATGGGCCACTATAAGTCCACTACGTCCATAAAAAATCCCTACAATAAAATAATTATGTATAATAATATAAGCAGCGTTTACTTTAAAAATTCGGCCGGCAGTTCAGTGCCATGTACAAATTTCCCAGCGCGAATGAAAAGAAGGGGGCAATTTCAAATAATTGCTTTTTTACTAAAGGAGGATTGTTAACACAGTGAGGGCGGAAGGATATACTTGCAGCCTTTCTAGTACTCCTTAAGAGCGCCCGCCCCCCAGGCTTGACTCCTTTCCCATTTTTTGCTATAACGATTCTTTGCCTTTGGGGGTTTGACATTGTTCTTTGTGACTCCCCTTTACCCTTATGCACAACTCCTTGCCGTATAACTACCTCAACAATTCTTGCGACAAACCCTATTGAGCTCAAGCCCTGATTATTATTATTTCGAACAAGATATTCATCCTGTTGCTAATTATTCATAAAGTGCTTTATTCATTGTTTTCGCGTACAACATTTACAAAGACGTATAATACTGAATTAAAGGCACTGTACTTTCAGCATCGCCTTGCGGGGCATCGTTTCACAGGGACCAGTGGGTGGCAGTTCTATGCTTTGCGCGTCACATGTATTTCTTAAGGGTGTACGTCCCTTAGAAAATTGGTAGCCCGAAATTTAATACTTCTCATTTTTTATTTAATAAACTAAACAAGTTATTAAAGGTTTGGTTCATTTAAGTTGTAGAAGATTACTTCATGCATAATAATTATAATGGGGTATTATTAAATTTTAGTACCTTCGTTTTTTAATGAAAATTATAATAATTTATAAACAATAAAATTTCACGTAAAGTAGATACCATGAAAAAACTACAAAACCAAAAATTAAAAATACCCTAATATATGATGCATGAAGTAGTCTTCTACAACTTAAAAGAGCCAAATCTTTGAAATTGAATTTAAAACGACTTTATTGAAAACAAAAAACAAAAGGCTAACAATAAGACTATAAAATCTTTTTTTCATGCTAACCCTAAAAAACAAAATTTTGTATTATTGAGAACTTTAATAACTTGCTTAGTAAATAAAATAAAATATAAGAAGTATTAAAATTCGGGTTGCCAATTTCCTACGGGACGTACACTTTTAAGTGAAAAGTCTAACACTAATTTTTTTGCCATTTTTAATTTTTCAACCTTTTTTCCTTCAAAAAATTTCTAGAACAGTCGTTGCATTAGTTTAAAAATCTATAATTGCCTATTTCGGTTCAAGGACCAATTTCAACTGTCGTAACTCAACACAGGTATTACCCACAGAAGCGACTGAAGAGGTTATTCGGGAACATTCAGTGAATTGTTTGTGAATAACATTTAAAAAAAACTTTTCAAATTTGTAAGTGTGTAACTTCGATAGCAGCCACCTGCAAATAAGAACGCATGCAAGAACGCAGTCGTACATTCTCATCAGAATACCATCTCTCACGAGCAGGAAAAGTTCTGAAAAATAAAAAAAGGCCCATACAGTGCAATACAAATCACGTAGCAATGCGGTTTCGTGGATGAATGACAGTCAAATACACGGGAGATATCTCGTTGAAAAAAAAGCAATATATAAGCCGTTAGGGAGAAAAGGAAGGCAGTAAAGACGAACAGTATTGCTAATGGCACAAAAGCACTCTCTATCTCGAAAATATCTTCGATTCAAAAGGAGAAACGTATTAAGAAAGCTCACGAACAACTATTTTTCACGATGTAAATAAACTGATACAGAGGGGGTGAATTTGATATAAAAAATGTGCAATTTGTCTCGTTCCCCATCAATGGTGAATTGGTGTTGTATCGCGGTTTTCCGAATTGTCTGTATTCCGTAAATACTTTTTCTAGCCATCGAGTCATTAGAAGAGGAAAAATTTAGTAGGTATTTTCCTCTCGGATCTTTCTATGTGAGACTTCCTCCTGGTACTTTCGACTATTTATTTATTTGTAAGTGTATTTCCCGTGCTTTCTGAAAACATTTTTTACGATTTATTTTATTTCAATAGCAGCAACAGATTATATTATTTTCGAAATTGAGTGTAATTTCTAATTATAGGTTGCTTTAGGTCTTCCGAAAGAATTATTTTGACTTCATGAATGTTTAAACTGAGAGTTATATACGGAAAAAATTCTGTAAACTATTAAAAAAAATTAGTCTTAATGACAAAATAAACTGACAAAACACTCTATGATATTATTTGTTGTATAGCATTAAATATGATATATAATACAGACATTAAAGTAACTTAGGTTGAAGAGGCAACCTCCTCGTTGTAACCGAAATTAGAGGATTTAAAAAAATCAACCTAACCTGGGCCAGGCATAGATTGTAGTTTTGAATCACACCAATTGCAGATTTGTCTTCATCTTCTCATTTCAGTTCCTATGTTGTTATGTATGAAATAGACTTGAAGAACTTGAATTGGCCTACACTAAACCTCTGGTAACTTGCGAGGTTGATTAAATTAATAATAAAAACTGACTGTAATGTAAAGCAAGCTATTTACTTCTCCGTAAACATAAGAGGGGGTTTCAAAAGGCCAAAATACGAGAATATACATATCTATAATTTGAAGGGAGAAATGATGGAGTTAATATGTTATAGAGAAGTTAAGCTCTTTATACAATTTATTGACAATGGAACCATTGTGCAATAGATAGATATATCATCCCTTTATATAATGCTTAACCACCTCCGGTACAATTTATCATAGACAATACTCCTTTAAGACTTAAGGTTTCACTTAACCTCTTCCTATTTGTTGTCCCAGGCAAACCCTAGCATTTGAGAGCTTCCAGTGAATTCAATATTTTAGTCTGGTTATAATCAACTCTTGGAATGTATTTGCCTTCATTTAACTTAGTTATCATGTAGGCCTACCAGGCGTTTCACTGTTATATTATAAGTAGATACCAAGATTTTTTTCGCTGGTGATAAATGGCGTGCTTCTATGTATTGTTTAAATTTTTAAATCTATAGTGCTGAGATATTTCGTTCCAAAACCCCCTTCGGGCACAATTGTTTTAAATACATGCTGAATTATTTTATATACCGTAACAATTGCACCAAGCAGTCCAAACTATATATCTAACTGCAAAAACTATAGATTTTATTATTTTTCAATCTAAAAACCATTTTGTGGACTATACTGAATGCTGGAGCGTTTTAGGTTTTGAGTTCCAAGTTGGAATATTATTGACAATAATAAATAATTTGTATTTTTTCTTCAAGTACAATACAATTGCTATTTAATTACACTTCGAAGGGGAGCCCAAAGGACAAGTCCCGTGCTGGGCCCCCCCTTTTACAAAGGCTTAGTGTAATATAAAAAATTTAAAATCTATAATCTTTATAACAATGGTCCAGAAGAATAAATGTTACACGTAGCTGAAATGAGAATGGAACGAAAGTCGTGTGGGGTTTACCCTAAGGGACCTGAGAAGGAATGAAGACATAAATGTCGCCCAGTGAATAGATTTTGTCACCCAGTTGCTGGGAATACTGTCGGCACTTTTTAGTAATCAAATTGAAAAGAAGTTTTAAGTTAACTGTCGGACTGTTCGTCCCTAAGTCGCCGCTATTGACGGAACGTTTAAAATATACTTACAAAGGCTTTCACGGCCGGAGTTACATGATGATAGGATGATAGGCCGTGGTCGTTCTGAAAGTGTACTTCCAAACGTTTCGTCAACATCTGCGGTCGACATCTTCAGTGGAACTGCGTAGACTTCTAAGATTGTATCTCTGAGGCTCAGCAGCAACAGTGTGGGCAGGGTTTTTTTTGTGTGAAATAGAGCCCCAACCTAGCTCTATGAAATGGTGGCAACCGACCCGGTTTCGAATACCTAGGATGGTTTCAAGTACCGAAGTCACGTCCCGAAAATCTGAACGGAAGGAATAACTGTCTGCCCAAGGGCAATGGACTCTTGTCTGGATAGGATAGCCTGAATGTAAGTGTAAGCCGAACAGGGAGAAGGAAAAGGCCACTAGGGCAAAAAAACCTACTCATGTGTCTGAATGTTTTTGTGTGATTACAGTATTAATTTACATAGGAAGAGAGATAGAAGATAGTAAGGGGACCTGATTGGCTCCTTGGAAGATTCCACTGAAGATGTCGACCGCAGATGTTGGCGAAACGTTGGAAGTACACTTTCAGAACGACCACGGCCTGTCATCCCGGATTCTACTGATTCATCATGAAACGTTTAGAAGTTCACTTTCAGATCGACCGCGGACATTATGCTCCATTATCTCTCTCCAGCCACGAAAGCCCTCTTTAATTATTCTATTGTAGGAAAGATAAACATAGAGTGCTCACAACATATTATCTTATATATGGCGAGTTCTTAAGCATACTCTGTATTATAAGATGTATATAAGGTGACGTGGTTAAGATTTCATCTCCACCTTAATACCGTGATGATAGATAGCCTGAGTTCCGACCGACCTCATAAAATTCACCCTCTCAAAACATGAGACCAAGCCCATTAATTCTAGTTAACTATCCGACAAGTCTTCGCTTTCCTCATCCACCAATGCGCAACTTATAGAGAATCCCTATGAACTATAATTTTTAATTGAGATGATAGGCTATACTATAGGTAAGTTGTAACTTTATAAATGAGGACTGTAAGTGTTTAATACAGTGGCGGGCACAGCTTTTTGTTTGGGTGGGAGGGGGGGTTACGTGAGCACCAAAAATGCTTAATGTTCCATCCATCAAATAATCGTCAACAGCACCTCTTTAGCGTTTATTTAAATGTCATGCAACGAACTAGTATTTTTATATCTCAGGGGGTTAAGGCCAAGCAGGAGAGCTGTGGCCTTGAGCGTTGAGTGAGGAATACATAGAAATATAATAGAACTGGAGCGGTGGGAGCCATAATATGCCTTACGAGGCACCCGTTAACCATAAGCCAACTATCAGAGATAAGTACCAACGCAAAAAATATCGAAGTCTTACATATTGCAGCATAGCAAAGCGGATACCTGGACCCGAATTCTTAAACCGCCGCTAAACCATCGCCATGCGTAGTATTTCAAAAGGAAAATGCGAAATTCGTATATCGTTCCGAGCCAACTATATGACGAACATCTACTTGAAACTAACTTTTGATACATCCATACAGTTTATGAAGTGAAAGCGGTTGGGTGCCTTACGGCGAAGCATTTAAAACGTAATAAAAGCCAACTACAGCGACAATGGGTTTACAAGATTGAGTTACCACGCTTCGGCTCTCATTTTTAGACAAACATTTACGCATTTACTGGTTAATTCTCTGTTGTAATTACGAAACCAGCAGCGTTTTGAATATTATGACTCCTCCGCCGCTTTTCTTTGTCGTCCGACTTTCGACCCCAAAACTTAGTTAACTCTTTAAGGATGTAATTGTAACAGCAGCAAACGAAGCTTGAGTGGGCCGTCCCTTAGGTTATGCACCCTCTTTCCTATTACAAACTTGTCTCTTTCCCAATTTATCCCTTTGTTTGTGGTTTCCCTAGATTATTAGGGATTTTTAGGGGTAGCTTATCCACCCATCTCATAGAAAGAACCACGACGATCGTAATTCTAATCTCGACTGTCTACGCCAGAACCAAGCAAGCTGTGGCCAAACAAGTGCTGATAACTGATGCGGTGTCTTCTCTACCTTGTGCTGACAATTTGTCCTCAATTGCATAATAATGACTCACTATGTACAGCTAAAGGTAATACGCGTATGTACCAGTGTACCTATAGCTTGCTGTTATCAATTTTGCGCCAATAAGAGCGCAAGTTACATGTCGTTTAGACTACTGACGGCCTATGGGTAGGCACCCTGAAGAGGGCAATTCCGAGGCAACTCCCAAGCAGAAGGTTGAGAAGAAGAAAAAGAGAGAAACAGCGCAGCTGCAGAATGTTATTAGGGTTAGTGTATATTTATATTATAATATTGTATGTTAACGCCAACGGCCTTACCATGTTGATTCCATTAGAGCAGAGCATGTTTCAAACTGCAGCAACTTGGTAGTGTGCACAGCGTTGGCAGGGGAACCTGGTGGGACATGATTATTCGCTTAGGCAGTATAAGTCGAGTCCTGGTCACCTCCAATTTAATCGTGTGACTTTACCATGTTCCCCAAGTGGTTCGGAATCCACTATAATCAGGAGGTCCACACTGTTAGTCAACCCCCCTTTCCCCGAGGTGAAAGAGTCTGCCCTTAGGGTGCCTCAAGTTAACAAACAGACTCACTCCCCCCGCCAGGCTGACAGGGTTGCTTAAAAGCAGAAATGCTGAAAGCAGGCGTTAGAAACAACAACAACAACATATTGTATGTTAATCATAAGTTCATTAATTTTGGTTTATCCTCCTAAGGTGCCCTAAGAGATCCTACAATAAATATCAATTTAGGATAAAAATAAAATTTTGAGTGACTTCTAGGTATAATTCTACCCTAGTTCTAGTTTCAGAAGTGAGGAAAGCGAGCCGTGAAGTACCGAAGACGTCAGCGGGGTATAGCTAAGGTAAGGAAAAAACATAAAAAGAGAAACCGTTTTTATAAATGATCCAGGGAAATCGTGTTTCTTAGAAGAAGAAAAAACCTGGTAGCCAAGAAGTCGTCACTTGCTAAGAATTGACTGTCCAGACCCGTTGGGTGCAGCAACAGGAATTTTTATGTGATTTATATTAACGAATTCCTTGTCGAAAGCCCCATTCCTGATGTCTCCAAAGAATCTCAATTTCCGCAGCTTTCCTTGGAAGTTTGGCCACCAATTTTAAATAAATAAATCACACAATGAACATATAAAAAAGAAACAAAAAAAGTGTCTTTATTTTCCATATGGGCGAATTTCGGGCCCACTCTTACAACTAACCCATTCAATGAACATATGTTGTACTCTTATTATGAACGTGGTACACGCTACGCTATAAATATAATTCAATTTGGCTCCAACCATCTAGGGACAATATAAATTTCTGCTGACACAATTTTCCTTATTAAAAAAATACAATGCGGTATGCTATCACATATGACGTGTGTTTGTTATGCGATGCATTAAATTCTTATCGTAAGTCATAACATGCTGGTGATAGGGGACGGAATCCGAAACTTAATGTTTTTTTTATCCTCTCCGTAACATCTAAAACTTAAAAATTAGTAGCTAGGCCTCATAGTCATCGCACAATTAGGGTGGACCCCGTTGTCCGGGGAAATGGGGCCACATTTTGGGAGTGGGTGCTGCTCCCGTAATAGTTATTAGTACTTGGTTAAGTCATGCATTCGCCTGTTTCATTGCGTCAATGGTAAGCTTAACTTAGCTTGTAGCCGGTGTAGGTGACATCAAGGGCGTATACCAGTCGGCCAATGGCTAAAAATCCATCCGGAAACAATATAAAGAACGGGTCCGAGTTTACTCGAAATTGCTTTCCAATTTATCAATTAGTAGATATAAAATGAGTAATTCCATGGTAAATAATTTTCCTATAGTTAAATTTCGGGCATCTGACACAGCAATAATGGCAGGGGCACGTAATGCATTTGACCGTGAATTTTCTATCATTTTTTCAAACACATTTTTTTGCACAAAACCAAATAGTTTTTTTGGAAAGCAACCTGTCCCGTTTCGTTACACAATTTAAAATCTAAAACATGCCTGAAGGTAGAAATCATTGACAGAAAGGTTTCGCAGAAAAATTATTTTATAGTCATTTTTCATAAAAATTTAGTTATTTTTATTTTTTACCCCCAAAAGCAAACTATCAAGGGGCAAGTGACCCCCCGCATTTTATCAACATTAATAACGACTACAACATATGTGAATTTAAAAGAAATCGTTGCTGCCGTTTTTGAGAAATAATTTTTTTTGACGTTTTTTTGGAGTTTTTTAGTTTTTTAAGAATAAAACCACCCCAAATTGAGTTAGCCAAAAAAAAAAATTGTCCCGAGGTATGATTTTTTTGAACCTACACGCAAAATTTAATCAAAATCGACCGAGTAGTTTGCCCGGAAATCGATGAACAGACAGACAGACAGACAGAGCGAGAGACAGACAGAAGACATTTCGTAAAAATCACTTTTTTGGGTTCCTGGGACCTCAAAACGTGTAAATCCGTTGAAATCTCGGAATCGAAAATTTCGACCGTCACAAAGCTTTCCTTATACTACGTATAAATTGGAAAGCAATGAAGCTCAAAATTCATGGGGTCGTTGGCTTTGGACAAATTATTATTATATATAAACAGGCTGTCAGCTGTGAGACAAGCAAAGACAATAGAAAATATTAAGAACTTTTCAGCTATATTTCATATTAGGGTTATTATTATTAAATAGTTAAATGTTTTTTTATGTTCGGTTGTTTTTTAATACCTTATACGGCTGCAGGAGCATGCATCCCAACCAGCCCATTTTCATGTTTGCAAGTTAAAAACCCCCTACCCTAGGGAAAGTACAGTAGGCTATAGTATTTAAAATAGCCTATAAGTATTGTAAATATCGTATTTAATGTCAGATACGCCCAAAACAATTCATCGGATCGTCTCAATAAGAAGAATCTTCGGGCAGGTGCTCAGGGAGGAAATGTAGAAGGAAATAAAAAGTAAAGCCTGTTCTCATTAAATACGTGTAGTTTATACAAGACCATTACTGGAATTGTATTTAAAATAGCCTATAAGTATTGTAAGTAAATATCGTATTTAATGTCAGATACGCTCAAAACAATTCATCCGATCGTCTCAATAAGAAGAATCTTCGGGCAGGTGCTGAGGGAGGAAATGTAGAAGGAAATAAAAAGTAAAGGCTGTTCTCATTAAATACGTGTAGTTTATACAAGACCATTACTGGAAGCTGTGAAAGCATGCAGTTGCTAGTAGATAGAGTGGATGGGACTAAGGAAGGGGGGAGGGTGGATCTTAGGGAATGATACTTCGGACAATAATGTTCCAACACAAACGATTGGCATTTTGAAACCTAGGAATGGCTGCTGCGCAGGGGCGGATTTGGCTTTGTTCGGATACAGGCACTGCACTTGTCGCGGACATTAATAATTATTGTGTGTGTGTGTGTGGGGGGGGGGGGGGTGTGTTCACTAATAAAACCACTATTTTTTATTTTAAAAAATGTTTATAATCAAAATAAACTACTTTCTTATCCTTAGCTAAAATGTTTTTTTTTTCTTGCTTTGACCTTTTACATTATATGCACAGAAAAAAATCTTTAATGTACGCGTGCGCGGATATAGGCCTTTACCTAAGTTGCCTATTGGTAAATCCGCCACGGTTGCTGCGTAAGCATTTAACCGAACCATTAATCATTACACTTTCAGCCCCCTCCCCTCAATTTATAAAAAATTTAAACGTTGGTAGAGAGCTTGAAAGTCGAGGAAATTAGGCTCCACCTCACCTTAATGGTTGGAGAAAACGCTGCTGTTGGGCATGTTGCTGACCGTAATACCTCAAATAGGCTAGGGGTTAAGTAAGAGGTTCCTTTCCCCAAGCCTAAATCCTCCAGTAGTATCTGATAACTTGGTTCTGGGGACAAAAAATTAAAAAAAACTCAATATTCATGGAAAATGACTAAAAAATAATTTTTCAGCGGAACCTTTCTATGGATGCTTTCTTATTTCAGGTATGTTTTAGGTGCTAAATTTAGTAACAAAACCGAACAGGTTCCTTTCCAAAACAAATATTTTATTTAGAACAAAAAATTATTTTTTGAAGAAATAATAAGATAATTTATGTCCCCATACTTAGCGTAGCATACCCTGCCAGTATTACATTATTGTATCGTATTATATAATTCTGCCCATTCTTGACTATGCAACCATTCCAACGATCAATTCAGGGCTTTGGGATAGGGAAACTCGAAATGTAAACCTAAACCTAGGACAAATATTTACCAAGGAACTATTATAGTACCTATCCTAATTGATAAATAGGAAAGCATGTACGGGTTTACTCGTAACGGTTCTTTATTAATACAAAGAGAATCCAAAAGCAGCTAATCTAAGGCCTCGCCAACTGACCAGCAATCAATGGTATAGACTGAATGAGAGGGCCAAGAAAGAGATGGGGGTATCTTAAGTCTACAGCTCCCGTAATGAAATGATTCTCGCATCATATGTTCCCTCATCTCTCCCTAGCCTATCGATTCCCCCCCCCCCTCCCTCGACATCTAAGTGACCGACCCGAAACATTACCAAACGACCAGTCTAACTACTTCTATAAACTCAGCTACAGATCCAAAACTATCCGCCCGCCTTAGAAAATCCCACCATACTTCGTCAGTCAGTCACCAGATAGGTCTTCCTATGGTATGTAAGTTTCTTCCCTTGTAAATATAGAAAGAAGGTTTGACTACTGGCTGTTTCGTACACCTGACAGCAACTTATTTCTTTCATTAAACGTGTAGTTCGACTATTGAGGATTTTGGTGATTCTTTCAGCCCCATGTTCAATGTCCTTTTTCAGTTAATATTGTTTCCCCGCAACTTGTAATCGGGGGGGGGGGGGGGGAGGGGATGAATTGTTGCTATCACTGCCTTACCAACTCGTCAGCAGATGAGTGAAATTCTTTGATGCTTTCTAAGAAAATACTGTACTACTTTGTAGCATGCTCAAGGTCCCTATCGAATAAATACCATTAAAGTGTCCGCTAGACTGTTCCCAGTTAAGATATGTGTGTGAGCGAAGTCACCTGCCACCTACACTCAGGGCCAATTTTGCTTTACACCGAAATTTAGTTTACAAAATACTTGTTTCAGTGGGCATTCGTAAAACAGGACATGTAGAGTAGTGGTACCGACTCCGACTTTCACCCGAAAGGTTGTTGATTCGAGCCCCACACTTGCTACATTTTCTGGACATGTTTCGGAGGGCATGTAAAGCAGGTGGTCCCGGGCCTTCCTAGTTGAGTGAAAAAGAAGGCTTTACAGCCCTAACTCCGCTAGGTTGGCTTAGTAATAGAACAAAAAGTCAAACCAGGCAATACTATAAATGTCATTGGTCATGGCCTATGTCTTTAACCCTGCCCGCCCCCTAGCTCAACAGCTGGCGAAGACCCTGAAACTAACGTTATGAATTTTATAGGTGTCTTATAAATAATAAATATAAATAAATAAGGACTTTTTTGTTCTGTTACTAAGTGAACCTAGTGGAGTTAGGGCTATAAAGCCCTCCCATACACTCAACTAGCAAAGACCGGGACCGCCTACTTTACATGCCCTCCGAAGCATTATGTGCATCTTATGTGCATACAGTGCAGTAATGGCCATGTATTTGTGTCTATATTGTTAGATAGGCCAATATACAATCCCTAGAACATGGATATTATACAATATATATAGAGGGGATATAATGCATTATTTCCTCTCAATACACAACACACATACAATCTATTTTAAATCCTAAGAACATGCAACCTAACAGTTTTTAACTTTGGATACACTACAAAATGAACATACGTAAGCCTAAACTATGAATAAGGGAAAATAAACTAGACTTTCACTTTTTTTGCTGAATGGCTCCGACGTCAATAAAAAAATGCATCATAAAATGATGACGGTTTTGTTGGTGTGAATAGATCAAATTCGAACAAATTTAATTTTCATTAAATTTCTCTTTTGTCAAATTTTTGAGATTTGTGATTGATACGTGTGTGTGGGGCCACCGCACCGGTGCCCGGCCAGTATAGCAGCCATGTCTTTCTTCATCTTTTTACACAACAGCGGAGATCTTTCATCACCTTTCTCTAGCGTCTTTCTTTACCAAGCCCTCACCTACAGATGTTTTAGTTGGACACTTCTTCTTTCTACTAATGCCTCAATTGTAACTCTACCATCTATTTTTCTATTTTCCAGTAGCCACAGTCAAGACCGTAGCCAAGGGGGGGTTCATGGGGGTTCAATTCAAACCCCCCCCCCCCCCCGAAATGAAATGGCTTCATACTACATAGAATCGGATTTTGAGATGAAAAATAAAAACCACTATGTAATATCCAATTAAATTTCTAACCCCCCCCCCAAAAAAAAAATCCTGGCTACGGCCTTGACCACAGTCACTTCAAAACAGGTTCTCTTATCTCTTATAAACCCTTTTCCAACCATGGTTATATTTGTTGAAGCTGCCACAAATGACGCATGAAATCATGCAGTTCGGTCAAGAAAACCGGTTTCTAGGATGTTTTGATTGCTTGAATACACATTGAGTGTTAGCAAGGCCCAAGGCTAACAGTAAATTACGGCCTATAACCCCTTTATTCCCTAAAGCAATGTATACATTACAATTGTTGTTTTAATGCAGGGAATCTATGCTACTCACTTCCCCTTTACCTTCAAATTCATCTTTTTGCCATGCCAACGTGCATATTTGATTATTTTAGCAGAAACTCCATTGTTTCTATATTTCGATTTTGCGCTCCCCTCACCTCAAGGCAAAATTAATATTATATTACGTTCCGTTCTGTAATCCAGATCATGATCGACCACTATAACATAAATTCAAAAAGATCAACGTGTCTAATGTACGTACACCCATATACAATATTTTGACTCAGTCATATTTGTTTACGTCGGAATCAAAAATGAAATAAATATATTATAATATATATATATAATATATATATATATATAATATATATATTATATATATATGTAGAGTCGTATTAATACGGACTCTGAATATAATTTTTTTCTTCTTCTTCTTCGGCCGGTACTCCCCTGCGCCGAAGGAATATATTTATACGAGTAAATTAACAATTATACCCTTATAATACCTGTGGGCCCCCAAGTTAATCAACTTGTCGGGGGCTCGCACAGTAAACGCTGTTGATGATGCAACATGTTTTCTATTTCACGTCTGTGTTAGCAAAAAACTTAGTTTTAAATTCAAAACAGTTTCATACCATTTAAAATAATAATAATAATAATAATAATAATACGTGTATTTAACAACAACAAAAAAAAACATTACACATTTTTCTAATAACCGGTGCCACAAAGCCAATAAAGGCGCGTTGGGATCACCGCACAATTCACTTTATTATGTTAGTTTTAAATCTGTATCAGTGAGTAGACTTAAAATATAGTTCTTAATTACAGACAATGTAATATTTTCATAGTATCACCCGAAAGGTTGCTGATTCGAGTCTCAAACTTGCACATGCTTCGGAGGGCATGTAAAGCGGACGGGCCTTTCCAGTTGAGTGTTAGAAAGGGTTTTATAAGTAAATAAAAATAAATAAATAAATAAGGACTTTTTGTTCTATTATTAAGCCAACCTAGCGGATTAAGGGCTATAAAGCCCTCTTTTACACTCAACTAGGAAGACCCGGGACCGCCTGCTTTACATGCCCTTCGAAGCATGGCCAGAAAATTTATAGTACTAGAAGTACTAGAACAAAATGTCATTATTTATGTATTCTTACAAATTATAATGTATAAATTAATATTAAAATAAAATAATTGTAGATGCGCAACCTGAGTAATATGGTGAGTAGGTCACTAGAAAGTAATTTTCATCTTTCATCGCTCGCCAACGGCCTTGCCATGTTGATTCCATTAGAGCAGAGCATGTTTCAAACTGCGGCAACTTGGTAGTGTGCACAGCGTTGGCAGGGGAACCTGGTGGGACATGATAACTCGCTCAGGCAGTATAAGTCGAGTCCTGGTCACCTCCGATTTAATCGTGTGACTTTACCATGTTCCCCAAGTGGTTCGGAATCCACTATAATCAGGAGGTCCACCCTGTTAGTCAACTCCCCTTTCCCCGAGGTGAAAGAGTCTGCCCTTAGGGTGCCTCAAGTTAACAAACAGACTCACTCCCCCCGCCAGGCTGACAGGGTTGCTTAAAGCAGAAATGCTGAAAGCAGGCGTTAGAAACAACAACAACAACAACTCTTTCATCGCAATTCATATATAAAGTTAAGCCTTTAGAAAAACATATCACAGAAGCTAACCATTAGCTATGACGTTCCGTTCTGCTTGAAGAACAACTAACAAGCAATTAAACTGAGTCAAGTTAATATGTTCTTTTAGTATATTGTATAAGCTACTCACTAAACTCGGAAGGAAATTTGTGTGGCTGGGAGAAAATTCATTTAGAACAAGTACCTTAGTGTAGAAGTAAAAAATTAGACTTTGACACGAAAGGTTATTGGTTCGAGCTCCATACTTCCCACACATTCGGCCATGCTTTCTCCGGCCCCTCCGCTCCCCCACTTTTGAGATATTTTACATGTTGTTAAATTGCAAAATTATTGTAATTCAAAAACGTCCGACACAACTGGTAACATGTTACTTACTTCCATTACGGTATACCTACTCCAAATGAAATTTTTTTTTTCATTGGCCCCCCAGATAAAAGTCGTGCCCCCATGGCCCCCACCTTAAAATTTCTAGCGCCGCCACTGAAGGTAAGGCCGGGCCCAGGTTTTTGTTTGGGGGGTCCAAAAAAGCGTACAGTCCTTTTATTTCAGAGGTTTCCGGACCCCTTGGAGCCCCCCCCCCCCCGGGCACGGTCAAGACACATGACACAGTAAAGCGCACAAAATATTTTGATAGTCTCTCCCTCCCTTTTCCCAACAAATTTTTATTAATTCAATTTTATTATTTATATTTTAATTAACAATTTGTAGAAGTACAACACCTCGTAAACTTTTAAGCCCACAATTATCCCCAAAATAGTCAGTAATTAATTAAATACTTGGTCAATCCTGTACCATGGCAATGTCATAACTCATAAGGTTATTTTTAGACGTAGTATTGTGGAAAGTATCTTAAGGCGGCAATTCCACCGGCGAATTTACTTCATTTGTGATTTGAGATTTTTTGTTTGGTTTGTTTTAAGGGGAATTTTATGTAGATACTATTATCTATTATAAATTAAGTTATAACATGGTAGCAAACATCATTAATAATATTATAACTTAATTTATAACAGATAAGCTAAGTATCTACATAATAGTCTCCTTAAAACAAAACAAACAAAAAATCTCAAATTACAAATGATGTAAATTCGCCGGTGGAATTGCCGCCGAATCACTGAATGGCATCAATGTTGATACTACGTGGATTCCCATCAATGCAGCCTACTAAATACTCAAGAGGTTTTATTTATAAAGCAATGTTAAGAAAATTTATTAAGAAAATTAACTTCATTTTTCCTTAAGGGCTCCCTTAATACCGAAAGGGATTCAGGTAGTAAACACAGGCCAAAAATATAGTTAGGCAAGAATTATGATTGTTTTTTTATTTCATTTTCAGAGTAGGAGCTTGTTCCCCTGAAAAGAACAATAAAAGATGGCCCCTGAGAATATAATATTAATTAAAAAGTTCATTTCTTTGCTCATTTTTTTTGTGCTCCTCATTGTTCTTTCCTGTGTCAAAAGAATAATTTAAAAAAAATAATCTAGCGTTTTCTTCAGCACTTGCTCCATGATGACAAGGGGAATCAAAAGAAACAAACCTGTTGTTAATTTTCGAAATGACCTTTCCTTCTCTTAATTATTAATTTAACATAAAAGTCATCAGATATATTTTCCGTCTTTTTTTTAATTTCAAGATTACATTGTGTATTAAGTGGCGTGAAATGATTTCTTTGAACGAACACAAGGTCAGAGTCCAACGTTTTTTTCCTTGATTCCGACTGAGAAACGTTTTGAAGCTTTGGTGAAGAAGAGGGGGAAGAAGAACCGTTTAATCGGCACGGTAAATTATTTCTTCTGTATTGGAGCAGTATGCAATCATCCAGTTTCACACATGGTATGAGTGGAGAATCCATGACAGAAAATTGAGTAGGTGAAAGACGATGAAGATGAAAGGCGGGGAAAATTTACAAAGCAGCCCCTCCTGACACGTCGTCTTAAATCGGCTAACATGCTGCAACGGAACAAAACTCCATAAATTCTGAAACCGTCGACGACGTTAAAGATGACACCGTTCTCCAGGAAAACCAAATTGGAAGGGGGATGGACGGGGGTAAAAGGGGGAAATGTTGAGAAATTGGGCCTGTTCGCTATGAGTGAGTATTGATAATTATAATACTTCCGGAGGACAACTCTCATATCTAATTTCCTGGGGCTACTATTCGATGAAGCCGACAAATTTAAAGAGGGGGTGCTTCAAGGCATCTCTGGCTGGATAAAGGCTGATTCCCCCGAGAAAGGCCGCTGAAATGCCCCCTCCTCCTCAATTTTGGAACACCCTACCTTTCGTAGTTTATCAATTAGCATTGGGAACAAAATCAAAATTCAAAATCGACCCGGTGGGTTTTCGTCAATCTTGCAAAGAAGCATGACTAGTTAATTCATTTGATTTGCATATTGAATCCTTCCACCTAAGATTCAATTAAGTTTAGGAAAACAAAATCAAAATTCAAAACTTAAAGATGAAATGCTTTTGTCAATCTCACAAAGAACTTCGACAAATTAACGGTTTATCTTTGAGATCTGGATTTGAAATTCTATCAGTTTTGAGCCAATTTAGTTGAGTCAACATATATAACGAGCCAGCCTTAGTTTAGCCTATTTTAGAAATATACATACTTTTCCAAAGTTCTTCCCTCCCGAATTTTCTGAAGTTTGCGTCTTTCTCAGTGTTTATTGTAAGATATTTTATAGAAGAAAAACTTCCATTTACAATGCTCCCTCTTTACAATACTCCACCTCAATGGCGGTATCAGGCCGGCGCAAGTAACAAAGGAGGTCAGAAAAAACTCAATTTGATTTCTTGTTGGTGTGATATTGAGACTCGAACGAGCGTTCTGCCAACCTCAAATGCCTAGTTAAGTTACTTATCTTGTACTTCCTCATCTGGTATTGTCAGGGATTATTGGACCCCCAATGCATAGCAAACCTGCTCCCGTGTTGAAATTGAGACTTTAATTGTTCAGTTAATATACCAATGTACCAATTTTTATACAGGGAGTTAGTTATTTAGATAAAAACATCGGCAAAATGCGCATTAGATTGATGAATGCCGCTGACCCCTTAAATTGCGCAAGCTATATAAAAAAAGCCCCATATTATATTACATCTGCTAAACTTGCTATGACGTGATCTTTTTGTTGTTAAAATATTTCTTGCTACTAAAATATAAGATAGTGTACAACAACTTTATAGAGATGCATTACGGAGTTCCAAAAGTGTAATTTATTGTTAAAAATTTTATATTCACGCTGTATAAATCATAAGAGCGCTAGGATGTAGATAAACTATCTATATATCTAAATAGACAGAAAAATTCGGTAGGCACTATATGAAAAACGATCCATCTTGTTGGATTTGCAATGAAACTAGGACCAGGCTTGTCATCCACTTTTAATTTCTTTCCCTCCTTTTAAGAAATAAAAAACATTTCGAAATTTGTTGGAGCAAGAACGCAAAGAATTTAATCAATAATCGGTTAACAACCCAAATTTAATTATGGTGAAAAAACGCAGTCACCTGAAAAAAATATTAAAAGTATTGAAAAATTACAGGATATTACACAATAAAAATAATTTTTTACGTTTTTGACAGCCACTTGAAGCAATTAATATTGCTCATTTGGAAAATCAAATCTATTTTCAATGTACAGTACAGGAATTAGTGCAGGTACCTTAGTGAATTTGTATTTTTGTTTCTTCACAGCCTACAAAAATTTTCGAATGGGGTAATTATGATCAAGCTTAATTTTGGCAATTGCGGTCAATCGTTTGTCTTCTTCTCGAGTTGCAATCTAGGGATTGGTTTGCAGCGAATGTTGTATTCTTCTTCTCCACTCTTGTCTTGTCAATTGTATCAAACGACTTTAGTCAAAATCCACCACGTCTATCGGCATGTTAAACCTTATATGGCACTCATAAACTTTTATTTTTATTAGTATATGGTACATAATACAGTCGTTCAATTGACTTAGGTTGATGAGACAACCTCCTCGTTACATCCGAAATTAGAAAATCAAAAAAACTTTGGGCTGAGCGGGACGCGAACCTACGATCTGCGGTTTGATCAGAGCCCACATGGTCAAACTGGGTCATGGAGGTCCTACCGTCTGCCAGCACAGCAATGACTCCGAGGAAACCACGTAACACGTGGTTGGCCACTGTCCAGACCTGTGGCGGGCGCGGTTGGACTGTTTAACTATTCCACCGACCGGCTATGGCTATTTACAAAAACAGTGACGTGGTAGCAGACATTCAAGACTTAGGCGGGGTTTCCACCGACCTCGCATTGCAGAATTGACGGAAATGTTTATTTTCCTCTATGCCATAGTTAAAATTGATCAATGATCATACAGTAAAATCACAAACAAACTAAAATTAAAAAAAAGGCGTCATGGGATATATTAAGTACAAACATTTTAATAGATTTCTATAAAAAGAAAAATTCTAATTTCCGTCAATGTCATTTGCATTCTGCAATGCGAGGTCAGTGGAAACGCCGCCTAAGTCTTGATTGTCTGCTACCACGTCACCGTTTTTGTAAATAGCCCTAGCCTTAGGGCTGCCTACATCGACCAGGTCGATCTGATTGACTGGCCATTGAAGAACATGGTTGTCATTGCTAACAAGGTTAAGCTGCTGTTTTTCGATAGAAGGGTTTTTGCCCTAGTGGCCCCCTTCTCCCTGTTCGGCTTACACTTTTAAATTTTTTTAATTAATAATAAATAAATATGGACTTTTTGTTCTATTACTAAGCCAACCTAGCGAAGTTAGGGCTATAAAGCCCTCTCTTACACTCAACTAGGAAGGCCCGGGTTTACATGCCCTCCGAAGCATGTCCAGAAAATGTAGGAAGCGTAGGACTGGAGCCAACAACGTTTCAGGTGAATGTCAGAGTCCGTACCACTACTCTACTTGTCCTGACTGGTATTCTTTGTTGGAACTTGTTATAAAGTGACTAACTCTAATAATAATAACGTATAAATAGGAAAGCAAAAAGTCAGCTCGAAAAAAAAATCGAGCCCAAAGATATAATATTGGGTTAGAATCCGGGCTCCACTAAGCGTAGAAACTCATATATTGGAATTTGTGTGTAAGGTGTGGAGAGGAAAGAGGGAGGCCACAAATTTATAACTCTATTTTTCATAGGCAGCGCGTCAATATTTTATTCGTATGTGTCTGTATTTGCTTGATATATACGGAGCTTGTCACATAAGGGAGGGGGCTGCCAAATTCTCGTAAAACCTCCATTTCTACTCCTTCACACACATACATTCTAATTTATTTCATATTTATTACTTTCATATGAGTTATTTAAAAAGCTCCTCTTTTGGCATTAGTTACTGAGCGTACTCTATTAGTACAAAGGTTTAAATTGTATAGGATAATATGTGTGGGCTGTTATTTTTATTTTAATAAGGAAGAGAGAAAATTGTCTTTATTTTTCAAATGGGCGAATTTTTGGCCTTTCGGCCCACACTCACAACTAACCTTTTCAATTAATTTTAAACGTATTATTAAGTTTTTTTAAAGGACTTTTTAGAGACCCAGACCTACTGATAGTGGCCCATATCTACATAAGTCCCTTGTCAAAAGCCAACGACCCCATGGATTTCGGACATTATTTGTATTGTTTCCGTATGAATTTTTGGCCATTGGTAAACTGGTATACCTTCTCGATGTCAACCTACATCGGCGATAATGGATAAACTGAGAGAAACTTACCATTGACGCAATGAAACAGGGGAAAGTATAACTTAACCAAGTACAGATACGAGTCCCGAGATACGAGTAGTGGCCTAACTGTCAATACCAAATTGCGGTAGCCAATCAGTGACAGCGTTTAGTGTTGTAAACTATGTTAGCATTCAGATGCAATAACATTACATTTCCATTGACGCAATGAAACAGGCGAAAGCATGACTTAACCAAGTACAGATCAGGACATGTAGAGTAGTAGTAGTACGGACTCTGACTTTCACCTGAAAGCTTGTTGGTTCGAGTCCTACACTTCCTACATTTTCTGGCCATGCTTCGGAGGGCATGTAAAGCAGGCGGTCCCGGGCCTTCCTTGTTGAGTGTAAGAGAGGGCTTTATAGCCGCTAGGTTGGCTTAGTAATAGAACAAAAAGTCAATATTTATTTATTTAGATACGAGTCGCGAGATACGAGTAGTGGGCCAACTGTCAATACCAAATTGCGGTAGCCAATCAGAGACAGCGTTTAGTGTCGTATACGTCGTGTACTATGTTAGCATTCAGATGCAATAACAAATAATGACACAAGAAGGAGTACACACGCATAATTTCACATTCCGCTCCCAGCAACTTTATATCTCAAGAGCCGCAATAAAAATGGTAAATACTAAAAACTAAAAGCTATTCTACATTTAAGTGTGGTAGATAAAAATCAATTTATGATTTTTCAATTTTATTATCGAGGCAAAAAATTGATTAATGACAATTGCATGCTCTTAAATATTCCACAAAAAATCGATCATTATCCTAAGAAAATAAAAACGCATGAAGCTACTAATTAGTTGCAACTTGCTAACGAAAGAACATAAAATCTGTCTTTAAATGCTAGCTATAAATGTATTTTCTTTTAGAATGTTGCTTTACCGAAGAATCGTTTATTTTTTCTACAGTTTAAATAGAGGAACTGAAAACCTCGCAAAGTTATAATGGTCGGGTGTTATAGGCAGGTCGATTGGTTTTACAACTTTCTTTTTATTTTTATTGCTATCGTTTTATTGAGTGGATACAGACCATTGCATGTGATATCTGGCCCCAGACGACTTTACTGGCCTTTATTTATTATACCAGAGAACTGAGATTTTTTATTTGGGTATTGTTAGGCACAAATTTACAGTAGACCAAGGCGAATCACTCAATTTCATTGCATTATGTGTTTGCTACAATAGTAGGCTATGGGAGAATGTAGTACAAGAGTCCAAAATAGCTCCGACTTAGACTTTTGCGGCCCTACAGCGGCGTATCACGTCGTGTTCGATTTTTTTGGGGAGTGTCAACTTCGATCTTCCCCGAGGGCCATGTCCTGGGAGTCTTGTTTTTTTAATACGCTTCAGTAACGGCGTTTCGCCTCCCCCACATTTTCACACTTACATCAGCAGTCTATAACGTATAACATATTAGTCAGAATGTCACCCATCCGCTTGGAGTGCCCACCGGTGAAGTGGAGGTGAAGGTGCTTACCACCAAAGTCACAAGGTGTAGATAGTGTACCTGCCACCAGATGACCATGGGTATTTCGTGTTTGGCATATACGCAGCAGAACCGAGACCACCTGTTACGCCCCAGGCCTAACACAAGAGCAGACGCTCTTCTTGGCCTAGGCTCAGGGCTGAGGACAGACGGCAAACCTCTGTTGTGTAAATGTTATATCGGTCGTCACGTATGTCCTTAGCCATAATGTATAAATCACGAACCTTGGGTTCGAAGAAGGAGAGTAGTTTTAGAGAGTCCAGAGAGAGAGTTTGGAGACTATGGATAGAGTAGTTAGAGTCGATAGAGTCTAGTGAGACAGAACTGATTCACCATGTGAGTTGATACACGGTGCAAGTAGGAGTAAGCTCCTATGGATGTATGAGTAAGTACGTTATCATGTAGCCCTTATGTAACTAAGTTCCCCCCCCCCAATTCATGATGTTGTCCCTTGTCCCTTAAGTGCTTAAGTTGTCCCTAACTTATTATGTGGTATTAATGTTAAGTGTATTAATATAATATAAGGTATTTGGTACCATCCTATTAGCTTATATATAATTCCCCCCTCATAAGTCCACTCTGAATACTCTAATCTATAGAAGGTCCCAATTAGTGGTATTCGGAGTGTGACACCACCTTATCGCGTTTTACACCTCTGCACGCTGTCATTCAACCAGCTTCAGCTTGAACGTCCTGAGTTTGCTGTTTATACTTTGGGGGTACTATTGTGTAATTAAAAACTCTTATTTGTCAATGGAGTTCGTTCGGCAAGCTGCGGAGAGACAACAGTTGCGTTGTTATGAATGTTCTAGAACGTCAATAATTATATTCAGAGCCACCCCCGCAGAATAGGTATCGCTGATTCATCCGAATGCCACCTCTGCCTCCAAGGGGGAAGAAAGGCCGATCACCTATCCAGCTGCATTAACGTTGGGGTAGAAACCCGAACTACTAGTCAAGAGGGAATGGCTCAGCTCTACAATGCGTCAGGGCGTCAAACAGCATACCAGCCTTGGACGGGCGTTGGCTGAAGAAGAAGAAGAAGAAGAAGACATTCAAATAAATGCTAAACTGGTCCATTATATATTTGAGGCAACTTCCTGATTTAAAATCTTACTATCAGCCAGAGGTATCTTAATAGATTATTGGAGATCGATTCCATACATTGGGTGTTGCCATATAACAAGGGAATTGTCAAGGCATTGTAGGTGGGGAGCTTAAGGCGCTAAGCCGTAGCTTAAGCCACATTTCTAATATTAAAAATCTCCTTTACGGATACGCCCAGCTGGCAACTTATCGGGGTTCCCCATTATCCCATAGAAGAAATTATATATGGCTCATGGATTAATTCGTCTACAACTTAACGCTCTTAGAACCCGCGGTCATATTCAGTTCAAGACTGCTATTTTCTGTCTGAGGACATATACGTTTGACACCAGGACATGTAGAGTAGTGGTACGGACTCTGGCTTTCACCCGCAAGGTTGTTGGCTCGAGTCCCACGCAAGCTAAAATTTCTGGCCAAGCTTCGGAGGGCATGTAACCAGTGTGCCAACGGCCAAATCATGTGAAAGGCTCTCTGTACATTCTATTGATAATGGTACCATAGCAATGCTTTGAAAAAACGAAAAAAAACAGCCCAATAAGGGTCTGAGCCTCAGCACAGGTCTCTCATGACTATTGCTCTATTCGGGATGTTATGTTTAGCAACAATTCAATGCTTTAGAATAGGGGAAATTCATTAGACATATGATTTATCATAGCTGGTTGTAGCCATCTTCTTCATTAAATCATGGCAATCTTGAAGAAAATAGATCTTGTTTTACCATCTTACCACTTTTGTGCTAATTGTTGAATCTTATGATTTTGACTCATAATATCAACTCAAAATTTAGTACGTTTGCCATTGCTTCCAAGTTACCATCTATGCCTCCTAGACTCCAAAAATTGTCAAATGTGCTCATTGTTCAAGTATGCTTTTAGTCGTCCCATTTCCATTCATGGACCATTGCAGTAACATACTAGTTATGATCCTTTATTGGAACTCACCCTGAGATTACCAGTTAATGAGTATCAAAGAGTATATTTTTGTACTTCTTTACAGGGCAAAAAGAAGCTTCGAAAATGGAAAATTGTCTTTGAAAACGTTGTTAAATATGCAATCAAGATACTGCAGGAAACATGAAAGCTTCAAAAAGAAAAGCGAATCATCAGCTTTCATGAAATAATCAGTTGGGCAAAAACAGGGGATGAAGGTCCAAAAGCGAGAAACAGCTTTTGCGCGAAAAAAAAAATCAAAGTAACCGGCAAAGACAGTGATCAGTTTGATTAGACCGTGATGAAAGAGTGTATATATATTGGGTTTATAAAAAACAAGCAGCCCCCTCCCCCTTCGCGTCCCATCCCCTGCCCCGTAATCATGGATCCTATTGAATAAGAATTTAGCTTATTTTTGTCGCAACGCTTTCAGTCATTCAGTGCCGAAACACGTGTTTTAGATAAATATATATTGGCGATGGACGATAATACATTACACACACACACAATATTGGCATAGTCCAGTAGAAAGAGGACTGGACTAAGAAAGGGAAGGCCGAGGTTCGAAACATTAAAAAAGAAAATTCCACAGGGTTTGGGTTCTCCATTCACCAGTTTGGAGAAAACGCGGCTGTCGGGCATGATACTGTTCACCACAACCCAAATAAGCTGTATCTCTACAAAAAGTATCCTCCACCATCCAAAATTCTAATAACTATCAAGTCAAAATGTGGCGCGTAAATTTCATTGGAGACACAATATAAGCAGTATTAGTTCAATAATCTGTCTAGGTATAGAGGTTCTTTATGGGAGAGATAGGGCATTCGTTCCCACCAAGGAATTCTTTTCATTTACACGTCCTCTATTGACAAATAAGAGCTTCGGCCATTACGCAGGTTAGAGTTTCATATAAGGGGGATGGGACATTCCAGCGCGCCATGAATATTATTTTAACCTGGGGCCATTAGTAGGTCTACGTGACAATTTTTAATTTTAGCACAAATTTTTAGCACACTTTACGTTCTTGAGGACGTAAGGGCAAGATAACATTGGTAAATTATGTCCGAAGCGTCCAGGAAAAATGAATCCAGGGGGACTCCAGCCTTGGATCCATGACTTACCGGGGCTTCGTATTTACCACTACACTACGGATTTTCCCGTACTCGATTTTCACAAGAGACTTAATTTCAAGCTCAACAGCATTTTGTTCGACCCCATTATGATGAGACGTAATGGACATGTAGAGTAGTCATACAGACTCCGATTTTCACCCGAAAGATGGTGGGTTCGAGTCCCACACTTGCTATATTTTCTGGCCATGCTTTGGAAGGCATGTCAAGCAGGCGGTTCCCTGGTATTCCTAGTTCAGTGTAAGAGAGGGCTTTCTAGTCGTAAGTCCACTGGGTTGGCTTAGTAATAGAACAAAAAAAGTCATTATTTTTAATCATTGAGACCCCCTCATAAGTAATAAAATTCAATAAACCATAGTATAAACAAAAAATTTAATAAATTGGGCTGTCACCACAGTGGATTTTATAAATCAAACGAATATACGTTGACTCAAAAGTCAAACCAATAAAATGTATTATTTTAGGAGTGTGAAATCGCCCCCCTACTGTGGTGAAATCTGTCGGGAACAAATTGAATTGTTTTTTTTGGCGATTGGTATCTTGCAGGTTAGTCAGGTTGGAAGTGTATATCAGAAGAAAATTTATCAAGATGCAAGAGATATAGCTATGCGTTCACAGGCTCAGGCACACGTACCGTACGTTACTCCCCACCGGGTCAACAAGATGACACTGGGGATTCTCCGATCTTTTGATATCATTGCATTGGAAAGGCACCTAGTTAGGGTGGGGGCCAGGGCCCTCAATTGGGGTCCTTGAGGGGTCAGTTCACCCCCCCCCCCTCCCCGTTTGGGGAAACTTAAATGCAGTTTCTACAATTCTGATGGATACTGAGGTTTTTTCTTAGGATCAATTGCATATAAAAATTCAATGAATGTTTCCAAATAACCTCTATAGTCGCCTCTGTAGGTAAAACCTGGGTTGACTTTCGTATTTTTAATTATTTGTTTATTTATAAAGTTTTTTCAGTATAATATATGTTTTATTTCCTCGAAAATCCTAGGGGAGGGGGCTAAGCCCCCCTCCACCCCAGACCCCCCTAATTACGCCAATACTGGCCCTGAATTGGGTCGGAAAACTTACCTCCAGTCATTGTTAGAACATTTCCGTAGTGGATTTAGAAACATTTTCTCCGACCTGCGTGCTGGTGTTAAATCAGTGGTAATCCACCGAAAACTGGTTATACTCCTTTAGGAGAGGGGGGGGGGGCGGAGGAGCCCCTGGAAAATATTTTGAAAATGTGAGTTATGATTGAAACTAAGACACTCTTGTTTTTAATATTATTATCTTTGGGCGCGACTGCCTCAAAACATATTTTGCTGAACTGGGGCGGTCCAAAACATGGCCATTTTTTTATATATTCAAAATTAATAAGTCCAACTTTAAGGACGAAATATAGGGAATTTATTGGGATAAATTAGTAAGTCAACAAATGATGGAAAAACACATTAACGGTCCTCATAATATTTCAGCAGGAAAATGTTTGAATTTATTTTGGGAAATCCATTCTAAAAGTGGCAAAGGGGGTGCCCATTTTGGAAACCGAATCATTTAGGCAGTCCCTAATTTAGGTACTTAATTATGAGGTAATAGGCAAAAGGTTCTTCATTTTCATTTGGTGTATTAGAACCGATGTGTCACAACGTCACACAGTGTAAATTATAGCTTGGAATATAAGTAGGATCCCATGTTTGGGAATTTTCGCTCCCGCCCAACCAGCAACCTTTCCCGTTTTTCTCTTGATATATGTTTTTTTCTCAAAAAATAATACATTTATTGACATCCTTGTAACACATTTATTTCGGATTAATATGATATCACACTGTTTTAAATTAAATCTGTAAGACAAATATACAGGGTGTTCCACACCATTTATCTCGGTTATTATGAGGTAGGCGGTAATAAATTCTATAACAAAGTTGAGGTTAAAATATCTTTTCGTAGAATTAATTTATTTGGAGGGGGGGGGGGGTATTTCAGGGACTCCATAGATGGTTTCTCGAATTTTTGAATTGTAAAGGTATGTCGTGTTGAACATCAAAAAGCCACTTTAAATGCCTTTCATTTAGTGTAGAAATGATGATCCTAGCGTCTAAGCCTGAATGATTTTAGTACAATTAATGCAAACTTGTCAAAATTTTAATAATAATAATAAATCATAATAATAAGGATATAATAATTTTTTACAGCATTATATCAGGGCATGTTACATTAATAGGTGGTATGATTTTAGAACTTTATGACACATTTGAAAAAAAAATGCTGTAAAAATTTGAAAAGAAAAGTGAGGGAGAAAAAAAACATAATAAACATGAGGATGAAAGAAAAAGAAAAACCGCAATAGAAAATGATATAGGTAAGTTACCGAAAATGGTGCCATGGTAATAGCCTACTCTTCATTCTGCCTTTCTAGGATGAATATTTGCTGTCTGTACCTAGAATGAAAGATATTTTAATCAAGTGTACTCATTTTCACCGATAACCTTAAGGTACAGGTGCAGTCAGCATAAGATTACAATTTGGGCGAGTTTCAGACCACACGGACACACCATTTGTCTCGGTACATAAAGAATTTTGAAGAAAAAAAATCGGTAACAAAGTTGGGGTTAAACTATCTTTGGGTAGAATTAAATTTGTTTTCGGGAGGCTGGGAAAGGGTTTCCGGGAGGTCATAATATGGTATCTCAGAATTTTCAAAGGTTTGTCGTGTTGCACATCAAATGAGAGCCCTGTATAAATTATGAGCCTAGTCTTATCGGTTCAGGTATAATTAATTCGAAATTGTCAAAAATATAAATCAATACACAAGCCTGAGGAGTCTCCAGCTGGTTATACGACTGCGACACAGGAGTTGTTCTATTATTTTTATTATTTATTTATTTTTATTGTAGAGTTGTGGTAATAGAACAAAAAAAGTAAATATTAAATTAATTATTTATTTTTATTTAAAGAAAATAAATTATTTGAAAGCAACAATGTGAATAACCTTCCCAGGTCCGGGTATTACTATGGTAATTATTTTAGATCTTGACAATAAGTAAAGTATTTAGTATTAAGTATTAATAAATTACACAGTTTGTGGAACAGCAGTCTTGTTTTTAATTCTCTCTATTCCAAGAATGAATGCAGTACCGTAGTAGTAGTAGTAGTAGTAGTAGTGTTCGTCGGCTTAATAACGACTTAGGCCTCATTTGGGCCCAGAGCGACCCCGACTTGACTGTCCTATGCCAGCCCATAGGACAGTGGACCTCCTGATTATAGCGGATTCCGAACCACTTGGGAAACACAGTGAAGTCACACGATTAGTTCGGAGGTGACCAGGACAAGTCCTACCATGTTTCCCTACCGGCACTGTGCACACGACCAAGTTATCTGCAGATTTGAACCTGCTCTGGTCCGCTGGATTTAACTTGGTATGGCGGCCGGTATGCAGTACCGTACCTAGAGTTTTATATGTGAGAGGGGGGACATTAAAAATATTTTTTTAATCCCGGGGCCACCTGATAAGATTTCCCAATGCCCCCTCAATCTTGGTCTCTCTAAGAGCCTTCAACCCTCTGGTTTCTCACTGAAACTCTTCTTTGTAGCCTGGTCTTTAGGAAGCCTCCTGACGTGTAGTGTCAGTGTATTATTTCTCTAGCTACCTCTTTCAATTCGATTCTCTTTTAAAAAAGATTAATCTCATAAAAACAATTTAATGAATGTAAACGATTGACCTCTTCAGTCGCCTCTGTAGGTTAGTACCCGTGTTGAGTTACGACACATCTCCGATCGCATGGCGTGTAAAGGCTCGCACAAGTGCAAGCCCGTTACCACCCGGCCATCTCTGAGTCATCTGTCTCGGACTTTCGTACACTTCCATGAATGCTTCGTAATTTGATTTTTCAGAGGGGTCTGAGGTGTATTCTAACCTAATAGTTGTTCTTCCAGGTCGATGGACGTAATTAATTGGAGATAGGACCGATATAGGAGGAGGACCTTGGTCGATACGCCCCAGTGATTTGTTATTCGACGGAAACTACGGACTCTGAATGACTTCCGCACACTCCGCCCTGTCTCAATCGCAGGAAACCGCTGAATCCAGTCATATATTTCACATATCTAGCTGTCAACCGGCACCCTTCCTACAAATGGGGGCGATAGCCACCAAATGCGGTCAAAAGAAGGTTAATATTGGGGTTCGCGATTTTGATTTGTGAAGTTGAAGGCATAGCGAAGCAAAACTTCTAACCAGTTTACTCCCACCTGCACAGAATGGGTATCGCTGAGTCATCCGAATACCCCTCTGCTTCCAAGGAGAGCGGAATGCTGATATTCAGCTGCACTGGCATTGAGGTAGAAAACCGAAGGAATTGGCCCAGCTCTATTATGCGGCACGCGTCAAATGGCCCACCAGCCAAGGACGGGCGTTGGCTAAAGAAGAAGAAGAAGAAGTTTACTCCCCGAAATAAGAAAAGGTATAACCAAAACTCATCAAGGGCTGTAGAACCAGAAGTAGAGGAAGACGTAGGTACCAAAATAATATCATTTTTTTTTTAAGTATGCCTCGAAGAAAACATATAGTGCACGGTACGCGTTTATTTCTTTTAAAAAACACCTGCCGACAAATAAGTGCTAAGAGTCTTTCCGCACCTAATACGATTACCGAGCTCAAGCAATTTGAAGTGGAATTTTCGTCGACTAATACAACACAATCCTTCAAATTTGAACCCAGTGACCCCCTGCTAGATGGTTTTCGAACGAGCCTTGGCCTGTCATTTAGTCGCCTAATGGTGGTGACACCTAATGTCCTAGGCAAATATTAGCCTAATGTTTCATACCTAATCGATAATACTCTGTGAAAGAAAACAACACATTCTTTGCGGCAATATGGGTTTCTAATGAGCGTCTTGGCATTTATCATACACTGTCATAGTTTGCCGTCTTCATATCATTTTCTTCTTCCGAACTTCATGGTACTTCCAATCACCAGTCAATTAGATGAGAAGTATGTTTGTGTAGTTGCTAAAAGTACCGAAATTATGAAATATGACAAGTTGACCACTATTCGACTCGACTCGAATCGCCCGATTCGGGTGAAATTTTTCACATTATAGCAAGTTAGTGTTGGCAAGCCAAACCATACCAATTATAGGCAATTAGCCTAGATTGGCGGAACCAGCTTTGGGCCTACCCACAAATTTTTAATTTTACTTATTACAATGGAGACTACTTGCCTTGGATACTTTCAGGTCTCAAAATTTATCTGCCCCTCCCCACAAATAAGTATGTAAGAAACACGAATTGAAAAATGCCACAAATACGCAATAGTTGTAAATGTAGTTAATCTGTTGTAAGTTAATATATTGGATTATAATTTAATCGATACTACATACGTTTATTCTATTTTAACACACAACTACCCCCCCCCCCCCTAAAAAAATCAAAAATGGGGTGAAACCGTCCCTGACCTTACTGATACCGAAGTTACTCAGTTAAGTTCCTCTGGCTTGAAACTCAACGAATTGCTGGGTAGCACCTTTAAAAATTTTGCTTATCTTAAAATAAAAATAAATAAATTTTAACATACAACTACACTTACATATTAATAACAAATCTCACATAGTTAAATCCACTATTTAAAATAAGGATTCCACCTATTCCCGTCAAATAAAGATCCCAGATCCAGCAATGGCTCAATAATTGGTTAATGTATTGATTATTGATATTATATAAAACGTTAATAGCTAAATTAATAATAATGTACACTTCTATCTCATTATAAATTTGCATATTATTGGACTTTGTCTGTTTGCAAATAAATGCTTTTTTATTTATTTATTTATTTATTTATTTAATTTAATTTAATGTACTGATAGAGAAAAGAGATTACATACATGCTGCATGATGTCGTACTATCCCAACATTATACCCAAAGATTATCCAAATGCCAAGGTTAAAAAAAACGTGGTAACCGACTCCCGCGGCTTTAAAGACATTTAGGTCATAAACACTCATAATAACGAGCCTTTCAACTTTATGTCATAGCGATCAACAGTTTTTAAACTAGGTGTCATTTTTTGGGACAATACGTATCAAACAAATGTGTTATTGGGAGAGGATGGCCCCCTATGGCTAAGGTCCTGCCTGCACCCTTTCATAATGCTTCCAGAAGACGGAAGAGGTTATCTCAGCTTCATCTATGGTGACAAACTATTTTTATTGTATTTGGGGTAACACCGACAATCCTTTATGTAGTGGAGGGCACCTGAGGAGTAGCCCGTCTGGGGTCTGGCAACCCTGCTTGCAATGTTGCACTACCCTATTAAAAATAAGAAATATTGAGCTTTGTCTAAATGGGTTGATTTTGTTAGACCGGATGCTAATTAATTATAGTTTATTAGGCTAACTTAGCCAAGGGCGTATACATGGGGGGGGGGGTACATAAAACATTGATTTTAGTTCCCCATATGAGTTTCTCCATTTCCGGGCAGAGGCTCACCTTCCAGCGGGCCTAGCACGAACACATAAGGATAAGTCATCCTTGGGAGGCGGATAAAAACTTAACAATGTTTTAGGCCAACAGCTTGATAAAATAACCAAACAAAAACTCCCCCCCCCCTAAAAAAATTAGTAGGTCTGTTCTAGGTTAATTTATTACGTTATAATTTATCGATAATAACAAGTTTATTCTATTTTAAATTACAAATACCCCCCCCCCCTCTCTCTCTCTCTCTCTCTTATTCACTACGAACGAACTTTCTCATGCAAAGTAATAGAACGTATTTCGCCCCAAGGTAGTCGTGGGTAAAGCTGTAAACTTACTTATCAACGGCAAAAATTTAAATTGGTCGTTCTGCAGTGAGTTTCATGTGGCAAGGTGTCTTCATTTGTTCCAAAACATAAAAATATAAATTTTCAGGAAGAAGAAGAAGTTATAAAACTATTCGAGCAGGTTCTATCTGGTATACAGGGTTTCATGGGGTGTGTTTATAGGTAACACGCTGCACTAGAAAGACTTTTCTTGTTTTCCTTTCTTGTACTACGTTTGGGTAATAACATAATCAAAAGCACGTCGCTTACTCAGTTGAAAACGAAAAGATGCGTAAAAGGGAGAAAATTTTGGGACAGCTAATGACAGTACAAAGCATGGTAATTAAAGCGACAGTAATTATGCATCGTTAAATATACATAAAAAACGAATGTGGCATCACGTATCAGAGCGCCAGTGTCTCCATAGAAACCTAGTATCCTGAATTATAATCAGTCAGCCCTTTGTACAAAGTCGCATTTAAATGCCCACAATTTTAAATAATTACTGCCCGGGCTGGCCCTTTCATGGGGGCTTCAATCATCATAAGCTAAATACATGATAACTATCCAGGACGGATACGGATGGGGGCATGGGGGTACCTGCCTCCCCCCCCCCCCAATTTAGTAATCCTGCTCTAAGTATATAATATATATATCATATGTATATATAATTCAAGACATGTAGTGTAGTGGTATGGACTCAGACTATCACCCGAAAAGTTGTTGGTTCGAGTCCCGCACTGGATACATTTTCTGGCAATGCTTCGGAGGGCATGTAAGGGCCTTCCTAGTTGAGTGTAAGAGAGGGCTATATAGCCCTAACTCCGCTAGGTTGGCTTAGTATTTGAACAAAAAAGTCCCTATTTATTTGTGTGTTTATTTTATGATTATGTTTTAATTTAATCGATACTAAAATACTATTAGTTTAGTCTATTTTGGGCTGGATCCGTCCCTGGTAAACTATTGTAGCTCCACTCTCTTTGCACATTCGTCATCGTCATCCATGAAGAACCTTGGTCTCAGCAACTACATCAATCCGTTTTTTGTTCTATTACTAGGCAAAACTAGCGGAGTTTTGGCTATAAAGCCCTCTCTTACACCTAACACGGAAAGCCTGGGACCACCTGCTTTACATACCCTCCGAAGCATGGCCAGAAAATGTAGTGATTGTGGAATTCGAACCACCAAACCTTTCGGGTGAAAGTCGGAGACTATATCACTACTCTACAGGTCCTGATATGTCTTTTGTTGAGGAAATCTGGGGCACTTTAGTGTCGCTAATGCTTTCCACAGGGCCCATCCCTCCGAGCCTTCTCCCTTCGCTGTTCTTAACGCAATAGTCAACTTGAAACCTGATGGTAACAGTCACAAGTAACACTTTTGGTCGCGAGACTGGTAACGATTTTAACAAATAACAAATTTGTACGTTGTAAATTGACTGCGGTCCTGTAAAACAGGTCGGTATCAAATTAAATTAACCTATCATCCTACTAAAGCAGAAAAAAAAAACATTCTTCCACACTCGCAGACAAATTTGGAAAGCAATAGGACGCCATTCGTAGTGTCCGCAGTAAATTCTAAACAAGAAGCCATATGTCCCCCAACTACCGTAATAAATTGTTATTATTATGAAGATATAAAAACAATTAAAAGATGAAATACTGGCTATAGATGAAGAGACGATAGCGCATGCGCAAAGGGTTATGCCCGAAGATGCCGACTGCCATCTAGAAAGTGACGAACGGCTTCAAGATTTCATGTCTTCGTGATGTGCATACCACTTAACGGCCTTACGACCAGCCAAAGCATTGCCGCGCCGAAGACTGGTGTGTCTTTTCTTGTTATGACATAAAACCTTGCTGATTGATCGTAGGCGACTGCTGGAATTTTTAGTGTGTCGGTTTGAGATGAAAAAGGCGTATCTCAAAATCGCGCCTACCTTGTCGGTAGTCAACATGAAATATACGGTACCTATATACCTGTTATGAGTAGTTGGCTTGTTACTTAATTTATTTTTTACACTAAACTGGTGTAATAAACTCCTGGTTTTTTTTTACTATATCGCTGCAACTACGATATCAGCACAGATGAGCCATCTTATACTATCATATTACAAAAATTAGACGTATATGGTATATAGTACATGTTTTGATTATTTAAAAGGATTTTAATTGAACCTGCTGTTTCTTTGTTTCCAACGACTGCATTCAGCATTTTTTTAATGCTACCCTCGCACGCTGCTGGATTCAGGCGCGACACTTCAACTTTCTTTACATTTGTATAAAAAAAATTTTAGGAAACTTACACCCATTATTATTATTTTAAACAATTCTGTCAGCCTGGTGGGGGGAGTGAGTCTGTTTGTTATTTTGAGGCACTCTAAGGACAGATTCTTTCACCTCGGGGGAAGGGGAGTTGACTGACAAAGTGGACCTCCTGATTACAGTGGATTCCGAACCACTTGGGGAACATGGTAAAGTCATACGGTTAAATCGGTGGTGAACAGGACTGGATACGAACGTAGACTGACTGTAATAGTCTCAGCGCGTTATCATGTCCCACCTAGTACCCCTGCCAACGCTGTGCACACTAAAAAGTTTGCCATAGTTTGAAACATGGTCTGCTCTCATCAAATTAAATAAAAATAAACATCCTCAGTAGAAAATGCAGACCGTAGATAAACCCCTGAACAGCACCAAAATCAATTTACACTGCAAGTTATTAAATATTTACTATATCCTAGCTTGAGTTGAGTATTTCATGCATCCTGTTACACTGCACCGATACCGTAAGAAATTTAGTAGCTTTGGGTGCAGGGATTTTTAAAGACAAAAATTTAAAACAGCTGATTTGTGATATCATTTTCACTTTGACTGGTCGCCATATTGATATCGTTGATTTGTCGTAAAAAGTGTAAATACTATAATTGTAGATACATCTTTGGACTTTTAGCCACATGTTATGTAATTCCTCTATGACCAATTTTAACTGAGATATGATTTTTTTACGTGTTTGATCGGGCGCCATCTTTAAACAAAATGATGGATCGCGCTGGTTAACGAACTCGATCAAGACAATAGTATGATAAAATTTTGTACCAAGTTTCATTCTAATCGGATAATACCTACGAAAGTAACAGTGTTTCTTAAAATCGATATACATACATAAATAAATATGTATAACTGTAACTTCGTTAATACGACCTTGATCGAAATCAGTTTTTAACCTTTTCCATTTGAACTAGTTCTGAATATAACTGTGGAAAAAGTTTTGCTCTATCTCTATTGGTTCGCGAGTAATCGCATAGCCTGGTTCGAACCCCTCATCTTTAAAACAATTCTACTTGTGCGCTAGAGCCACGATAGGTGTAAGAATACATTGCAGGAGTTTGTATGAGGTGAGTTTAGCCGAAAGGGACGAAAAATAAAAGAGGAAGTGTACTCTTATACGGTTCGATCTCAGGTTGTCATGATTTAAAACCTGCCACCTTCCGTATTAGACTACACCACCTCTTATAAATACAAGCAAAACAACGGGTACTTCAATTTAATAATATTCGAATGCTCACTTGCTGATACAAAAACAAATCGATTGCTGTTTTTATGATTATTTTTGAATTGTTATGGAAACTATAAGCGTGAGTGTTTTAGCTCTGTGTGGCAAAACAATGCTGAAATTTCCAGGTCATTCAGACATTTGAAATAACGAAAATTGCCAGAGGGCCAAATTTTGGTACATAGCTTGGGTTTACAATTAGAAATAATATGTCAGAAATCCCCATCGATCCCATGTGTGCTAAAGAAGTTATTCGCGGTCAAAGGTCAAAATATCATTTTTTTTTTGTTTTTCTCGAAAACGGTAATTTTTATCAAAAAATTATGTTGACAAAAGTTGTAGATCTTTTACTTTTCTTCAAAAAAGGTTTCCATCATTTTTCTTCTAATGACCACCATTGCTGAGATATCGCGCTTGCAAGGGTCACGTTCCACATAATGTGCACATACATCATACAATATATGCATATTTAGGTACTTAAGGCGCCTATTCGAGTCTCTTACTTGTATAAACTACATTATTAATCGAAAATGTACACTTTATAAAATATATGCATATCAATCAATCAATATAATACATACAATAATATTCATTTGTGATACAAAAATACCGTGGAACCGGTAAGCCGTGGGCCGTGGCCCGTGATGGGTCCAAAACAACTGTAGTTATTGTTAAAAATAATAATAATAGTAGTTAATAGTCAATCCAAACAATAATATAGGAAGTATAAATAAGGTAGTATAGGGAGCATAATATCTAATTAGGTATATGTAATTATTGAAGTTAGGAACTATTTGAGATAGATATTCTGTATTGTTATTTAGGAATTGGCTAATTAGATAGCAGCATTAGCGTAAATTCTCAAAATTTCTGGGGGGGGGGGCTTTACGACCCCAAGACTTTGATCCATTACTCATTCTTTTCTGAAGTCTGCCTAGTAAATTACCTGTATACTTTTTATTTTTTTTTTATGTGCATGAAATACACTATATTATTCAAGTTCAGTAAAACAAAAAAATTAAAAAGTAAACTTTTGTTTTCGAAATTTAAAAAAATATATATTTTAGTCTTTGGAAATGTTTTTACAAATTCTGACACGCTAGTCGACTCGTTCTCTATATGTCTTTTGCCTCCATAATGTCTTTGTCACCAGAACTCCAGGGGGGGGGCTAAGAGTGCCGGTAGCCCCCCCCCCCTCCAGGACCCCCCTATTTACGCCAATGGATAACAGTCAGTCCCTTACTATACAGAATCCCCCCCACCTCCTTGGCCTTTAATCACTATGCCTATGATATTTGTTATTAATATTTTAAACACAACAACTGTAGTGGCGTGAGGTAGTGTCCTCGGCGCGTTTTTTTTTTTTTTTTTTTTAAATGTTGTATCCCGGGTGGGCTTATTTCACTCCATGATGATTATTGCCAATGATATTACGTATTATTGGTGATTGACTTTTGACTATTGACTATTGACGTGGCGTTCTGATTTCTTTGGATATTTTAATCTGATTCATATTCGTTATAGGCAGCTTCAACAATCATGTCTTCTCAATTTTCTTAATCTTCCTCATGCTGAGTATTCATAAGCTGCTCAAATGGAGATAAATCAGTAAGATCATCATCAAAATAACATGAATTTTCCTCTGTTGCATTCAAATGGACATTTGAGCAAGACTGACCTTGGCAATTGGTACACACTGGAGAACAATGTAAGTCTACTTTTTTACAGCTAAATTTACGTTTACCTTACCTTTATAATCAGGAGGTCCACCCTGTCAGTCAACTCCCCTTCTCCCCGAGGTGAAAGAGTCTGCCCATAGGGTACCTCAAGTTAAGAAATAGACTCACTCCCTCCGCCAGGCTGACAGGGTTGCTTAAAGTAGAAATGCTGAAAGTGGGCGTTGGAAAACAAACAGAAATTTTGAAGTCTCTGTCTTGCGAGGTAAGATAGCACCGTCTGTACATATTATCCTGTACAGTAGGTAATGCTAAGTATAAGTAAAGCGCAAAACAGGTCAGACTAGCCCTAGATGATTGCCCCTTGAAAACATGTAGTCTTGTCGCAGATGTAGATAAGACAGATAAAATGATTTGTTTCGGAACAGTTCTAGAACAATCTGTCTTTTCCCAACTCAGATACCATTTCCGAGGTATGACTTTACGAGTACCTTAACCTCTGAACCTGTCTACATCTTTACCCTGAGAACGGCTACTATCATCAAAAAAATTACTAATATTTTCATGAAATATTACAGTTTCGTCGAGTTTTTATTACTCCTTTGCCCTGATCTCGGAGACAATTTCAGTGGATTGAGGGTAGGTTTAGGTCAATTGTCTGGTATATACTATTTTGGAAGAAGGTGAGTCTCGTAAAAAGGTCGAAAGAGTATGAAAATATAGTTGATAGTAAAATTATACTAATAGGTTTTGTCCATTTTCTTGTGCTCGATGTGGATTTACATGTTTATAGAGCAACGTTGTGTTTATTTGAAGATGTTTGGCAATGGTATATGGCTACACCGTTGAGACATACGTCACAGCAGGAAAATCACAGAAAGTCGACTGATTGGTGCTATGTGGACTTAGCTGTCTGCGTTAACCACATCATTAACAATATAAATAAATAAATAAAATCCGAGTGCGACATACTGTGCAGTGTTACGCGATCAATAGTCATCTTAAATGATACATACAAAAGCATCATTTTGAAGATGACAGTTGTTCGCGTATGCAAAGTATGCTTCAATCAACTTACCGTAATTTTTCTGCTGTGACGTACGACTTAACTCTACGTATACGCGTTTACCTATAGCATAATAATAGCAGGGAATTCCAACTCCTGGGATCAAAAATACCCTTCGACAACCCCCGTGGAAAGAATGCAGTTGTCATCTCTCAGATTTTTGTACACTGGCTTGAGACATTCAAAATTGTCCAGTTGGTAAAGAACTAGACCAGAAGTTCTCAAGGTGTGGTCCGCGGACCCCCGGGTCCACAAGCACCTACCAGGGGGTCCTTAGTTTTTGGTATAAAATATTAAATCCAACTAAGCGACAACGCACCTTCTTGCTTCTGTATTAGCACAAATGCAGTAACAGTAAACGAAAACTAGAGAAAACTAGCCACAATAAATCTATAAAAATTCACTTTTTCTTCCACCTGTACTAATATAGTAATTAATAATTTGCAATGCTTAAAAACGGTTAAAATAATTTATAAATGAGTAAAAAATTGTAATTTCTTCCCAATCAATTTATTACAAACAATGTGAGGGCCGTCCACTGACTCCCACACTCTCTATATACGGCCTTGGCACGGATAAGGGCGACACCAGAGAGGGGCAGGGGGGGGGGGGTGACCATCTGTTGCCCCCCCCCCCCTACAGCCTGCTTTGGGAGCCCTCCCCCAACCTAGAGTTTTACATGACATACGGCAAAACATGCACTGTGTGATCTGAGAACAACTTATCTATTTGAAAATAGACTAACTAAATAAAATTTACGAAATGACTTTTTAAGGGGGGTTAGGACCTACCTCCTGCCCCCCCCCCCCTTGTTGAAATCCTGATGTTACCCTTGGCTCGTCCAAAAGCTTTCAAAATGCACAATCAATTAAAAGGGTACTGTATGACAATGTGCCTCAGAGTACCGACGTGCGGCTTCTTTTTATGGAATCAGGTAAGCGGCGATTTGAATTTAAAAGAAACCTTCCTAGGACCCTTCCTGATATCATTGACAGGCGCGGAGCAGCTAGAAACACGATACTCATCCAAACATGACATGACTAGCGGCCTAATGGTCCAAAAGGAAAGCAATTTCAGTATTAATATTATTATTGAAAAGCTATTACTGTCTTGCGCGGCTATGAATAAGGGTGGCTCCTTAAATCTTCGGTGATGGTAGTGCTCTATATAGGAGAGATAAGTAATTCGATCGCACCTTAAATATCGTTGTGAATTCGATGCCACATCTCCCCTGACCAGCCATTGAAAAAACGTACCAAGTGACCCCAAAATTAAAAAAAAAAACTATTTTTGGCGTACTCCCAGCTCGATGAATCGTTGGGATACTAACATTGCTCCAAAGCTTAGCCATTTCCGATAGAGTTTTCCCACCATATTTTTTTAGCGAATTCAGTAAATTTATTCCAGTCAGTAATTTTGTGATTATAACCTCCATTTCCAAGTTTTTTTGACTGAAATTCTCCTATTTCTTTTCTTCTTTGCTGCCACTCCCATCCCGTATGTGAATATGAGAGGTTTTTTTATACAAACACAATACTGATCACAACTCGTAATGGATTGAGCGATTTCCTATTGTTGCATCTATTTCCTTTGTGTATATCTTCTTCTTCTTCTTTGGCACTGCAGCTATGACCTCTCTCCAGAGGTCCCACTCTTTAGTCTTCTTCTGCTAAGTCGCTACTGACGTCTTCGACAGTTTACTTTACACCTGATGTCTCCATCAGTTCCGCCATAGGCAAGCCGCCTTCTGCCGTCCATTTTAGCCCTACATTTTATAGTTTGGAACTCGATGTCCGGCTCCACTGGACTTTTGCGAATCGTACGATGCCTTCTTTTCCCTCTGTCTTGACGTTGATTTTTCCTTTAAATACTAGTAGTATCGAGGCATCAGCGGCAGTTATAACCCCAGCAGGTCCGTAACCAGTGTGCAGCCTCCCCCCCCCCCCGTTTTTTTGACTTTACACTAGATAAAATTGAGTTTTTCAGGCGTGTGACATGACAAAGGATCGCACCCCCCCGCCCCCGAAAAAATCTTGTGTACAGGCCTGTACCCATTCTTCGGCCCCTGTACACTTAGTGACAAGACATCGTCGAATTATTATTAATAAACCTCCGAGCCCTACTATCCAAAATCGGTAGCTACGAGATGTATTACCGTATGTCGATCAGGCTTTTAAATACTGGCTATCATTTTCGACCACCCCGGTTGAGAGATGCAATCTTGGCCTGACATAGAACATCGTACCTCTTTGTCAACCGGGCAGCCTAGTGGGTGTGAACCCGGCCTCACTCATACATTATGGCCATCAATATTTAATATTATGGACACAATCAGACTGCTTTCGGTTGTCAATGTTTCAACTTGCCAAAGAGACTGCCGCACCCATCGTCTTCTACCTGCGTGGTATTTTGTTTTTCGTGGGACATCGACTTGGCCCATCGGAGATGGCAGCTCGGCGCATTGCTCCTCGATTTCTCCACTTAGGCTCTTAAAGGTTAGGAAACCTATCCTAAAATACAATCAATATATTCTTTTTTTTCAAGTTGAACATTTCTTATGGGAAAAGTCCTTGTCTGTTACTTGTTCAATTTTTGGTCAACTTTAATTTTTAAGCTTAACACTCCTGCCTCTCATAAACACCCTCCCAGAACAGTAATTAGTTTTTAAAAAAAACATCGATTTATCGATTTATAAACCTGTAAGTATTCCTACACCCTGCCCCCCCCCCCCCCCTCTGCATCGGACCATGATTCTCACACCAATAATATGAATAGCCTAGCAATGCCTCAGCCCTATATCTGGTACAATCAAGCTATGGTCTTCAATAGCCCCTCAAAAAATTACCAGCAACACCTCCCATTTCTAATACACAGGTATGATTTATTAGAACCCGCACAAAGCGAGTAGAGGATTGAATCGACAGAATAATATTAGAACAAAGAAAAACAAAAAAAACGTTGCTTCATTTGGAACAACTGTGAATAGTTTCAATGGTGGCTTCTATACAGTCAATAGACAGTGATGAATTATTTGATATTTTTCGTTGGGTATAAAGAGTTTTCTATACTAATGGCCTGTTTCGGTAGCTATATCAAAAGAAGTTGATTGCACTGGGTGACCTTTAAGGTTTAAGTCACCCATTCAATTGGTATACTGGGCAAAAGGATGAGTCATTAATCGATCGCCATTAATATTAACGTATTCAGGCTGAAGTCTGAAACCCTATTAGACTATTTAGCGAGAACTTTGGTCATCATCTATTATGTGTAAACAATTAATTATATGATTTTGAAGAATGTGAAGAATTTATTTATTTATTTATTTATTTCCCATTTCTAAAACACATTGCTTCTTATCGGTACTCGACTTGCATATTATTATTATTATTATTATTATTCTCCTTCTTCTTCTTCTTCGTTTGCCAGTTGCTCTCGCTTTCCAGGCATCTTTGGTCATTTGCATGAAAAAATTAGAATGCATCGATGGCCTCAATGACTGTGCACATGATGGTCTGATGGAATTTGGTAATTGTGCGGTTATTTAGTTGCTGGAGAAAGTAGTGGTTAACGATCTGGACTTTCAAGAAGGATTCTGTCATCTATTCACCTCTTTCTAATTAGAAATAATTATTCATGAGATAGGCTGAAGTTCCATAGATGAACCCACACACTCACAAAAATATTGTGCACACGACAGTGACTGTGTTATTAATGAATTCACACCCTGAAGTGGTTTGTACAGAAATCAACAAACAGTCAGGCCGACATTTCGTAAAAAGAAAACACTTATGTGGGTTCCTGGGACCTAAAAACATGTAAATGCACTGAAATCTCGACATTTCGACCATCACAAAGCTTTTGCTATACCATGTATAAATAGGACAGAAAAAAATAACAGGCTTACAGAAAAACCACAATAGTCTGCTATAATATACGATACACGATACAATACTTATTTGTCTGAACATTACTACATATATCTGATTATGCAACTGTGTCATTTTCAGAAATAATAATTAGTTTATTGTACCGTGGCATCCGATGTAGCAGGGACGCCGAGCTTTAAAAATTCTGGGGGGGGGGCAAGAATTCGGCCGGTACTCTGGAAATTATTATGAAAATGCGTTGGTAAACTTACTTAAAATAACAATAATGCAGAAAACGTTGACCGATTTACACTCGTATCGCTCTTTCTATACAAAATTATTGACTAAAGCCTTTATATCAAAGTTTTGTGCCTCTTCATTGTGAATGCTCATGATTGCCATGGCATTAAGTATCTCTGCGTCTACGCGTGGTCGCATGAAACTATATAAATAAATGAACTGCACTAAGAGCTCTTCGTTTCTGGGGGGGGGGGGGGGGGGCGCTGAAACAAAACTACATGGAGCGTTAGACTATACCATATTGTATAGGACAGACACTTAAGCTAAAAAAGAAAATATCTGAGCTCCCCAGAAAATTTTAAAGCCAGCACCAATACCATGAGCCTCTAAACGTCATGCGATCGGAGACGTGTCGTAATTCAACACGGGTACTAACCTACAGAGGCAACTGAAGAGGTCAATCAACGCGCGCGTCAGCGCGCGATCAAGTTCCATATCAGATACATTTGCTAAATTATTCGCATGCGATGAACCTTTACACACACAAAAAATGAACGAGGTAAAATAAATTGTATGTTTTGAGATACCTCGTGTGTTGATCCGAGGTAAATTATAGAAAATGCGACGTAGGAAAGAAGCGATTAGTACAAGAGAAGTACTCGTAACGTCAAAATATGTCTAATGGTTTTCTAATGACAATAACAGATGCTCTGTGTTTCCCCTTCTTCTGCAATAATTTTACACTGCTTTCCGTGCATTACGAATAGGTATACTGCTACGATAAATTTGCAACTGTATGTTATGACATCAGCGGTAAAACTATGTATCTTTTTGTATATTTATTTTTTTAATTGCCCAGCCGAATTGAAAAATGGAAAATATATATTTTATCCCCTTAATTTCTGCCATTGGTCACACCTTGTGGAAACTCATTGATTCCTGTAAAGGACATTTTAAGAGGGTGCATACAATGAACAGATACAGGTTACAGGCAGGGGGGTAGCTCCAAATTTAGTAAATCTATTGTAAGTTAATTTATCACTCTCTGATTTAATCGATACTGCATATGTTATTTCTATTTTGACCCACAACTATTCCCCCACCCCGAAAAAAAATTGGCTGAATCCGCCCCTGGCGCATACCAGTTTGCCAATGACCAAAAATGCATGTCGAAACAATATAAATAATGTTCAAAATTTGTGTAGTCGTTCATGTTGGACAAGGGACCAATGGGCCAGATTCAACAAAAAAATAATAAATAAATTAAATAATTTAATTTAAATTAATTAATAATAATAATAATAATAATACTTTATTCTTCCAAACATGTACATTTTTTACCATAATCAATAATCAATATAATCATACAATATGCAGTACATTTGTGATACAAAAAATAAAGTTACAAAATTTATACTACTATTTATATGAAAATAAAATACAAATTATAAGATTTAAAAGCTGAAACATTTATTTTAGGTACTTGTTCAGTGCTGTGAATTAATGGTGAAAATGAAAATGAATATGAAAAATTCATAAAAATGGGTTAAAAATTAGGTTAATTGTACCGCCCAAATTTCACCCAAATGTAAAATGAGGTAATTTTCTTTCTTTCTTACTTCCTTTACTTTGTATAAACACTAGACAAATCAGCAGAAATTTTTGGAAAATCCATTCTAGTTTCCAGTTCTGTGATTAGGTAAAACTAGGAGTAAGGGATATCTTGGAAGATATTTTATGATATCTCGAATGAGTAACTTTGTTCCTAAGATATTTGCATCCGCAACTCAAACAACTCCGCTCAACTTAAATTAAAGGAATAAAGGGCTCCTATATGAATTAACCGGATGAGCACAAATAATAAACTAAATCCGATAAATTATGGGGGGGGGGCGTTATTTGGTGAAATAATTAATGCTTGTATGGTGTGAAGTAACTGTCTTAGAGCACCAGGGCAATTTCATGTAAGAACACCATCTCATAGGGAAGCACTATTGTGAATTTGAGGGGGACTGTAGAACCATAAGTTGTGGTTACGTCCTACTTATTAGTCATTCGAGACGTGGTCTTGTTAGAACTCAAGTTCGGTGTAAAACAAGCCTGTCGGCGAGTATAGAATTCTGTACCATTAGAACGAAAGGGACAGTGGAGAGTTAAAAATCGAAACAATTTTTGTTTCTACTGGAAGGTTCATTTTTTAAAGAAAGGGCAAAGTAGAACAGAAAGTAAACTAATGAGACATTTGCGAAGTTGCGAAGGGTTACTTGATGGGGCTTGACAGGCAAAGGGTGTTTTTTTTTTTTTTTTAATTCTAGAGGCATCCCTAACGTTTAAGAGATATTGCCCATACAAATAAATAATGACCCCCTTTTTTGCTTTTATTCCCGAATCGGATGTGATACTAGATAAATATTATATCAAGCTTTTAAGAAATGATGCCTACGGATATTTTTTTGAGTAAAAAGGACTGAGTTTGAAAACCCAATGAATGGTATCGGTATATAATTAAGAAGGGTACGCACAGTTAGACAATGGGCTAATGGTCTTAATGTGAACTACGTTTCAGCAACAGCTGCGATCGGCGTTTTCAGTGGCACCACGTTGTCTTCGAAAATTGTATCTCAGAAGCTCAGGAGCAACTATTTAATGGTAAAATCATGAATATCGTAAATAAAAAAAGGTCGAATAGTACATTTTGTACCTATAAAAGTAAGACAGCAACGTTCACCTACTACATTGATAACGCGACCTACGAGGTTAATAAAATCTTAAAATATGAAATAAAAAGTATAAATAATAGGTATAAATTTATAGGGTATATAAAAAATTAACACATTGAAGCCTGATTGATTCTTTTTGGCCCATCTCCATTAACAGGTTGATGCTAATTGCATGGCACTGGCTATCATTTCAATCGAACTCGCCAGCTGTTTGATGAAGGCCAACCTAGGGCGCATTTTTATTAGCCTTATTTTAATATGTTGATATATTTGACTGTTCATTGTAATGAATGAATATTTCAAGTATATATTATCAAACAATATTTGAAACAAAAATTGAACGGTTTCCCACCTGCACCGCATCGGGGTCCTTGCTTCGGACATCAGCCCCCTGAAGGCGAAATTAATGCAGAGCATCTACCCGAGTTCCCAGCCCTGGAAAAAGAACGAGAAGACCAAACGGATGGCATCTTCCGGGAGACAACATGGAGATACTGGTCAGCAAGTCACCAAAAGGCTGACCTGCCAAGGGTGGGCGTTATAGAGTTATGTATCTGGTAAAAAGTGAATAGAGCACTCAGTGTTGGACTCCATACTTTGGGCGAAATTGAAAATATTGAGCTAAGCAAAAAAACTATATCATGGGGGTTCAACCCCCCCCCCCCCCCCCCCCCGTCCCGCCCGAAATGAAATGGCTAGACACAATAACCACTATGTAATATACAATTAAATTTCGGAAACCCCCCGGCCTTGAACGTACCCGTTAGAGGTTAAATAAATAATCATTTGTTTGCAAACAGACCTAAAAGTCCAGTAAAATGGAAATCTTATACAGAGTATTGAGTTCAATTTAGATTCCTTCATGTTATAAATTTTGTTTTATTAAGTTACGTAAAATATACATGAGACAGTGATCATCAAACTATTGAGACAGAACATCCTGCTGCCCATAGATTTGTAGACAATAAGAATCCCATGTAAAAATTGAGAAACATAAGAAGAATGAAATAGAAAGTAGTAAAATGAAAAGTAATTTTCAATCGGCTATATGGATTTATGTATTATTAGTAAATATTGTAATTAAGTAAAAGTAGTAGTAGTAATAACTATTAACTGGCCAAAAATATTACCTTTCATGTCGATTTTGACCTTTCGATTCTATATCAACTGGACAGTGGCCCAAGCGTTAATGTTATTTTATTAAATTTAATTAGGGTCTTCACAATGTCAGTGTTATCAAGTTAACTAGTTAGAAGTGTTATCCAAGTTAACCCACAATCATGAGTGGACCTCGGGGTGAGTTATGAGTCCTTCTATCTTCCCTTGGATTGGTACATGCAGAAGGGGAAGCGAAGCAAATATAGAGCAAGGTCCACCGATCTGAGAAAACTTGAAAATGATCGAATTCCCACAAGATCCCAGCCCTTTAGGCCTATTCAGGAATATAGCGGTAGTAAATAATACACAGGGGGCACAAGGCCACAATGTACTCAAATGTACTGGAGAGTGAATTTTCCATAATTTCCTCCATAAAGGATTTTTTTTGCACAAAACCAAATATTTGTTGGTATAGCACCCTGTTCAGTTTTGTTACTTTATTTAACAACTAAAATACACCTGAAGGTAGCAATCATCAAAATATCAAAAATCAATATCAAAAATATATTTTTTAAATCAGTTGAATCTCGGAATCGAACATTTTAACCATCACAAAGCTCTCCTTATACTACGTGTAAATTGGAGAGCAAAAAAAAAAACATTGGGCATGGAATCGACCATAAATTTACTCCAGGCTTGAGCAAGGAAGAAATTTGTACTCGTGAACAATATCAAAGAAAACATCCTGAATAAATGCCTAGCAGTGCTGATGTTTGAAATGCTAAGCCTTAAAATGTTTGGGGATTTGCAGTGGAAGGAAAGCTCTTTGGACTGATTTATATCGTTTGGGGATCGAAAGATCTTTATATATAAAAAAACACAGAATTTTGGGAAGCGAATATATAGGAAAGACTGCGGGGAAATCCAATGTGAAAAAGATACAAAAACCGTTTGATTTACTCCGCGATAATGGCCGTGAGTAGTGTCCCGACGCTTTGAAATGATTTAGTACGGCGGTTCAGCCAATGGCGTACAGCCCAGTGAGATCCTTTTTGTTCTTCTTTCTATGGCGTGACATGAGTCGCAGCCCGAGCACGTGACGCTCTTCAGACATTAATCTATTGATTTTTTATGCCACAAAGAGGATGAGTCGCAGGTGAAAAGGTTTGGACTTGTTATACTCGTCGAATGCTAAGTGAAATGACTCAAACATTAACCGTGGGAACTTTAGGGGGAAACCTATTGAAAATATACTCGATAAATGGACACTAAACCACTCCTACCAATATGACAGTTTTGGAATAAAATGTGTTACTATGTTACTTGATTATGGAACGGGCGGTAGCTATCGCGAGGATTTGTACCTATAATTTAATTTATTTATTGTTACTTTTTTGTTCACCTCCCAAATACTAAAAAAAGTGGCCACAAAATTATCATAGTTTTGCCTGTTTCATTGCGCGAATGGTAATCGTGCCTCATTGTCACTTGTAGCAGGTGTTGGGGTTCACAACAAGGACGAGTATCAGAACCAATGAAAAAAAACGCAGGCGAAACATCAATGGGGTTGTTGGCTGAGCAAGGTTCAATGGGCTGATGCAAAATAAGCCTACATCCATAACGTAGAATTTCAAACTGTATCCAAACTATTTCAATTAAGCCTTAAGCTAATTTTTTTTTATTATTTTCGATTAGGCAATGTCGGAATCTTAATAAGAAATTGAGAAGGCGTGTTTCGAACCCAAGACTGTCAAATTTCCCTACCCCTTCGCGATGTTGCCAACAGCATATAATTAAGAATAGAAATCGACAGACAATGATTAGGAATAGAGATGAAGTTTGATAGTAATCTTAGATGGATGTTTTATCTACGCTTAATTCGCGAGTAGGGGGGTTTTGTAAGCCTTTTCGAAACAGACGTCACTCACTCACATTTATAATTACTAGTTGGTGCTGTCTTGCATTTAAATCCTTCATCGATTGTACAATGCCCTGACACGCCCTCTGTTATGTCGGAATCAGGATATATTTTGTCTTCTATGGATTTATCTTCCTTGAAGCACAACTGGATTTACTGAATATGCTTTTGACTATAGGACCCCACAAATAGCGCTCCTTGCAGAAATTATTGCTTTCCAATTTATACGTAGTATAAGGAAAGCTTTGTGACGGTCGAAATTTTTGATTCCGAGATTTCAATGGATTTACACGTTTTGAGATCCCAGGAACCAAAAAAAGTGGTTTTTACTAAATGTCTGTCTGTCGCTCTGTCTGTCGCTCTGTCGCTCTGTCTGTCGCTCTGTCGCTCTGTCTGTCGCTCTGTCGCTCTGTCTGTCTGTCTGTTCATCGATTTCCAGGCTAACTACTCGGTCGATTTAAATGAAATTTGGCATGTAGGCTTATAAAACTCATACCTCGAGACAATTTTTTTTTTTTTTTTTGGCGAACTTAATTTGGGGGGTTTTTTTTTCTCAAAAAACGATTTCTTTTAAATTCACATATATTGTAGTCATTATTAATGTTAATAAAATGCGGGGGGTCGCTTGTCCCTTGATAGTTTGCTTCTGAGGGTAAAAAAAATAAAAATATTTAAATTTGAGTGAAAAATGACTAAAAAATCATTTCTCTGCGAAATCTTTCTATTTATGATTTCTAACTTCAAGCATGTTTTAGGTGTTTAATTGAGTAATGAAACCGGATAGTTTGGTTTTCCAAGAAACTATTGGGTTTTGTGCAAAATAAAAGTTTTTTTGAAAAAATGAAAGCAAATTCACGCTCAAATGCATTGCGTGCTCTGCCATTATTGCTGTGTGGTAATGTGTAGGTCTGACCTATCTAGAATTTTCGTCACCTTCAGTGACGTTAGGTGGACGACCCCCCCCCCCCCCCCCGTGATATCCGCTTTAACCATAGGAAAATTATTTACCATGAAATTAATTATTTTCTCTCTCTACTAATCGATAAATTGGAAAGCATGTTCGAGTAAGCTCGGACCGGTTCTTTCCAGTTGAAATGAAATAATGCACTATGCCCAAGACCGTTATGAGAATCAGGGCCTTGGGGCAATAAGCAGTTTGGGCGCCCCCCCCCCCCTCTCACGCACACTAGGATTTTATTTTGGGGAGGGCAAATTACGAAAGTTTTCCTCTACCGTTTACATTCAGAAAATAATTCATGGAACAACCCAAGTAGTGGTTGCTTCGAAATGTCCCAAATCGAAATAAGCCAGTTTGCGGTCGATTCTAAAAAGCATGGGATTGGTACGTGAAACGAATTAACGTCTGTATGTTTACGGTAGCGGGCGGGGGGCGACTGTTGACGAGAATCAGAATTTTCAATGATATTAAAACTGCCCTTCAGCCCACTTCGTCATGCTTAGCTTATGGCGAGACAGCTTTTTATAAAACTGGCGCTAACCATACAACTTTTGAATACGAAATTGATGTCTAATTTAGGACAAGAAAATTAGTCTGAGGTTAAAATATTTTTGCCTCCTGCTTTTCTAAAATTTGCCGGGAGGATTTTGATGGGGAAAGGGGAGGGGGGTTAGATCTTTTTACCTTTCACTTTTGATGGACAGCATTCCTGATAGAGGTATGTTTCTGTCAGATTTTAAGTTTAATGCTTGGTATTTCCTTAAATTAGATTACTTGCAGTTCTGATAAGTTGGTATAAAGTATTGTACTTCATTTGAGACATCTTTACATAAGGGGATGGAACAGGAAAATTAGGGGTAATCGGCCGTAGTCGCTCTAATAACGTACTTCTAAATGTTTCGTCAATAGTTGCGGTCAACATCTTCAGTGGCACTAGGAAGACCTACATGTCCGGATTCTCTTGCTTCATTATCTGACACCAAAGACAACAATTAATCCCAATTTACTCCCATTTTAGAAAAGCAAACTGCGACCTCGAAAACACTGGAAGGATGAGTAGGAAACTGACCTTCGCGAGTTGGGAGTCCGTAGATGGTGGAGCGTTGTACAAAACCGAGATGACTGGAGAAGCGTTAACGAGGACTGTAGAGCCAGAAGAAGAAGTTGCAACTGCAATAATGCCATAAAGAGCACACTGGACAAACGAGGTTGCCCAGAGACCGTCTAAAACAGCTTGCCTACTCACTTAACACTTGTAACCTTTCTTCTTTTTTAACCTATTTGCTTTCCAATTTATACGTAGTATAAGGAAAGCTTTGTGATGGTCGAAATTTTCGACTCCGAGATTTCAACGGATGTACACGTTTTCAGGTCCCAGGAACACAAAAAAGTTGTTTTTACGAAATGTCTGTCTGTCTGTCTGTCTGTGAATCGATTTCCGGGCAAACTACTCGGTCGATTTTGATGAAATTCGGCATGTAGGTTCACAAAAATCATACCTCGAGATACTAATTGATAAATTGGAAAGCATGTTCGAGTAAACTCGGACCGGTTCTTTTCTTTCATGGTAACAGGGCGACCGTTGCTTAAACATCCTCGTCGTGTTTCTACTGGAGTAGATCAATTGATGGTTTTTCCTGAGTTTCCAGGGATGAAGCCAAAGTTCTCAGGACATGTGGATTAGTGGTAAGGACTCTGACTTTCACCCGCAAGGTTGTTGGTTCGAGTCCCACACAAATCTGGTCATGGCTTCGAGGGCATGTATAGCAGGCGGTCCCGGGCCTGAGTGTAAGGGCTTAGTAATAAAGCAAAAAGTCATTATGTATTTATTTATTTTTTCTCTTTGCCCCTCTACCATAGCTAATCCTAGGTCCGCTCCTTTTTTTAGTTTGAATCGCGTACAAACAAATTAATGCATATATCCGATGAACCCCTTCAATCGCCTGACTAAGTCACTTGATAGGTACTTGTGTCGAGTTACGACACGTCTCCGACCGCATGGTGTCGGTTTGTAGAGACTAACACAAGTACAAGCACGCTACCACCTTGCCTCCGAAGTCGCTTAATTCCTGCTTAGTGGCATCTCTTTGCTTCGCTGCCGGCTATTGAGATCACTGATCAGAGTCCGCTCTGCTGGCATATTTCTGCTAATCAAGAGTTTCAACAAGAAATGTGCTTTGACCATTATCACAGTTAAAAGCATTCCTTCATCTATTAAGCACAATAAAAAAAATTCCTGTTCTCTATATGAATTTTAAGAGCTGAATATAATCGTTTCGGTTTCAGGAGGATGGGGGTTGTTTTGTTTAGATGGGGGGGGGGGGGCGGAAGGGAGGAACACAGAGATGTGGAGGACAAAATGGAGGGAAACAGTCAGGATATGAAGACTAGTTGTCATTTCCGGGTATAATTTATTTACAGGCACTTTCCATCGGCCAAGCTGCTTACCGAAAAAAACGGCTGTGCTGACCTCAAAACCCTCTGGATTATTCACGACCGCCTCCGTCCACTGCTGATTTCCAGTTATTCCCGCTTTTCCTTAGTCTCATTATCCGTAAAAAAAATTTCCCCCCAGTAATTTTAGTCCCTTTTTGACCAATAAAACCAATGGCTCAATATAAACACAACCGGATTTTATTGGAGGGGGGGGGGGGTTGCAATCCTAAAGTCGTATATAATTCAATGTGCCCTGAAAGTTCCTTTTTAAATATTAATATCTATTATATTATATTAAATCAAAAATTTCAAAAATTACATGAGAGGCGTAAAGTTTTTGAATGATGGCGTGGTCAAAACTAAGTAGACCTTATGACGTCATCAGGCAGGATAAGGAACAATTGAAAATATAAGAGCAAAATAGTAGGTTTTTACGCATTTTAATAATAGTAAAGTATAGCTGTAGATTTTACAAAGCTAAAGAAGGAATGCCTATATTTATATTGGTGCAAAGGGGACCATGAAGTATGAACCACGTCTTACGATGCTCGAGGCTGGGGGAGGGGCAAGTTGGACCGTGCCCCCCCCCCACTTTACGCCCCTGGGCTACATCCCGCTAGTTACAGGCCTGAGCACAATGTGCGTGCATAGTGTTTCAACCAGTGACGCATCCAGAATCGACGGCGGGCAGGGAATATAAATCCACACTCAAAGTGTTTCTTATTCAAAATGTTTTTTATACAACGGACGAAATAACGGCAGCCATCTCAAATATCATTTGGAAAAGAATTCGTACTGTAACTGTAACGGTAGAGGCCGGCGGCCTTACCAAGTTGAATCCAGCGGACCAGAGCAGGCTCAAAGATGCAGATAACTTGGTAGTGTGCACAGTGCCGGTAGGGAAACATGGTAGGACTTGTCCTGGTCAACTCCGAACTAATCTTGTGACTTCACTGTGTTTCCCAAGTGGTTCGGAATCCACTATAATCAGGAGGTCCACTGGAGTCCTATGGGCCCACACTGTGGCCTGGGACTGTGTCCAACCATACTACAACTAACTGTAACTGTAATTTGTAACGCAATTTCTTGTATACTGTAAATTGGATGACCTAGGAGGGCCATTTCATATATATAAATAAAATAAAGGTTATTATTTATTTATTATTTATTTATTTAACCTTGGCCCCATCTAGCTTGCGATGTGAAAAATAGAAAATGAAGAATATACATAACTCAACAGGCTACATGCGTAATATTAGAATTAGTGAAAGTACGGTTAATATGCATCTATATAAGAAATAATTTATATATATAATTATATACAATATATACACAAACAGTACCTACATATTTTACAATTTAACTACACATCGTTTTCACCAATTTTATATGTTTCACTGTTCATTTTTACTGTATTTATTTTTATATTAGTTTTTAATTTAGTTTTCTCGCATATTAGTAATTAGTCTTAGTTTGAGGGACCCATTACGGGAAAATCCTATGGCGCCCTTCTGAACCACTAAAACCAGCATGTATACTTTATCATGTTACAAAGATTTACTTTACTTTAGTCTTATATTCAATTATAACCCAATCGCTGGTGAAAAAATTGAAAATATACCTCAGAAGCCAATCCATGACTTAGCACCTTCTAGATATCAGCCAGACTTAAGCAATTCTATTCCTCGTATGCAACGAATGCCCAACACCCTCAATTTCAAAATTTTCCAATTTAGCTTATGCTGAGTAATGTCGCATTCCACTGTAGAAAGACAACTCCCGTTTGCCCCGAGTTTATGACCACAAGATATTTAATAAACTCTAGTTAAAGTCTTTTGTATTCAAATATGGATTCCAATAAAGATAAAAATATCTTATAGCCTCGGCTAACGTTTTCAACGCTTTCAAGCCGCCATTTGCTCTGAATTCACTATTTCGATTACTCTTTAGTCTCAAAATTTCCATTTTCGGTTTGCAAACCAATTGAGCTGGGGCGTCATTTGCCCCCCCCCCCCCTGCGACTGGAACAAAATACCACAATGACCCTGGTTAACGAGAAAATGGTTACAATCTTGTTTAAAAATGTACCTAGTTCACATCTTGCCCCCTCCCCTGTCAGGTGCTCCAGGCACCTGCCTGTGGGCACCGTATATTACAGTTTAGTTGTTGGCACATTCTGTATCTATCTCATATATTGTAACACCCTGTACAGCTGTCAATGAATGGCTTTCTTCGGTCTGTGCTACAAGAGTGCTGAGTTAGCAGCGCGCCTTCGGTGCAGTCCGTGAAAGCCTGTTCATGTGACGTAGCCAGGCGAGATTATAAATATGAGTAGCGACAGAAAGTGCGGGGCTCTCTTGGAGCTCGCTCGGAGCTCTCTCGGAGCTCTCAGAGCAACCCTGCGGCCTGCAGACCATGACTGTCGTTCTTTGTCCAAGTGCTCGAGTGTACAATATAATGTAAATCGGTGAGTGTCTTGTATAGGTGTATGTATGTATGTATTGTATGTAATGTAAATCTATAAATCACATTTACTACAACAGCCCCCATCCTTGCGAAGGTTAGGTGGTGCTTTAACCCCTCCCACACTAGGCTGTTGGTTCCTGGGGTAAAATACAATACAATACAATACAATATTTATTTATTTCCTTCAATACAATACATTTTTACAATTATTACATTTTTTCATGGTAAGGGCTCTAAGGGATAAACCCGCGCTGAACCCTTAATTTATTGAAATTTAAAATAGAAATTATTGAATTAAGAATAAAATAAAATAAAAACAGTATGTAAGTTCAATAGTCAATAATTATAGGAACCAACAGCCTAGGAATATACACCTAACAGTTGGTGGCAACGGTGGGATTCTAACCTAATACCCCCTTGAAAAATATTGAATGACGCCCCTGAAATGAAGAAGTTTATATCAATTTTTTTTTAATGCCGACTCTAAACTTGAGGAAAGCCATCGACCCCAAATCCGATACTTCACATATTTTATTCAAGTTACTAAGTTTTTTTTAATGAATCAATTCGATTTATAGATACTCATACATTAACCGTAAAGAAATTACAAAATTTAGAATGTACCGGACTGTAATTTTATCCCAACAGTGATAATTTTTTTACCATTGCTACCAATTATTAAAAATGACCCAATTATTGAAACTTCTCTGTGATATGATTTATAAACAACCAACCTTCTAGTAATATACAAAGTGTATTTAGTAATGTTTAATTATTTTTCCGTAAATTGAAAAAAAAATGTCGGAAAAATATCACACAAGTCATATCGTTTAGTCATAGTATACCATCAATGAGATATCATTAAATAAAAGAAATGTTCCTCTACGTTTCGATTTTAGTACGTATATGGTTGCCACTAACTATTAAATATATTCTCTTAAACTGACACAGCCTTTGATGGTAGTTTGTCCGTACTTCTGCGAGTCTCTACACACCATGGAAACCTACGCAACTTAACACAGGTATCACCTACAGAGGCGGCTGAAAAGGTTATTCGGATGCATTCATTGAATTTTTTGCATGCGAATAATCTTTTATTACAATTAAATTAAAAATTCAAATTAAAAAATCCTGTTTTACAAGAGTGCAGAAAATCTGAGAGGCCAATATTGACTTTTATATTCCCGAAGCGCGGAGATAAGGCACCAATAACTTCGTTTTAACGAAGGGAAGGTCACTTCAACCAGTTGCCAGTTAAGAGAAAGCATTCGGACGCTAGGGAGTTCAGGTGGATATTAGATGCTTACCTTGTGGAGGGTGTGTTTGATCAGGTTTATGAGTTTCTGAGCATTATAATTATATAGGCTAATTATATTTTTGTTGTTGATAAGCTAATATGTATTTAAAAAAGGTTAATCGCGTACCTAAAATTTAATTAATGCACCCTCTTCAATCGCCTCACTAAGTAACCTAATAGGAACTTGTGCCGAGTTACGACACGTCTCCGATCACAAGGTGTGTAGAGACTCGCACAGGTACAACGCTCGCTACCACCCAGCTACCGAAGTCGCTCAATATGTTAGCGTTATTGAGAATTGCATTGTTCTTTCACTCAATAAAATTTATTCAAATTCTGACATTCCAATCATTTAAAACATTACAGGGAAGAAGAAGATGTATAAACTCAGCTTTGGTACCTTTTTATCCGTTAAATTCCTCATTCCAATTCCGCCAATCCCAACTGACAATCGGGAGCTTTATCTCCCTTTGTTATATATCCAGAGGGCGTATGAATGGAAGGAAGGTGGTCGGGGTAATATTAAGGGATAATAATGTGAAAGGGTATGCAAGATTATGAAGAAAGGGGTTACCTCAATCACCAAGTTACCGGATTTGGTTATTGATCCATAGGACCAACTCAGATAAAAACCCTATCTTCTCCTCGGCAGACAGGCTTACTACGTTAGCCCATGAATATTCATACGCTCATACTTCTTAGTGAACCACAACATTTTAAACATCTTACGTCTCCTATGCGGTGGTGGGCAAAAGAAACAAGCCTCTCATCTTGGCGTTTTACACCCCCTTCTGTTTGCACAGGATGAGGAAGTTGACACAAATTTCTTAAGAGAATACGTTAGTTTTGGTCACCACCGTTTCGACAAGTCTCACACTTCTTTTTTTATTTAAGTTAATTTGAACGTTATAACAATTTACTTAAGAGGACTACAAGGCCGTGCCCAGGTTTTGATTTGGGGGGGGGGGGTCCAAAAAGAAATTTTACTTAATTTATTAGTGAATTAATTGAAAAATTCTTCAAACCATGTAGGTTTACATACAAACATTTATTTCGGGGGGTCCGGACCCCATGGACCACCCCCCTGGGCACAGCCATGAGAGGACATGCTACGTAGTAAATTAGCACCAAAAAATTTGTTTGTTATATATATATTTTATTTTTTTATTAATTAACGATGCTAGTTATTACAGATTTGCTCATGTAAGTTGTAGAAGACTACTTCTTGCATTATATAATAGGAAATATTACATTTTTGGTACCTTTGTTCTTTCATAAAAATCGGAGGGGACTAAAATTTCGCGTAATCTGGGAATTTTGGAAAAACTACAAAACCGAAAAGTAAAAATACCAGATTATATGATGCAGGTAGTAAGTAGTCTTCTACAACTTAAGTGAGCCAAATTTTTAATAACTTACTGAGTTAATGAAATAAAAAATTTAAATTATTTAATTTTGTGGTGCCAATTTTCTACATAGCATAATCCTCTTAATAACTAGAAATTGCTGGATTTCATTTTTAATAATTTGAAAAGGTAAAAAATAATCAATGTTGAGGAAAATTTACTGTTAGGAAAATCCTAAGCGTTATAACTTCTTTTATTATAATTCATAAACTAGTTATCTACAAAATGAATTGATCACATGTTTTACAGTTTTGCAACTTGAACAAAAAATTCAATCATTACACACAGAGGATTCGACACGCGCCAGTTCTTCTTTTTCATGTTACAGCCAGCTGGCTGGTTGGCAGCGACATGTGTCATCGATGCCACCTCGATCCTGACACGCCCTCTTCAGCTTCACCTGTGTATTGGCGCCATCATCCTCCATAACTTGCTGCAGATATTCTTTTCTAGGGCGCCTAAGTCAGTCGGTCGGTCGGTCGGACTGTGGTTCCTTCTATGGTGGTGCTGAAGTTCTCCTGTTGTCCGATCCAGAGTGCTGTTTTTGCACATATGGATGAGTTACTGACGTTTTATTTCATTGTAGCAAATGGGTACCGCCGGTACCTGTAGTAGAAAAACCACAGGCTCAACTACAGAAAAGTTCTGAGACCGGGATGAAGCCGACCGCACACCGGTGCACGGCTTTTCCTCACGACACACCCAGAACACGCGTCAACTTAAAAAATCTTCTGAATTTGGCTAAGAGGATTTCCAGCTACCCATTTGCTACAATGAAGAATAACCTCCACAACTCACGCGATCATCTTAAAATGTGCCTACTTCCAATCTAATGCCTCCTTGATTATTTATTTCATAATTTATTTTTATTCATTATTTGGTGTTGAGTAGAGGGAGTTATGCGTGTGATCTTCAATATTTTCTATATTTAAATTTAAATTTAATTTTAGTAATTTTAGGATTAGATTGAGAGGCCCATCACGGTAATGCCCAAAGGTACCCCTCTGAACCTCATTACTAAGAAATTGTACAAGAAGAACGTAAATAAATATTTTTGATTTTTTGATTAAGGAGGATTCTTCAAAAGTCAACGAGTTTCCTGCATTGTACGTTGTAGTTTGAGTACAGCACGACTGGAATCGAAATGTATCTTCTTAAAATGCTACTTATTACATATATATACTATAATTTTAAATTTTTATGTTTTAAACTAATGTTCTAAATATTTAAACTAACTGTAAGTTACTGTTAAACTTGTCTATGCATTACTATACTGTTATATCGAAATTTCCCCAGTGATACCAGTCTCATAGAGTACTTAGTGCTCAGGTAGACAATGTAAACTGAGCTTGAAAATTGCGTAATATATCATTTACTTACTTATTTCCATGGCTTCTGATAAAAAATATTTTAATTTTATTTATTATTTATTTGAATAGGTCAACAGTCTCTTCGGTGTTGGCTCGAATGTGTTATTCGTGTGATTAAGGACTGTTCGTAGGACTCTTCAAAGGATCACAAATTGCCAGCTTTATAGTTTCATTACCCCCCTTCCCCCCCCCCCCCCCAATACATATTTTATCCTTCTTTTTTCCTCTCTTTTTTTTTCTTCTCTCTTTAATTTTAAGTACTTACCAATAATACAATATTTTTTTAGGGTTAGCATGAAAACAAGACTTGTTCGCCTTTTTCAATAAAGTCGTTTTTCAATTGAATTCAACTGCTGACGACTGAACTATAAATACAACTTAGGAAGTAATGAAGAATCAAAATGTATAGTAATCTTCTTAAAATGTACCTACTTCCATGCCAATGCTTTTGATATTTATAAACTAATACAGTTTCTTCGGGAAAGCAAAATTTTCCGGCAAGATGCTGAAAACTCCCGGAACCCCGTTTCCAAGCATACGGCTGTTGAGTTAAAACAACTTAAGTGTTTACCTTAGAAACTGATAATTAGTGTTGATTCTGAAATTTCTAATAGACGTAAAACATCTAAAGGGTGGTAACGCTATGTCAAATTTATTGCCCCTTTCAGCTACCCTCTATCAAGCCCCCCCCCCCCCCCCCGCTCCTTTCCTCAGCCGTTTTAAGATTTTCACTTTTAGAGGGAAAACTATTAGCAAGTGATTTACGGCCCTTACCTATTTTCGTGCTTTTCTCTGATCGAATGAGACACTTGCTTTTACACCATTTACAACTTATCTATTGGTTCAATATAGTGTATAAGTTTTGTTAATGAATTTTGGCATTCCGAAATTCAAAAGTTTGCTACCGACTATTGTTTCGGAACGGCAGAGGCGTATCCACTTGCCCACTTCATAAACAGTCAATAACTACCTATACAAGAAGGGCTTAAGTGGCTAAAATGCCGATAAATCTTGCGATCTTTCATACATTACATTCTCAATATTTTTAAGATTTATATAGCGTTCGCCATTACCGTTTCCGGGCCTACGAACGTTGTTTCAAAATATTGCAGCCTGCACCCTTACCGTAATATCGCAGTTTTGGACCAGGCTCGCACTCATAATTATTATTTTTTGAAGGTCTGTTTATGCCTACTGGATGTAGGCCTACTGGTAGATGAACCTTAACATGCCAACTTCCCCATCGCGTACAATATTGCGATTTAATCGTATGATTTTACCATATTCCCCAAGTGGTTCGGAGTCCACTAAAATCAGGTGGTCCACACTGTCAGTCAACTCCCCTCTCCCCGAGGTGAAAGAGTCTGCCCTTAGGGTGCCTTAAGTTAACAAACAGACTCACTCCCTCCGCCAGGCTGACAGGGTTGCTTAAAGCAGAAATGCTGAAAGCAGGCGTTAGAAACAACGCATTATTGGTATTTTTTGAATTTATGACTTTTTAACGGTGGCAAACTGGTTCACGTCCTCGATGACAATCCATACCGACTACAAGTGACAATGGACAAGCTAGGATATGCTTATCAACAAGGCTGTAGCCAGAAATTTTTTCCCGGTTTTTTCGCTCAAGTGTGCAAAAATTGGAAACGGAACGAAATAATTTTAAAAATTTGATACTAGCCACTATATGATAGAAAGTTCAACAAAATTAACTAAATTTAAGACTAGATTAAATCACCTTTATTTTGAAAAATTTACACTAGATAGAATGGCCCATTGATTCCGGTTTTTAGGTTTTGCAAATCTGGCAACCCTAGTACGGACTACGGAGCCGAAAGTGGGCGCCACAAACATAGGACTGGGAGTTGATGACCTGACGCGGCCGATTGAAACAGAGGAAAGCGTGTATAGATCGGCCATTCCTTTGGTATGTTGTGTGATATATGAGATGACACAAGTATCTCTGTTCACGGCCGCAGTGACAAACGGCCGATTTACCCAAATTGCGCCCCATCAATCATCTCATATTTGTCAACCCCACAGCGCTCTGTGAAATTCTAATTTCGAGTATTCCGAACCCGTTCACCTCCGCTCAAACCATCAATGTCACTTCCGTATTGTCATTCAATTCTAACGGGCCCTCTATTTTTCGCAATCAATTCGCGCTTGCTAATCCACGCGATTTATTGCGGATTTGACGGTTTTTCCGTCATTTACAGCCAGTGATAAACAATAATAGACGCTAGAGGTTTTTTATTTTATTTTCCTGCATTTTATGGCCATGCTTCGGAGGGTATGTAAAGTAGCCATCGGGCCTTCTTAGTTGACTGCAAGGGCTAGGCGGTTTTAGTAACCTACTGGGACGAATGATCAGATATAATATGAATAAATTGTAATTTTTTAAGGACTTTCTATGGACCCAGGTCAAATTATAGTGGCCCACAGGTCCCTTGTCCAATGCCAACGACCCCATGGATTTCAGACATTATTTGTATTGTTTCCGTATGAATTTTGGCCATTGGCAAACTGGTATACGGTCTTGTCTCCTGATGTCAACCTACACCAACTACAAGAGATAATGGACAAGCTGAGACAAGCTTACCATTAACGCAACTGAAACAGGCGATAGCATGACTTCACCAAGTACAAATACGAGTCCTCAGATGATTAGACAAATTAATAATGATTGGCCTACCAAATCAAGAAACTACTCGCAATTTGGTTTTCAGTGAAGTGGGGTGGCCGCATTTCGGGGGAAGGGTTGGAGCCCCCCCCCCCCCCAAGCCCCCCGCCCTCTTGTGTACGGCGGTCCTGGCGGTAGGCGTATATAATTTCAATTTATTGACAACACACAAAGGAAAACATTGAAAAAGGGTGAAAGAAAAAGCGATTGAAGTGCCGATACAGCAGAGGGTGAGTGCTAAACTTATTAGTACGTGAGTGAGGGGGAGCAGGTTCGAACACCGCAAGTTAAGTAGAACGGGGGAGCTCACGTTCACATTAATACACTAACTGCCCCCAAACCCCAAATTTAACAATTTGTACACATACGCACTCGGGGAGATTTCAGCTACGTTGTCACCCCATCACTTTATATAAATATTGGCAGCACCCACTATATCAAATCTCTTCGGATCCTTTGGTTTTGGTCTTGTTTTTGTGTGTAGGACTCTTTTTTTAATGGACCCATGCCTTCTTATAGTGGCTCATAGGTCCTTTGTTCAATGCCAACGACCCTATGGATTTCCGAAATTATTTGTATTGTTACCGTACGAATTTTTGGTCATTGGCAAACTGGTATACGTTCTCGATGTCAACCTACACCGTCTGCAAGAGATAACGGACAAGCTTACCATTGACGCAATGAAACTGGTAAAATCATGACTTAACCAAGTACGGTTAAGAGTATCATTTAGACATTAGTAAAAAAGAAGAAGTGTTTGTCTGCATTTTGATATGTGGTATGTAATTGGCTACAGTTGTGGCACTCAATCATTCATAAAACTTGTTTGGTATTTTATGATGAGTGTAAAAATTTGTAGGTACAAGTAGGTTTATATTGCTACTGATAGTAATTAATGCTTGCAACGCCACGCATATAATAGGGAGTGCAACGTAGTTGGCCCGTCCCGGGTCCCGTAGAAATATAGTTGTCCCGCCCCGCAAAATCGGAGAGGACGTTCATACCTAGGCTTACTACTCGTACATGCAAAAGCAAGAAACCATTTTTTTGAGAAAAATTAGGAAATACATCTACCACTGAGCTATCATCAGCTATCATCAGGACATCTAAAGTAGTGGTACAGACTCCGACTTTCACCCGAAAGGTTGGCTAAGTAATTGAACAATTCAATATTTATTTATTTATTTATTTATCTATTTATTTATTTATTTATCTATTTATTTATTTATTTATTTATTTATTTATTTATTTATTTATTTACGGGACATTGATTTTTTTGAAAACGTTTTTTGGAAATTCTTTTTTAAAAAAACTACTACAAAAAACTAAATTATTCTTAAGATATCAATAGTGCTCGATAAAAAAATTTCACTACATTTATTTTACCTTGCGTTGTAAATTAAATAAAAAAATAAAAGTTGAGATGTTTGTATATAATCCAAGGGGATGGCCAAATATACGGTCAGTATCCGAAATTCCAGCAAATGAAAAAATGTCAAAAATGTCAAACAATGAATTAGATTGATTGTATGGGGGGGGTCTCCTAGCCTAGGCCTCTACCTCTCTCCCCCTTCTACAGTCCCCCTTTGCAATCAGGACGTAAGATCTCTTCCTACTTCACCTAAGCAAGGGATTGTCACAGTATCCCCGCGGCATTTTAAGCAATCACAGTGAAATTTGAATTGACACTGGGGAAACAAGAAATCTGGATAGGAGATGGAAACGGCATTTTAGAATAGAACAATCAAATTGCTCGTGACATTTATCTCAAGATAGATTGTATGAATAGTCACAAATATTACTTGCAGGATTTTCCGAACCCCCCAAAAAGCAAAAACTTCATTTTCTGATCTGGAATAGAGATCTTTCCATCGAAAACGAGCTTTCACTCTGTGTAAGTCTAAAGCTGTTTGACTCGATGTGATTTTCTTGTTCTTTGGGGAATATTTTACAAGACATCGGGCGCGCTTCGCGGGGCATCTTCATGTCTTTCTGTGGAAGGCTGCTCAGGGTCTCACGACTCACTTTTCTCTCTCACTCTTAAAGGGTTAGTTATTTAACTAAAAGAACTTTCAAAATATTTTTTTTCATTTAGGGAGGTATGATATTGTAGATATTACTATTATATTATTCGATATTGACCTTCCTGGGTAACTGATGTACGTACTGTACCCGGTACAGTCAAAACATGTAGATTAGTGGTCTGGACTCTGACTTTCACCCGAAAGTTTGTTGGTTCGAGTCCCACATTATCTACATTTTCTGGCCATGCTTCGGAGGGCATGTAATGTAGGCGGTCCCGGGCCTTCCTAGTTGAGTGTAAGAGAGGGCTTTACAGCCCTAACTCCGCTAATTTGGCTTAGTAATAAAACAAAAGAGTCCCTATTTTTTTTTTTTTTTTACAGTTGCAACGCAAACCTACTGTGGCAAAAATGAAATTGTGAGAGTTGTGGGTGTCCGCACTGTTGGAGGAAGATTAAGACGCGCCTTTAAGTAACTTAAAAAATGCCTAATGTTTTATTAATTAGTGTATGTTTTCCTATATTGTATAATATGTAACATTAATTTATTTTATTCGGCCATAAATAAGTCAGGACATGTAGCGTACTGGTACGGACTCTGACTTTCACCCGAAAGGTTATTGGTTCGAGTCCCACACTGGCGGTCCCAGGCCTACCTAGTTGAGTGTACGAGAGGGCTTTATAGCCCTAACTCCGCTAGGTAGGCTTAGTAATAGAAACAATAAAAATTCCTTATTTATTTATTTATAAATGTTAATAGAATATTGTAAGGCAAAAATAACCAGCAAGGGGCAAGCGAAATTGCACAATTTGAAAAAAAAAGTACGTAAAGTAGCAAAGCGAGACATGAAATATAATCTACGCTACGGCCCTGCATGCAGTGAACGCGGACGCCCTTTAAAATACGGCAAAAATACGCAATTCAATTAAACAGTATAATATATAAAAGTGAAATGTTTGTATGTGTATAGACGGCAACATACACACTACACAGAAGGGCTCTATATTAGACAGGTATTGTCATCCGCCATTTTTTATCCATTATAAGTCTTTTGTATAAGCCAAGCATTGGGTGTTTACCTATTTATTTTTAGAAATTTATCGTTATTTATTTATTATCATTTAATAAACGTTCTAACAATTAGGGAAATGTATATTAAAAAATAATAATAAACCGTATTTTCGTTCTTTTCAATCTTTTTCTTTTTTAACTTCTTACTTCAATACTTACCATATAGGAATTGTAGGATAAAAAATGGCGGATGATAATACCCGGGTATATATTGCCTTACAACACAGTACACAAGTACACGCATTTTTGAACCAGCTACTGACTATTGGTGCTACTGGTATAATGCAGAATTTAATCCACAGTATTAATGACAACAGCGGGGGGTAGATTACATGCCGCTATGGATTCGGCTGGTGCAATAAAATCAATCACTCTCAAGATCGTCACTGTCCTGCCCATATGACTGTCCATGATATACGATGATGAATTTCGCACAGCCCATCGGCGACCAGCGCAGGGGGACTGCAACCCAGCCACTTTTCTGCAATAGTGCAATTGGTAGGAAAAACCATGGCCGGGCTGATGGTGTTAGCGTCCGACCGGGTCGAGAACTAGAAATGGGTCCCGGGTAACCCCCCGAACGCACTAAGAAGAAAGAGGAAGAAGAAGGTAGAAAATCGTCCGCCAGGCCTCGGTCCACACAAAACCAATGAGTACCTTCAATGGGTAGGGGAAAACGTGGCTGCTGGACATGTTGCTGACTACAACATCCCAAATAGTGTAGTTGTCATGTCCTCCTAGTCCTCGGGACTAGACCCTCACTGGGCTGTCGTGCCGCGGCGTTTAAGGGCCAGGAATACTCCAATTGGCGGAGAACTAGACCTAGGTCGTGATTCGAATTTTGCAGGAAATATCCCTATTACAGCTGTCATTGAGAAATTAGTGGAATAAAGAAGTGTTCTTCTACATTTTGCCACACATATTAATATTATGTGGCTGCCGACGGTTTTTGAACATGATTTTTTTAGAAAAAGGATTGTTGTAAAAATATTCGATGGGCTATGTAACTGCCCAGGCTTTCACGGGCGGAGTAAGATGAAGAACCAGTAGAATGGGTTGAGGATATGAAAGTGAACTTCCAAACGTTTCGTCATCGGCTGCGGTCGACATCTTCAGTGGTGCTGCGTAGACTTTGAAGTCTATTCATTATTTGAAGGGCTATTTATGGACTTGGACCTACTTCAATGGCCGCCGGCCGCCATATCAAGTTGAATCCAGCGGACCAGAGCAGGTTCAAAGCTGCAGATAAATTGGTCGTGTGCACATTTCCGGTAGGGAAACATGGTAGGACTTGTCCTGGTCACCTCCGAACTAATCGTGTGACTTCACTGTGTTTCCCAAGTGGTTCGGAATCCACTATAATCAGGAGGTCCACTGGAGTCCTATGGGCCCACACCGTGGCCTAGGACTGTCAAACCATGCTACTTCTACTACTTCAATGGCCCATTTTCCGGACATTATTGGTATGTTTTCTGAGACTGGAACACGTCTTTGATGTCAACTCACATTATGCCTCAATTGAGGTTACTGGGCGTTCTCATATGAACCACGAACAAATCAAGCATGACAGGAAGATGACTGGCCGGACGTCCTCGAAGACACTGGAAGAATGAGTTTGAAATTGAGCTTAGCGAGTTGGGAGTCCGTAGATGCTGGAGGCATGTACAAAACCGAGATGACTGGAGGAGTAGTGTCGAGCAGGCCAACTCTCATCAAGGGCTGTAGAGCGAGAAGAAGAAGAGGAAGAAGAAGAAGAAGAAGAAGAAGAAGAAGAAGAAGAAGAAGTCATTTCCACAATTGTCACTCTCTCAAGTCACCACATCATATGTAGGAAAATAAAAAAATATATTTTATATTTTGAAAAACCGACATGATGAGAACTAAAATTGCGACAATTCAAAAGTTGGAAAACGAAAACCATCAGTGGTAAGTTGCAATGCGAGTTCCTCCCATAGCTTCTTCATTTCTTTGTTTCTTTCTGTTTACTTTTTTATTTCTCAAGGGTATTAGAAAGAACAACAAAATACTTAACAGAACTTCCTTCAGCCACCACTGATCTCCCCTATCAATTTTTAAAATTCCTCCTTTTTCCCACCCCTACTTTCCACCCCCCCCCCCCCCTTATTTCTCATCCCTCCGCCGTCTGGCAAAGTTTATTTTCCATTTTTATTGTCTTCTTGATCACGTGAAAAGTACAGAGTGTGTCAATATAATTCTACAACAATTTCATTCCTGGTCTTATTAATTCCAGAAGAGTCCAGCTGCGTTGGTAAAGCACTGGACCGTGAAACAGGGTAACGCAGTTCGAAACTTGATATGAAAGGAATTAGTGGAAAAATATTTCTACCCCTTAATAATAATGTTCCGAAGGAATTTTTATGAACCTTGGTCTACTTAAGAGTGCACAGCCCGTAGGAAATTGGCAGCCCGAAATGTAGTACTTTTTATTTTTTATTTAATTAACTAAGCATGTTATTAAAGATTTGCCTCATCAAAGTTGTAGAAGACTACTTCATGCATCATATAATAAGGTATTTTTAGTTTTCGAAATTGTAGTTTTTTCAGAAACATGCAAATATTTTATAAACAATAACTTTTCACGTATAATCGATATTATAAAAAAAAATACAATTTTGAAAACTAAAAATACCTTATTATATGATGCATGATGCAGTTTTCTACAACTTTGACGAGGCAAATCATTAATAACATGCTTAGTTAATTAAATAAAAAGTATTAAATTTTGGGCTGCCACTTTCCTACGGGCTGTACACTCTTAAAGTGGCTCATTGGTCCCTCTTGTTTTTTGCCAATGACCCGAGGGATTTCGGACATTATTTATATTGTTTTCGTATGGATTTTTGGCCATTGGCAAACTGATAAGCTACACCAGCTACACGCGATAATGGACAAGCTGAGACCAGGGACGGATCCAGCCCATTTTGGGGGCAGGGGTAGTTGTTATCGACTTCGATGGCCAGGTGGTAGCGTGCTTGTACTTGTGCGAGTCTTTACACGCCATGCGATCGGAGACGTGTCGTAACTCGATACAAGTACCTATTAGGTAACTTAGTGAGGCGACTGAAGAGGTCAATCGGATACATTCATTGAGTTGTTTGTATGCGATTAACCTTTTTCTTTAAAAAAAAAAAAAAAAGTTGTGGGTCAAAATAGAACAAACATGTAGTATCAATTAAATTAGAGCTTAATAAATAAACTTACAACAGATTTACTAAATTTTTGGGGGTCGCCCCGGTCCCATGTCTTGTACCCGGTCGGACGCTAACGCCTTGAGCTCGGCCATTGTTTTCCCTCATGCTCCGGCGAATTGTTCAATTTCCTCGAGGGTTGTCCTCGGTCTGCCGATGGGTTATTTACCTTGTAGCCTTGCTTCCGCCAACCTCCGAGTGGTTCTATTCTCGTCCAACCCTTAGACGTGGCCAAACCATTGCAGCTTTAAGCTTTTTTTTTCGTTGGAAAAAATCCGTATTGCCGAATACACCCAATCAGAAAACTTCGTCAGGCAATAATGATGTATATTTTAAAACAGTTTTCAGCAGTTTAATTGAGTTATGAGAGAGGTGTGGGTTTTGGGGTGGCTTCGCAAGCCTCAGAGAACTGGGGAGGGCGCTCCAAATCAGTTTGTGGTGTACAACTAAATACCGGGTGTCAATGCGGCCAATGTATAAATGCCTCCCCCTAACCCCCCTCCCTCCCTCTGCCATTCCCCTCCCCATTTATAAATTGCTGGACTGTCCGAGCAGCGGAAGATTAGTCCCTGTCATGATTCCAGATGACTCCAAATGATTTACAGGCAGTGTTCTATTAAAGGATGTTCTATCTATGGGGATGTAATAGGAATAGCAGTGGCATAGCCTAAAAGGAACCATTTTCGGAAGGTCTCATGAGTGTCTTACCGTGGTAGAGAAAACCGGGCTGCCGGACATGTCACTGACGAGAACACACCAAATGGAGTCTCTCTATTCTTCCCCATCTTGTGGAGCTCCTTGTGGCCCTCTAGGACATCGCCCATCCAGCACCTCTTCCTCGGACACTCTAGCGGTCTTCTACCCTGTGCTGAGGACATTCTTGAGTAGTCTAGACTAGGGTCGGGAACCTTATTTTACCTGGAGCCAATTTTCACGGCTCTATCGACTCACAAACCTTGTGAGACATAGTGTATATTGAAATCAAATGAAACAGAGTAAACACTTTAAGAGGTTATGCTACGTTGAAAATAAGCACCCCAAAATATGTTGTTTTTATTGACTTTTTATTTTTTTATTTATTTAACAAAGCAAGTCATTAAAGATTTGGCTCATGGAAGTTGTAGAAGACTGCTTCATGCATCATTTAATAGGAAATATTAAATTTTTGGTACCTTAGTTCTTCCATAAGTACCAGAACAGACAGGACAGGACTGAAATTTCGCGTATTCTGGGATTTTTTGGAAGAACTACAAAACCGAAAAGTAAAAATACCCGATTGTATGATGCACGAAGTAGTCTTCTACAACTTCCATGAGCCAAATTTTTAATAACTTGCTGAGTTAATTAAATAAAAAATGAAAAGTATTTAATTTTGGGGTGCCAATTTTCTACGTAGCATATCCTCTTAACATTTTAAAGCACAAAACCTACGTGTGCACTACTACGGCCTAGTAAGGAAAGTAAGTAGGCAGGCGCGGATCTGGAATGAGACCAAGGAGGGGGCTAAGATTAAATTTCCAATTTTTTGTGAAAAATAGGACTGAAATAGTGGGGTTTTACGCATTTTGAGAACCCTAATGGGGGGCTATAGCCCCCATAGCCCCCCCCCCCCCACCCGTACATCCGCGCCTGTAAGTAGGTCCTAGTAGTTAGTAGTAAATATATGTATATTACTTGGATAACTGGACTTTATTTGCTGATTTTTGTTTTGTTTCTAATTTTTTCTTTCTGGAACAGTAGGCACCTAGCCTTAGCCGAGCGGAGCCTCATCAGGAGCCAGGCACTCCCGACCCCAGGTCTAGACAGCATCACTCTTCCCTTCCAGGGTTACACCATGGCTTCGCCTTACACCATCCAGATTCCAGTGTAGCACAGCCCGAGCTATGCGATCCGAGGAATCCTGACTTCAATTGAACACAGCTTGAGTATTCATCTAGTAATCGACCAGAAAGATGGGTTTGACTTTTTGAAAAGTTGAAAGAAGACAGCCATTGAGCAAAGCGTTAAAAAAAGACAGCCCGGCGAACTAGCATTTAATTACGTGTCATTTACTTCCATGTTCAAAATTTTGACGTATTCGGAAAACCACAGTCGACTTAAAAACCTAGTCTTCATCAAGACAAAGAAATCTATCGGTTCATCTTCTTAAAATAAAATACTGATTTGAATTTGCTTCTAGGATAACCCATGAGCTTGGTCAAAAACATAGATAATATGCAATCTTCTTATGTTTCAACGTATTGAACGCCCCTGGTACCTATCTTATGACAGGTACCACCAATCGAACTATTTTTTATTTTGTATTAAAAATGTATAAATCTAATAATTTTCGAATAATCTGAAATAGGACCCAGGAATGGTTGCGCTTTCCTGGTAATATTTTTATTAATTATTATTTTTAAGATTGTTCGGCAATTTAAATATAAATTAATTAAATATTATAGTATTAAGAACATTGCGAGCTCCAGTATAGTCCACTACTATAGCCCAGTTGGTAGATAATTGCACTATGAAATGGAACGTTGAGGTTCGAAAATTAAAATACATTAATTTTTTTTTACATTTTACATCGGCCCGTGAGGACATCTCGCCTGTCGCACCGAGCCCCTCCAAAGCGCGCGATTCTCCACCAACTCCCTCCATGCAAAATTTAAAGAAAAAAATTTTTGGATCTGGGTCCACCCAACTCTAATGAGCGCCTTAGTAAACTTCATCACAGCAATCATGAATATACGATCACAAGGTTTATCATTTGAACGGATGCCTTTATTACTTTGATCTATTGCTGACCGCAACATACCAAATAGAGCCGTCTTCAGTCTCAATAAGCAGTCATACAACTGAGTTCTTACTATTATTAATAAAGTATTGCAACCACTCGGTTGGTAAGTCGATTTCTTAGGCAAATAATGATAAAATAGAAACAACATGCACAATAATAGAATTATGTTTTTATGGAATTTAAATCATTTGTAATAGAGATTGTAAGGGCAACATTTTGACAGGGAGGAGAGTACAAAAATATTTTTGAGGGAAATATGTTAGAGGTTGTCTAAACCTGTCAGAAAGCAAATACTTGCGTCTATTGGGAGTTGGCAATTGTGTGAGGCGGTTGTTGAGCGGCTACGCTATGGTAAGCCCCCCCCCCTCCCCCGAAATTAAATGGTCTTACACTAGATAGAATTTTATTTAGCTATATAAAATAAAAATTTGTTCAAAAATTGAGAGTTAGGTATGGCTATAGCCCCCCCCCCCCCAAATGAAATGATCTTACACTAGACAGAATTTTATTTTGGTGGAAAAAATATAGGTCAGTTCACAAATTAAGACTTAGGGCTGCAGCCCCCCCCCTCCTGAAATAAATTTCTGGCTGTGGGCCAAGTACCCCTAAATAAGAAAGAAACCAGATTTAAATACAGGTAGAACATTTAAAAGAATGCAGCCATTCTCATATCCTATTATCCAATACAGAATTAACAATATCAAAAGTGAAGAGGAATGAAAAACATCAAAAAACCAATTCATAGGATGACAGTTGTAACTCCAGGCGGCCCCATGTCATACAGCCCGACTATCATGCCTGTATAGGTACACAATCATTTAAATATTTCTATATATATTTTGCGGTGCAATGTAATCTCAAAAAAATCAGGTATAACATAGCAGGTGTCCGGAATTATTACTGTGTCTTACTGCTCTTTGGGGGCCGAAAAATTCTTCTTGGCATGACTAGCTTCTTATTCGCAGGTACTCTTGCATCTCTTATAAAATGTGTTAGGTAAGGTTCTACCCGAACATAGTTTAGGCCTTATTTTCCAAGCCTTGCACTTTTAATTCGAATTTCAACTGCTGGAGGTCACTGTAGGTTTTACTTTCACATTTCCCATTACTTTTTAAAAGCAATGTTTCCGTTGTATATAAGCCGGCCGCCTTACCAAGTTGAATCCAGCGGACCAGAGCAGGTTCAAAGCTGCAGATAACTTGGTAGTGTGCACAGTGCCGGTAGGGAAACATGGTAGGACTTGTCCTGGTCACCTCCGAACTAATCGTGTGACTTCACTGTGTTTCCCAAGTGGTTCGGAATCCACTATAATCAGGAGGTCCCCTGTCCTACGGGCCCACACCGTGGCCTGGGACAGTGTCCAACCATACTACTACTACTTCCGTTGAATATAGTAAAAAATACCGTAAATATATATTATTCATAGTAATAATTATAATAAAAATTCGTGTATTGTCTAAAAACATTTACGTTAGTAAACAAAAGCTGAAATGTCCCTAGTTATGATTACTATATATAAGACCGGCCGTACCTGGCGACGCCCTGCAACATTACGACACTTACCCGCATCTGCGGTCGGCAACTGATGATGAGAGACCTCTCTTGTGTGCCGCTCCTTACGATGTTCTTCCTGCCGTCAGTGTTGACTTAGTCACTAGGTACGGGGTGATTAAAAACATAACTTAATTAGGTTAAGAGAGCCGAAATGACCGAAAAGACTATAGCGTATGCCGTGATAACGAGACTGGAACTGATTCATTCTCTCTGGTGTCTGCACGACAACTACATGTATAGACTTGTCTCCCCTCATATCCCTCATACCAGTGGCGTGCGAGGGTAGCACACTATGGCTAACGCGCCCATTCCACCGACCGGCTAGGGCTATTTACAAAAACGGTGACGTGGTAACAGACATTCAAGACTTAGGCGGTGTTTCCACCGACCTCGCATTGCAGAATGCAAATGACATTGACGGAAATTAGAATTATTCTTTTTATAGAAATCTATTAAAATGTTTGTACTTAACATATCCCATGACGCCATTTTTTAATTTTAGTTTGTTTGTTTGTGATTTTACTGTATGATCATTGATCAATTTTAATTATGGCAAAGAGGAAAATAAACATTTCCGTCAATTCTGCAATGCGAGGTCGGTGGAAACACCGCCTACGTCTTGAATGTCTGTTACCACGTCACCGTATTTGTATTTAGCCCTAGCCGGTCGGTGGAAACCCCGCCTAACTAAATTTGAAATTGCTTCCTACTAACTAGTAACTACGATCTACAAACTAATTAATGCTTACCTAACTATACCTAATTATTAAAAATATACATGTAACATATAAAACGACAAGCTACCATTGTACATTCTAAATCTGTAAATCTAAATAATCATGAAAAAAATCTAATTTGTGAAGTTCGTCCATAATCTTATCATGTATAGATGTTTTTGGAATTGAAGACCAGGCACGTAGCCCCCCCCCCCCCGAAATAAAATAAAAAATCCTTGCATTGTTCTGTTTGATGCTTCACCTGCATTTTTTTCTCCCTCTAAAAACACTTTTTGCATGTAAATTCTTAAAAATTTCCGACGGGGGGGGGGGGGCGGACCCACCGTTTTACTGGGGACATTCCATACCCCGTCGACCCCCTGGTAGTTAGCCCCTCCCGAAATAAAATCCTGGCTACGTGCTTGTTGAAGACAAACTGGTGTAACTTGGAAGACATTGAATTAGGCTAGCGTAACATCCACTTTGTGCTTTGGATTGCATCTGCGTACGAATTTTGAACAATTTTCTGTTGCTATCTTCAATGTTTCAGTTCCTTTTTATCTGTTAGATTTGCACACGTCATTTATAAGATATCTTCGGCCGAATCACGAAATATGGCAGGAGAATAGAAGAATAGACGACAAACTGTGCTTTTGATTGCAGCTGCGTACGAATTTTGAACAATTTTCGGTTGCTATCTTCAATGTTTCAGTTCCTTTTTATCTGTTAGATTTGCACACGTCATTTATAAGATGTCTTCGGCAGAATCATGAAATACGGGAGGAGACTGGGCGATAAATGGTTGGGAGTGCTGCGTTACTGCGAACATACTCGTATGGGGGAGCAGATAGCATCTTGGCTACCGGTTGCTCAGGTACTTTATAGACCCTGCAATCTACAAACACAGCCTCGGTCACGAGCTACCAAGTCAAAGCCGCGGATTTAACAGATAGTCCCACCAAATTCGCAAAGAAGATGGCAGCAGGAACCTTTTCGTATTTTAAGGTGAGTAGGTACATTTAGATTGCTGCATTTACTTTTAAGGGGTGTTCAAAACATAGCAACGGGAAATAGAGTCACAAGACAAGCCGGCTACTTAGCGTTGCCAAATTACACTAAATCAAGCACCCGCGCCACCTTCTTGTATAAAGCTATTCAGTGCTACAACGAGTGCAAACGTGTCCATGTAGATACCAAATCTAAAAAATCCATAGCTAATTTTGTTGCTGATTTCATAAAATACCAGCTTGACCATCACTAGATTGTTTGTTTGTGCATGTTGTTGTGGTTTTTTTTGTATACGTAGGATAATTTAGGTTAGGGCTTTGGGTGTTTCCCCACGCGCCATTAGGCTTGGGGACGCCCTGATATGGTAAAAAAATGTACATATTTGGAAAAAATAAAGAATTATTATTGTTATTATTAGAATCTAGGAAGGAACCTGATGGTTTTTTTAGCGTCGAAAGCCCGGTTCCACTACGGTTAGAAATGATTTTTAGAATGAATGCTTGGCAAGCTAAGCATTGCAACATGGGGGGCCCTACTACATAACAATGGCGTACGTGGATTTCATGTGGATTTAGAAGTTTAGAGTCGAAGGAACCCAAAAAAGTCGGTCTCGGGACATATGAATAGTAGCTTACCCCGCCACTGTTAGTGTATTGTATCGTATTATATTTGTCTACCCATTCTCTGCAACCTTCCCATTGATAAATTCAATACTTAGGGATAGGGAAACTCGAAATTTAAACCTAAACTGAAATTTAATCCCAGGTCAATTTTTACGGGTTCACTCGCACCGGTTCTTTAAAATTGTAACCTAATGGTAAATGATTTATCCAACCTTACATATGGTATATCCACTCCCCCCCCCAAACAAAAAAAAATCCTAGATATTCTTAATTATGCTTCTTGCGTATTATGCACCAATTATTCCAGGCTGCGCTAATGATGTCCCATGCTCAGAAACCAATGCTGATTTCACAATAAGGTTATGAAATAAACCCAATGATCAGCATCATGGGTCGTAAGAGACAACTAGGCAAGCCACAAGGGCGGTGCACAGGCGCGGATCTACGGGGGGCTATAGCCGCCCCCCCCCCCTTAGGGTCCTCAAAATGCGTAAAACCCCACTATTTCAGTCCTATTTTTCACAAATTTTCTCCCGGGGGAGACCCCCGGGCCCCCCTTGTGCCCAATAGTATTAATTACCTATAATATAGAACCCTTATTGCTCTGAAAATGCGTTAAACCCCAATATTTCAAACCTATTTTAAATATATAAAAAAATTGAAATATTATCTTAGCCCCCTCCTTGGTCTTCTTCTAGATCCGCGCCTAGCGGGCATTATAAGGTTTTTCACAAATGTGAAAATAAATTTTACTTAGGCGGGTATTCCACATACGTCAATCGTCAATGAAAAATTGAAAAATGACGTAACAATGACGTAAATTGACGTGGTAGCAGAATTTTTAGTATGTCTTTAATGTCTGCTAAAACGTCATTTTTCAATTTTTCATTGACGATTGACGGATGTGGACTACCCGCCTTATAAAGCTATGATTTAGATATGTTTCATGTTTTCTACTGTGACTTGGTGTAGCTTACACATAATTAAAATATGTCATGACTTAGACCACATTATTTACATTATATATGTGTCTTTTTTATTTTGTGGACTAAGCCATGTCATTATTCTTCTTTTGAACAATTATTTAGGTCTGGACATTACTAAAAGGAATAAATGTGCTCTAAATTTTGATGCAATACCAATAGATTTTTTTTAATTTTTTAAGTTTTTAATTATTAATTAATTCTTCTGTGCTGTGAATAAGTAGTTTTCTTTATTTATTTTTCATATTGACTTAGACTATATGTATTACATCTAAGGGTCAATGTTCTTGGCCTGTTGTAATATAAGTAATAATAATAAAGTAATAATAGACCAAAATCATGTAAATCGTTCAACCGGATACCCTAAGGCCCAAGCTAAGCTATTCGTTCTGCTAACGTCTTCTGCTATCGAGATTTTCTGCAAAAATTAATTTCTTACACCTTTAAGCTCTGGGGTTGTCTCTTATAATACCATTAAATAATGACTTCGTTATTAAATTGCCATTATTAACATCCTTAAATCCGCATTAGATTGTCCATAGGAGGTTCAGCCCATCACGAACTTAAAACAATTGGTTGTACTCAAATTCATCCGGAAAAAAGCAAATGTTGACTTTTTGTCTTCCGATCATTCTGTCTTCTGTTCTGTATATTGGTGAGATGGGACATTCGCTACCACTAAGGATTTTGTTAAAATATTCCTGCACCAGAATCAAATTTCTGTATATGTGAATAGAAAGTACCTCACCGTATGGCAAGCAAAAGCAAAATGAAATTTTTATCCCCTAAAATATCTTTCATTTTTTTTTTTTTTTTTTTTTACTAACTTCATAGGTGCTTAGGTACTTTTGTTTATTAAAATACACGTAAGCTCTATTAATTTGCCACAAGAGCAGCTCGAATGTAGTAATACATGGAAGATTTTTTTTTTAATTTTATAAGGACTTTTTATGGACCCAGGTCTTTTTATAGTGACCCATAGGTCCCTTGTCCAATGCCAACGATCCCATGGATTTCGGACATTATTTGGATTATTTCCTTATGAATTTTTGGCAATTGGCAAACTGGTGTATGTCTCGATGTCAACCTACACCGGCTACAAGCTGAGACAAGGTTACCATTGACGTAATGAAACAGGCGAGAGCATAACTTAACCAAGTACATGGAAGTCAATGAAGTCTAATATCCAACGCCTGTATGTAGGGTTTTCCATGCAAAACCGTAGGATTATTTTGAGTGTTGAGACAACGCTTGCGCTTGCCGTCAATGGTTCAATATGTCGCGCAATTTGTACAAATATCGCATGCAAAAGTATCCATTATGAATGGTAAAATCAGTTGACACCCTTGCATTCTTACATGATGCTCCGCATAGCGTTTAGCCCAGACATTTCTTTTTTTTCAAAGGCCAAGGTAAATTATGTTTGTCTTTTTTACCATTCACGCTTGGTCTCATCTTATTTCTTTACCACATTTTTCAACTTTCACGACTTTTCAGTACTATTTTAATTTTATTAATTTCAATTGACAATGGTATTGTCTCAACGGCTTTCTTGTGGTGAGAATTAAAAATCATTTGAAAATAAATAAATAACGACTACTGCCCTTTACTAAACCGACCTAGTGGATTCAACGCTATAAAAGCCCTATTTGACACTTAACTGCGGGAAGGCCTGTGATCTGTAGGACTCGAAACAACCACCTTTTGAGTGAAAGTCAGAGTCTTTATACCACCGAAATTGGATATAGAAAACACCGTGTTAGCGGGATTCGAACCCACGATCTACGCCTATCGGGGGCTTCTACTTAACCACTGGACCACAAACCGGACAAGTGCAAGGCCGTAGCCAGGATTTTTTTCGGGGGGGGGGGTTCAGAAATTTAATTGGATATTACATAGTAGTTTATATTTTTCCTCTCAAAATCCGATTCTATCTAGTGTCAAGCCATTTCATTTCGGGGGGGGGGGGGGTTGAACCCCCATAAACCCCCCCTTGGCTACGGCCTTGGACAAGTGCAATCATCTCTAAATCCTCTCCTTATATGGTCTTATTGACACGATTCGTATTGCTATATGGGTTACCACAGCTACTCAACTATCTGACCGCACAAGTCTGAAGTCTGTGAGCTTACTTTATTGCATCAAGACAAAGCTTTATTTAATATATTGCAGTATTATATGGTGTTTATAACACTGTCATTAAATTAACTTCGGTTGAAGAGGTAACCTCTTCGTTACAACAGAAATTAGAGGATATTGGACCTGGCGGGATTGAAACCCACGATCTACGCCAATCTGGAGCGTTGTCTTAACCGCGACATAAGTGCATTCACCTCTAAATTGACTTAGCCTAAAATAAAAAATGTCCCGCGATATGATTTTGTGAATTTTTGTTAAATTTAATCAAAATCCACCAAGTAGTTTGCCCACAAATCGACTAACAGGCCGACCGACAGACAATTCGTGAAACCCACTTTTTGCGTTCCTGGTACCTGAAATCTGAAATCTCGAAATAGCAAATTTCGACCATCACAAAACTTTCCTTATACTAGGTATAAATAGGAATACAATAGCAGACCTTAGCTAACAACGCGTTGTGCATATCACCAAAAGAGTGACGTAGGTAAACCGTCGAAGGCCTCAATGGTAACCATCATACGCCTGGTTACCATTACACACTGATACCTGAACCTTTCGCTGTTCTGCTAGATTGTTTTCCATTTCACGCTAAATTGTTTTCTTCCTTCAGATTCGCCTTAGTACCGGTCTAGAAGACACTATACGGTGGCCTCAATCATACAGACATCAGGAAAAACGTGGCATAAGACCAGTTAATCTACCGGATCCTTAACAGGGAGATAGAAGTTGACCCAAGGAGGTCAGTAGGTCTATTATTTTAAGGGTTTTTTTTATGGACTGCCACTATTGTTTTTTGCTGTTCTTTTGCAGGAAAAAATGTGATGTATTATGTATGCAAATTGATCCAGTTAATCCACCGGATCCTTAACAGGGAGATAGAAGTTTACCCTAGGAGGTCAGTAGGTCTGTTATTTCAAGAGTTTTTTATGGACTGCCACTATTGTTTTTTGCTGTTCTTTTGCAGGAAAAAATGTGATGTATTATATATGCAAATTGATCCAGTTAATCTACCGGATCCTTAACAGGGAGATAGAAGTTGACCCTAGGAGGTCAGTAGGTCTGTTATTTTAAGAGGTTTTTATGGACTGCCACTATTGTTTTTTGCTGTTCTTTTGCAGGAAAAAATGTGATGTATTATATATGCAAATTGATATGTAAAAAAAAAATGGTTACCTGGTAGAGTAGCCCTGTGCCACCCTACATCATCCTGCACCACGGACCGTCTGCTTTGCGTGAAGTTTGACCAGAAAATAATGCAAGTATTAGACTCAATGCCTCTTTTGGTTTGAGTCAGAGACCTTACACTTCCAGAGCCGTTATTAAATTGTTTTGAAAGATGATAGAATTCAGATGGAGCATTGAGCTTGATTTAACCAAGAACATCTACTTAAGTCCGGTTCCCGCTCCTTATCACACAAAAAACCACTCCCCCATTCTAAAATACTAACTGGTTTTTCTTTCAAGGACTTTTTATTGCCCAATGCCAATGACCCCATGGATTTCGGACATTATTTGTATTGTTTCCGTATGCATTTTTGGCCATTAACAAACTGGTATACGTTCCCGATGCCAACCTACACCGGCTACAAGTGATAATAGACAAGCTTACCATTGACACATTGAAACAGGCGAAAGCATGACTTAACCAAGTACGAAGACGAGTTTTCTAAAATATTAAGCTGCCCACGAACCGTCTGCTTTACATGCCCTCGAAAACATGGTCAGACAAAAATCAAGCAAATTTTAGAATCGAAACATCGTTCGATTTTAGTCAGAGACTTTACAATTCTAGTGGGCATTATTAATTTGTTTGGTCTGATATAATTCAGAAAGGGTATTAATGCATAACACTTGCTTGGATGGTTTGGAGTAAACTCGAACTGACCAGAAAGCACTTTGCTCCCTTAGGACGACCTTGCGAGGTTTAAAGAGAATTGTATATTTGAAAATGTGTAGCTGGGGTCTTTTAACTTAACCACAGGTACCGGAGTTCGAGTCCCAAGGTGAAAAATTTTTTCGTTGTTGCTCCTTTGCCAAGTTTACATTTGGAATGGGTCAAACGGCCTTTTGGATTTGGAATGTTAGCTGTGTAAATTGGACCGGGGCTAAGGGGTTTCACGGCTCCCGTATACTCTAAAGTTATTATTACTCACATTAATTTTAAGGTAGAATAATTACTCACTAATACTTAGGACATATTTAAGTAAGAAGTGCTCGCAACAATATCGAAAAAAGTCCCATGTGTTCCAAATTTGTGCAACTGAAAACAAAGTTAGTCAATTAAATGTACACATTTTACACTATAAATTTCAAAAATTCTATGGTGGTAATTAGCCACATAAATTAGTAATTAAACCACTATTCTTCACTATATATACTTACATACATAATTACCAGCTAAAGAACTTATTGTAATTTTGTACTTATATTTTGATACGTAAATTAATATGTAACAGGAGGAAGCAATACCGTATAAAATTTCAAAATTTATAAATTTTTGTTTTTGTCCAATGGAATGGGTACAATGTACTGTTTTGTACAATAAAAAATACATTATTATGCAGATACACTATCATAAGATATATGACAATCTATCAAGTAGAATATTGCAACTCGGCAGCTCTTTGTTTCTTATATGTTCGAACTTCTAATGATATATTACACTAATAGATAAATACGAAAGTATGAACGTATAAAGGTTCTTGTCTTGTGGCAATCGGCAAGATGCGCAAGAAGTTTAGGGGGATGATCTACATTTCATGGTTATTACCGCACCGAATGCATTGAAATTTATTGAATAGAAATAAATAAATATTGACTTTTTATTATATTACTAAGCCAGCCCAGCGGAGTTACAGCTATAAAGCCCTCTCATACAGACTTACACTCAACTAGGAAATCCCGGGACCACCTGCTATACATCCCCTCTTTTTATTATTATTATTATATTTATACCAACAACAAAACAATTACAAATTTATGACATAGTAGAAGCATGGCTAGAAATTGTAGCAAATGTGGAACTCGAACCAACAACCTTTCGGGTGAAAGTCGGAGCCTGTACTACTACTCTACATGTTCTGACAATATTACAGTGATTAGATATTTCCGCGTATACAACTTTAAAAAATCAAACGCATTGTCAAGAGAGTTTGTAACTCATGATATATACATATACAGTGACATATACAGTACGTAGTAGTTAATATCGTAATAAAATATTAAGTTTCCTCTAATGAATACAGATAGGTTTAATTGATATATCTTTTTTTTTTTAAGGTTAACATACGCATACAAAAAAATTTAATGAATTTATATGATTGACCTCTTCAGTCGCTTCAAGTCACCATGTAACTAAATACCTGTGAAATGATAATAGGATGGTCAGGACATGTATAGAGTAGTGGTACAGACTCAGACTTTCACCGGAGAGGTTGTTGGTTCGAGTCCCACACTTGCTACATTTTCTAGTCATGCTTTGGAGGGCATGTAAAGCAGGCGGTTCCGGGTCTTCCAAGTTGGGAGTAAAAGAGCAGAGAGGGCTTAATAATAGAAAAAATGTCAATATTTTTTTTAATTATTTATTTAGCCAAGTACGGCTAAAAAATGTTTTTTTTTAAAATTCAAAATATGACATGAGAAATATTTCAACCTCCAAAGCGCCGCCACTATCTAGATATGTTAAATAACATGTATTTGAGTACCGACAGCACCTTTTGTGGTTATCAATCGGATTCAGCTAATTTTCTTATTATTTTGATTCACTCTTCACCCGAAACTTTATCGATTCCTGAAAGGTAGCTATATTTTCTAAAAAGGGGGGCTGAAGAGTAGTTTCCCAAGAGCCTTTTACTTGTTTAGGGACGAAATCAGGGCCCGTAGCCTATTTTACACATCTACGGGTTTAGAAATAACTAGGGGAGCAAAATTCCCACGAGGAACATAAACCTAGGGTCCACCGCTTCTTCAGTCAGACCCCCCCCCCTGCTTCCCCTACGGAAATCCTTTCGACCCCTTCAAAGAGTTTGTGATACCTTTTCATTCGCTGCTGGACCAATTGAGACAAATGCAGAGAAGTATGACCTGACCCGGTCGCAACCAGTTTTGACAGGATCAGGTTTGTAGGTACCTGCCTGGAAGAAATGGAAGTATAATGTATAATCCTTTCAAACTCTTCGGAGAATTTTTGTTACCATTCCTTGTGCTTTGGGACCAATTAAGTCAAGAATAGGCAGCCTATTATAATTATTAAAAAAAAAATCATTATTACTATTGTAGAAAAGAAAAATGCTGCTGGCAATTCGGCCTTCTAATCCGGTTATAATCAGTTATAAAATTAGATAGATTAGCTATATTAGAAATTTTGTGGTCAGCGACATGGCCGACAGCCACGTTTTTCTTACCAGTGAAGGTAAGGAACACATTGGGGTCGTGTGGACCTAGACCCTGTGTTTTCCCTCAAATTTTAAGTCTAGAAACTTGAACATGGCCCAGGTTTAAACCCTCCAGACCAAGCCCGGCCTACAAAATACAGATCCAAGTCTAGGGTCCTCTGACCGTTGGCAAATTTGCAAATTGCACCAATTCCCTCCTATATCAGGATATAGGTTATATAGCTTACTTTATCGACAGCATACCGATTAGGAGTCTTTATTATTTACTTTATTTAGACGGTCCCTGGGCAACCTCGTTGTCCAGTGAGCTCCCGATAGCAGTTTTTGCCAGACGAATTTGGTAATGACTGTATACCCTTAAGCCAAAAAAAAAAAAATTATTTACTCATAATGTGTTAACAAATTGTGATTATTTTTATTTTTTCTTAATTTTTTGGATAATTTTGCGCCTTGAGCGGTCACATACTCCGCCATCCTCTAGGCCCAGCGCTGACAATATATAAAAATTGAGAACCCATCTTAACTGACATAGACCTGATATACTAATCAACGGGGTCTCCACTAATCCAGCATGTCACTAGAAGAGGATCCAAAACCAAAACACCTGCTTGGAAATTCTGCATTCGTTAAACCGCATTTTTGAATCTCTTCCGCCCCCCCCCCCTCCAGGATTAAGGCTCAAGATTTACACGAGTCGATATAATTAATGTACATATTAAAATATCGCACTAAGTGAAATATTATAAAACTCAATTTCCATTATCCGAATTTTTCCCCCTTCCTTTCGAAAAATATAAATTTCAGTGGCTGAATATATTTGCCCCGTCTTACTCACTGGTGTTATCTAACCTTTAACTTATTCCCTATTCCCTCAGCTCTAAGATATTTCTACTTGAATTCCAATGCATTTAATCCGTCGTTTTGGTTAAGTCTTGTGAAAAAATTTGCAGCTGTCAGAATAGCATAAAAGAATTATGGAAGTACTAATTTTGGTAAATGGCCTATAATTTGGGGACATACTGCACATACTGCTCCATTTTCTGGCCATGCTTCGGAGTGTATCAAAGCAGACGGTCTCAGGCCTTCATAGATGAGTGTAAGAGAGAGCCCTATCTCCTTAAGGTCGGCTTAGTTATACAACAAAAAATTATAGTTTATTTATTTATTTATATGATTGGTCCATTAAGAGTGTACAGCCCGTAGGAAAGTGGCAGCCCGAAATTTAATACTTTTTATTTTTTTATTTAATTAACTAAGCATGTTATAAAATATTTGACTCATCAAAGTTGTAGAAGACTACTTCATGCATCATATAATAAGGTATTTTTAGTTTTCGAAATTGTAGGTTTTTTTATAAAATCGATTATACGTGAAAAGTTATTGTTTATAAAATATTTGCATGTTTATGAAAAAAGAACAATTTTGAAAATTAAACATATCTTATAATATGATGCATGAAGTAGTCTTCTACAACTTTGATGAGCCAAATATTTAATAATATGCTTATTTAATTAAATAAAAAATCAAATGTATTAAATTTCGGGTTGCCAAATCCCTACGGGCTGTACACTCTTAAGAGGATATGCTACGTATGAAAAGAGCACCCCAAAATTACTTGTTTTTATTGACTTTTTATTTTTTTATTCAATTAACAAAGCAAGTCATTAATGATTTTGCTCATGGAAGTTGTAGAAGACTACTTCATGCATAATATAATAGGAAATATTACATTTTTGGTACCTTAGTTCTCCCATAAATAACAGACAGGACTAAAATTTCGCGTTTTCTGGGAGTTTTGGAAGAACTACAAAACTGAAAAGTAAAAATACCCGATTATATGATGCGCAAAGTAGTCTTCTATAACTTAGATGAGCCAAATTTTTAGTAACTTGCTGAGTTAATGAAATAAAAAATGAAAAGTATTTAATTTTGGAGTGCCAATTTTCTACCTAGCATATCCTCTTATGATTGACTGAACTATTTTTGGTTTTCGAGTCTCGAGCCTTGACTTCATAGACTAGTTCTAGTAGTTCTCAACTAATGAAATAGACCAGTGGTTCCCAAACTTTTCGGGATATGCTAGGCACCGCTTGTTAAATCTCTAAAAAAAGGGCCTCCAAAAAATTTTAGGAACCACTGAGTTAGACCATCACAAATAGCACCTACAATATGCGAACGAAATCGAAAGGTGTTATATTTTGAAGTAGCACTCTGTAACGCGTCATCTGTGGCATCAAGGCGCATATTCCACCGACCGGCCAGGGCTAAATACAAATACGGTGACGTGGTAACAGACATTCAAGACATAGGCGGGGTTTCCATCGAACTCGCATTGCAGAATGCAAATGACATTGACGGAAATTTGGATTTTTCTTTTTATAGAAATCTATTAAAATATTTGTAATTAACATATCCCATGACGCCATTTTTTAATTTTTAGTTTGTTTGTTTGTGATTTTACTCTATGATCATTGATCAATTTTAACTATGGCATAGAGTAAAACAAACATTTCCGTCAATGTCATTTGCATTCTGCAATGCGAGGTCGGTGGAAACCCCGCCTAAGTCTTGAATGTCTGTTACCACGTCACCGTATTTGTATTTAGCCCTAGCCGGTCGGTGGAATAAGCGCCTAAGAATTTATTACTAAGAAGACAAATTCTTCATTTTGCTTGTCTATTCAAACAAAGCTATTAAAAAGTTAATTCACGGTCGTTTTAAAATTCCCAATTCTGAAATGATGTGAAGAGAACGGACGCTTCCAGTTAACTCCCATCCCCGGGGGAATGACAATAATTTTAAATTCCATTTTGTATAGCAGCGGTTGGTTTAAGGCTGGCGGGAAAGGTGACAACATTAAGCAAAACCTTGCTCATCTCATCTACTGAAATGAACGCGAAAAGTTTCAATGGGAGTTTTTATGACTTAGGAACAATATGCCGTACTAATACGCGGCCATAAATAACGGTTGCTATATACAGGGTGCGCTCGTCTTCGCCCCCCTCCATCAAATGAGAACATCTCTCTTGATTATATACGCAATTTCATGGCTCTTGTCGTTTGTTTGAATTCAGTGACACACCTGGTTTGAAGTTTCTCAGTTATGCCCAAGGCGGTCCCCAGGTTTTGGTTTTGGGGGAGGGGGTTCAAATATTTTTAACGTAATTTATTAAGTCCATCCTATCCAGTGTTCAAACTCAAATAAATTTAGTCCAATTCTTCAAACAATACAGGTTTACATAAAATGATAAATTGTATCCCTAAAATATAAAATTAAATTTAAATTTTTTTAAATCTGTAAAACCAAAATTGAGAAGAAAAAATCTTTATAGTACTATGCAAGGCCGTTCCCAGATTTTTGTTTGGGGGGGGGGGGTTAAAAAAATTTACGTATTTAATTCATGAAAGTCCATTCTACCCAGTATAAAGTCGTTTTATTTCGGAGGAGGTCCGGACCTCTTGGACCACCCCCCAGGGCACGGCCATGGTTATGCCAACAGTAATATCTCATCAAATGCTGGCGTAACCAGTAGGTCGGCTGCGGCGTTAACTATTCCCAAAAATACGTAAACTTGTTCTGAGAGGCCAGAATAAATTATTAGATAACATAATAAGAACTAAAGAGCTAAAGTGTGAATGTGTGAGAAAATGAATGTGGATGGTAGCGATGTTGTATTAGTGGGACTGATATTTGGTATGAATGTGAATTATATTAAATTCAAAAAAATTATTTTCATTAAGCTATCGTTGATATGTACAATTAGGTGTAAGAGAGGGTCATAGCCGCAGGCCGCAATCTCGCTGTATCTATATTCTTTTTTTTATAATGAAGACTTAGTTATTATTATTATTATTATTATTATTATTATTATTATTATTATTATGAAAATGTATTTAAAAAAATGTGTTTAAAAATTTATTTAAAAAAAATAAAATAAAAGTAAGTTCTATTTTTCTGAAAATAAACCATGACTTTTACAATTCTATACAGCCCCCCTACCCCCCCCCCCCTTCAGTTTCGCATTGGCCCCCCATGAAAAAAATTGAAATTACTTTTCCCAAGGGGCATGGATATGCGTTGATTAATACTGATCGTATTTTGTACATTTGGTCATATGCGCCTTAATTTTACGGGTTATACAACTTACTTCTATGTTATCAGAATAACATTTCTGCAGGAATATTACAATTTAAAAATATGTCATTCCGGTTCCATTTGGCAGAACTTCTACCGATAAGAGTGGAAGTTCGGGATACTTCATTAAAACACTGTGCTACTTGTTGGAACCTCTGACTTGTAGTAATAATCAGAACACTGCCTTAGGGAAGGGTAAGAACGCAATGATCCACTGTAAAATAATTATGAAGATGTTCCCCAAGTACCACGAAGTCACCAAAGATCAGAACACTGTGCATGCTGCTATGATCGATGGTCTGGCAGTGTACATGAAAGAGAGATTCCTCAAAATGCGTATTTTTTTTCCTATTTTCACATTCACACATTTTCTCCCTGGGGAGACCCCCGGGCCCTCCTTGTGCTCGATTGTATTAATTACCTACAATATAGAACCCTTATTGCTCTGAAAAGGCATAAAACCCCAACATTTCAGCACTATTTTTTCCAAAAAATTTCGTATTTAATCTTAACCCCCTCCTTGGTCTCATTCTAGATCCGCGCCTATAGATATGATAGAGTTGGCAAGTTTGGATTTGGGTGTTGGGTGGGTCGTTACGGGAGCGAACGATTCATACCTGGAAGTCCAGAAAGAGGCACAGCTACCGGTACCTGAGTTCAGAAAAGGTATTCCTGCTGGAAGACAATGTCAAAGAACCACTACGAGTAAACCCACACATGCTTTCTTATTTATCTCTAAGAATATGTACCGTCGTACCGAAATAAATCATCTATAGTTCTATGGTAAATAATTTTCCTAGTATTCCTAAAAAATACAAAGTAAAAGTCATTAGATCAAAAATATAAAAAAAAATTAATTCATCTAATTTGTAGGTATAAATTTCTAATGTACGAATATAATCAATAATTATAAAGATTTTTAGTTTTTGGTGGAGTAATATAATGTCAACCAAAAACGGGACTAAATTCTTAAAAAATTATTTCACCTGAAGTAAATTCCAGGTAAATTTCAATAATGGTGACGGGCCTTATTCCAGGGTATTTATATTTTTTTTAATATTATTATTATTTATAATTATATTTTATTATTTAGCCTTTCAGTTATTACTCAGTTTCTCATTGGGACCAGAGATTAAAGTGTACAATGGCTAAGATAGATATAATACAGATATTATTTAATGCACAATACCTTTCCACGGAGGCTACAAATCTAGGTTATTTACATTGCTGTTTTAAATTCCGAGGCCGTTCCAGTGAAAAGGCATTGAAAAAGTTACCTTTGTACGATTCAGGAGATATCAACCCGAATATTTATTTGATTTCAAAATAAACAGAAAAAACAGTTGGAAATATAAGGGAAGAACTCTCATCTTATCATGGGTGAGAATTAACAATTCTAGCCAAATAAATTGAAAACAAGTCTAGAAATCAAAAACCGCGAGGAGGTTAGAAGTGAATCCTAGGAGACTACGGTATCCCCTTGCGTTATTTGGGATTTCCACAATAATACACTATTCCGCGGATTACCAAAGATTTTGCACATGGAGGTCGTTCCATAAGTAGGGAAAGTATTTATCATTGTGCCCTATCAACCAACAGAACATACGAAAATAAATTGTAAATTAACACTCGAAATTGTGGTTTCTGTTTTTATTTGTTTATTGCTTTCCTATTCATATTTCATACGTAGTATAAGGAAAGCTTGTGATGGCCGAAATTGTCGATTTCAGTAGATTTAAACGATTTGAGGTCCCAGGAACCCAAAAGAATGTTTTTTTTTAATGAAATGTCAGTCTGTCCGTCTGTCGGTCTGTCTGTTCGTCGATTTGTGGGCAAACTACTCGGTGGATTTTGATGTGGCATGTGGGTTCACAAAAATCATGCCTCGGGACTATCGTTTTAATTTGGGGCTAACTCAATTTTGGGGGGTTTTACCATTTAGAGTATGAGTGGTTAATTTTTGATTATTTATTATTGTTTTCTTATATTTTTTATTTATTTTTTATTTATTTAAAGGTATCTTCACGATTTTTACATTTCCAAATTTAAAATTGTCAACATTTAGCATGTTGAATAACATAGTAAATACCCCTAATAGCTATCCGAACGAGTCGACTACAACGTCTAACATGAAGTATTAATTATATTTTCTGTTATTTTCGTTCGCAAATTAATTGAAACTAATTTAAAAACCACAAACCTTAAAAAAAAGTAAAAAATTAAAAAAAGTATTATATTCCTGGCTGACCCCAGCACAGTACCGACGTCGCAGCGGCCGCTACCCTGCTGGGTACCAAAGCTGGAAACCCTCGGATTCAATGCTTTGGATATTTTGAATTATTAATGTTGGACGGCCACCAAAGGCAATTAAAAAGGAGGCAGGGGGGAGGGGAACGGAAATGTCCAAATCACCGGAGAGAGTTAATTATTATAGTTAAACAGGTGAAAGGTGGCCGGGCGGGCAGACCAAAGAGAGCAACAGTTACTCAGTAAGAGTAGGGTAAACCACCCCCTTGACCTTTAGGGGTTGAGAAGGTAATTTCAATGGGTTGTCCATTACTCAGCGCGGCTGAGGGTCAACGGGCAGTCGGTAATCAAAGCTTCGATTCATCGGCTTAAGAGATTAACTCCCTGAACAAAGTTGGCAACTTTGGGCAGTAGACACGTCGTGAGTTGTTCCGTCCATATTTGATGAAATGGAAATGGAAAAAAATGGAAGGTACCGTATTCTTCTTACACGAACCAGGCCCTTAACCAGCGGGAAGGGGAGAGGCAGTCCCTTTGGGATAGGGAAATTCGAAATTTAACCCCAGGACCCCCGTTTTTGTTTCAAAGGTAAGTAAGCTTAAAAGCTTAAAATTTGCACCGGACTCCTTTTCACGTACGCCATTGTATTATCCACACTGTAATCCACGTCATAATTAAACAATTTACGACTTAGAGAAAGAAAAACATCAAAATGGCAAAATGGCGAATAACAAACTATCTAATTAATCGTCACCTTCTTCAAAAAAAAAAAAAAAAAAAAAAAAATGGGAATATCAACGCCATACATAAATATCAGTATTTCTCTCGCAAACAATGATCTTCACTGTTGTTATTATTCTCTTGCTAATAGGCAGTAGCGTAACGAGTGGGGAGCGGAGGGGGCGGCCCCCCGGGCGCGATATCGCCTGGGGGCGCCAAATTGGACAAAATATAGCACGTTATATAACAAAAAATTATAACATAAAACTAATTAAACATTTGAAAGTAAAAATCTATAATTTTTTGTTGACAAAAGGCACACGTTGGAGTTGTGTGTAGGCCTTGTGTTTTCCTAAAATTGTAAGTCTAGAACCTAGAAACTGACCCAACCCTACAGACCAAGCCGGGCCTATAAAACACAAAAACTGTAATGAGTCCGCAAACATTTTGAAGGCTGTCGTCTGCAGGAAATTAAGGACTGAAGGAATTTTTTAAATTAAGAATTAAATGGGATTATCACGATTTTCTATATATAATAAATATATATATATATATATATATATATATACATTACATTGTTGCAGTGCTACATACGGTATACAGGTATATAACACTGACATTAAATTAACTTTGGTTCAAGAGGTAACCTCCACGTAATAACCGAAATTAGAAGTAAAGTTCACAGATTTGTTCGGTTCGATATAGTTGTGTAGCTGTGCTAACGTGTCTAACATTACGAATCATGTCAATACGAGCATATAAGTAGAGGTAACTGTTCTTGTACGAGCTTGTGGTCCAGCGGTTAAGACGACGCCCCGGTTAGGCGTAGATCGTGGGTTCAAATCCCGCCAAGCCCAGTTTTTCTATTTCCTATAATTTCGGTCACCCTTTAAATACTGTAATCCTTAAACAATTTCGAGATTTAATGCCGAAAATAAATGTACTTTCAACAAGAATTTTTACTTGCATAAATTAAACATGTGTCATCGAAATCGTGCGGTATCACTAATCACTTATTAATGTCACAAATATTTGTAAGATGCTCTTCAGAAAAAATAACATTTAAATTATTAATTGTACCTATACATTTTTCTCTTCCAGTAACCATAGGGCCAGCGGCAAACGCGGATCCAGCGGAAAATTTGGGGGGGGGGGGGGGGGGGTCACAAGTTTTTTGTAAGTATTAAAGGTAATTTTTTTGTTGAAAAGTTGAGTTATGAATTTACTCATTTAGGGGGGTCATGACCTCCCTGACCTCCCCCCCCCCGTGGATCCGCCATTGGGCCAGCCTTCCTATAACCTACATTGTCTATTTCAGAATAAAAATCGGAATGAAGGAGTAATGAGACAGGGGGTCTTACTAAAAAGATTTAATATTAACTTGAAGTGGGGGAAATTCACCTTGCACCGTGCATTACCTTCGGCTCCCACGTCCAGGTCCCTGCTGAAAAAAAAAAAAAAAACTTATAGCTGAAATTAAATCATCCCAGTCTGGGGAATACTGTAGCTGTGGCACCACTACTGTGTTGTTTTTGGCCAAATACTCGCGTGCAAGTAACGATGTGTGAGCAGGGGTGTTATTTGCCAAAATTGGGCAATTTTGACACCGACCCGACTAATGCCCAAATCATTGGTTAAAATCGAATGGCGCGAGACAATAATATGTTTAGGTTCTCAGCAACTTCTCTAGTGGTCTTCGACGATGGACCAATACTATATTCTACACTTTGTTAAGGCGCCAAGTGCACCGACGTCAATAGTGATAGTGTTAGTAATATTGTGATATTGACGTGGTAGCAGACATTAAAGACAGTCTAAAAATGTCTGCTACCACGTCAATATCACCAACACTGTCACTATTGACGCCGGTGTACTTTGCGCCTTATCAATCAGTCTGTTATTGACGTGCTCGGGCGTCCGGCACGCTCTTCGTCATTCACCTCTGAGAGCTTTTTGTGCCACCGATAAACGTTACTTTGGTCCAAGATAGCTTCACCATATGCCACAGTCAACATTTGGAATGGGTCGCGCACTATATTTTGTTTTTTACACATAATTTGATACAGATTCTTTGATCCATTTCTAGGAGTAGGCTCAACTCGAAGAAGAGCCAAAACACATCCAAGCGAAACAGCTGTTAACAAATTAAAAAAAACATTGGACAACAGCCGAACTTCGGACGGTTCGGGATGTTCTTAGGTTCCTCTTCTTAGTCTTCTTCAACCCCATTAGCGATTTGTCCGAAAGTAGAAAGAGTCCATTGGATGAGGCGCTATTTTAAGGACTATTATATGCTAAGAAGAGAACGAATAATCTGCAATATACAGTATATGTTAACGCCAATCCTTCGCCCTACACGGCATTGCTGCGTGGCTCATGGACGGATACAGGGGGCAGGGGGTAGATGCACCCCCCCCCCCCAAAATTTAGTTAAATCTACCGTAAGATTATTTATTACGCTCTGATTTAATCGATATATTTCTAAAAAATAAAAATGTTAACAAAACAATTTCGAATGGCACGTTTTATTGTAAAATTATCAACAATTTTACGAGTGTACAGCCCGTAGGAAAGTGACAGCCCGAAATGTAATACTTTTTATTTTTTATTTAACTAACTAAGCATGTTATTTAAGATTTGGCTCATCAAAGTTGTAGAAGACTACTTCATGCATCATATAATAAGGTATTTTTAGTTTTCGAAATTGTAGTTTTTTTTTCTATTTAATACGTGAAAAGTTATTGTTTATAAAATATCTGCATGTTTCTGAAAAAATTACAATTTCGAAAATTAAAAATATCTTACAATATGATGCATGACGTAGTCTTCTACAACTTTGATGAGCCAAATCTTTAATAACATGCTTACTTAATTAAATAGAAAATAAAAAATATTAAATTTCGGGCTGCCAATTTCCTACGGGCTTTTTAAGTGCCAGGTTTAAAAATTATCGCCATAACAGGCCCACAGAGGTTCAGTTCAGTTGTACGCTAGTCGTAACAGGGGGACTCTCCGACCGAAGCATGCAAGTTTCACATCTTACCCTCGTTGACGCAGGTGTCGTGTTTCTCAGACGATACCACGTCTCGAAGCTCATGAGCGGGTCTGGGCGTTCCCGCATGTACCGTGGGTAAAGTGCCCACCGGCGCGACCTGTACACGGGCAGAGGGCCACGCTCAAAAATCCCCCCCCGATGTCTCGCTGGTACGTATTCCTCATCGGTATCGGACTGCGACAAATTTTAAAAAATTATAACAGGTGTCAATGAATCGACTCAGTCAGTGAACACTCAATATGCCATCACCATAACCCAGGTACCACCAGGCACAACCTAGAGTTCTTAACAGTAGAGTTGGGACATCCGCTTCTGATATTTTTTTAATTTCGGTGTACTAGAGCACACTTTTGACATTTCCTGACAACAAAGACTCCCGTAATGGCTGAAAGGCGTGCTCCGATAGGGCAAGAGATGACGTTATTAGTCGAAGGAGAGGTGGGCAAAAATTAAAAAAAGCGAATCCTTAGTGGAGTGAATGTCCCTTCTTTCTGAACTCTTAGAGCTCTGACTATACGATGTTGCACCACTGAACCTACTCGTTATGAAGTTTGGTGTTCCTGTATCTAGAATGCTTACGCACTATAGCGATTCCTTGTCCCGTATACCCCTCTATCAAGCTGACGTTTTACACCCATAAAAGCTCTCTTTCGATTTATAAATAAATGCTGAAGCAATCTAGCAGAGTTTTAAGTCCATGCCCACACTCCATACTTCAGTATATGAAGAGGCATAGTGCTGACTCAGTGACATAGAACAGTGACCAAGAATGTGGAGCCTCTACCAGTTCTCAATAAAGTTAAGTGTTAAGGTTAAGTAAGATATAATACAAAATTTACAGGTACAGTTTACATTGTATACCCCAGCATTAAGTACTCATATACTATAGATGACTCGTTCCCGTTCTTGATTAAATCAAGTTAACGCCTGTTATCAATGTTACGGGTCCCTGGTTGCCTTCACCAGTAGAGAGAACTGGGCTGCTGATAATAGTAAGCATGCCTCAGCTTGTCCGTTGTTACTTGTAGTCGGTGTGGGTTGACATTGAGGACGAGAGGGAGTTTGCCAACGGCCAAAATGCATGAGGAAACAACACCAATAATGTCCTAAACCCCGGTGGGGCCGTTGGCAGGGTAAGGTAAGGACCATAACACCCCTTCATATAATAGTCATGACTTTCTCAGAACAGACAATAGACCTAGATTTGGACACAGCGTTTCTTATCGCATCATTTCTCGAAACAAATCGTTTCTGGGTATATCAAGTTATCTTATCACTCCGCCTCATTGTATATATTCTTAATATCAAAATAAAACAGGGTTTTGTCATGTTACTAACTGCCCCCCCCCCCCCGCCGCCCCAACCCACGCTCTCCAAACAGGTAAATCTCATAATTAACCAGTGTGAAATTCTCGAGGCGTAAGTTAAGAATGGGCATCCATTACTACGGTTTTGGGCCCGGAGTACGCCGTTCTGACTTAACGCCCGTCATTTATTTTCGTTAAGTTTTCTGTGTTAATTGCCAGAAGTATTTACATTACGTAGAAATGTATGTGCGGGCCCCTCTGTGATTAAAATCACCATCAGGTTTTGTCTTCTAAAATCTGTCATTTGGCATTTCTCAGGGCTTAAAGCTGCTAGGGTTCTGCGGTTTCGCAATGCCAAGTTGTCCTTAAAGTGAGTGATAAATATCGTCTGCCGCTTATCGTGAGACCGAATTGATGTCAGATTAGCTAATAACTTGATTTAAGGTAGCTCCGACCAACCATGCAACATTAGGGTACCTTCTAATTAGGTTACGTGTCTCCACCATTAATGTTACCAAACCGCTGTAGGTAACTTTACCGTTGATAGTTTTTTCTGGGGGTAAAAAAATAAAAATAACTCAATTATCATGAAAAATGCCTAAAAAATAATTTTTCTGGTGAACCTTTCTATCCATGATTTCTACCATCAGCTATGTTTTAGGTGTGAATTAGTGCACCAAAACATACAAAAAATAATTTGTTTTGAAGAAATTATGGAAAATTCACAGTACGATGCATTGCGTACCCTGCCATTAGAGCTGCGTTATAATGTATTGATCTGCCCGTTCTAGAATATGCAATCCCATCGATCAATCCAATACTTTGGGATAGGGGATATCGAGGGATTCGAAATTTAACCGTATCAAAATTATTTACTATGAAATTACTTTTATTATAAATAAATAAATATAAATAAATATTGTCCTTTTTGTTCTGTTACTAAGTCAACCTAGCGGAGTTAGGGCTACTTACACTCAACTAGGAAGGCCCGGGACCACCTGGTTTAAATGCCCTCCGAAGCATGGCCAGAAAATTTAAGAAGTGTGGGACTCGAACCAACAAACTTTAAGGTGAAAGTCAGAGTCCGTACCACTACTCTACATGACTGTCCTATCTATCTATCTCAATTCAAATCAAATCAAATCAAATTAAAAGATGTATTAGAAAATACAAATACCCAATACTGTAGGGCCAGATGGCCCATAACAGACTAAAAAATAATAATAATAATAATAATTGGAAAACAAAATATTAAACCCTTGAAAAAAACGACTGACATTAACTTACGTGCTAATAACAGGTCCACAGAAAAATTCTTTCTTATCCATAATTTGCAAAGATTCCACCTCTTCCCGTCCAATCAGCCTACTAATTGATAAATAGGAAAAAAGTATGTTCGAGTAAACTCAGGCTGACTCTTTTTCAAAATCAAATCAAATATATTTATTTACCGTTTTTTTGTACAATTACTTAGTAATGTGGTTCAGAGGGGCACCTTTGGGCATTCCCGTGATGGGCTTTACTAGCACATATTGAGCTTCGCAAGATCTTTCAAAACATCGGCCATAACTCTATTTTTTCCTGTTGAGTACAATGTTGGGCACCCGGGTATTCGAGTATAACCTAAAATGGCCTCTTCTTAATATATTCGAAATAACTGAAAAATACGCTATGTCCGGCAGATTCCAAGTACAAATTTCTTCTAAACTGATAAACCGTCACTTAGGCTGATTGGCAGATTCAGAGTTGACACTCAGTCAGTAGTTGTAAGAATTTAAGTAGAATTTGTAGTATTTGAAGGAATTTTTAGGGTCTTAGGCTGATTTCAGGTGTTCTTTGAACCTTTCCTTGCCAACGACCTCATCGATTGATTTGACAATACTGGTATTGTTTTCATGTGAATTTTGGCCACTGGCAACACGTCCTTGATGTAAGCCCACACCGGCTGTAAGCGACATTGGACAAGCTGACATTAACTCAACAGGCGTGAGCGTAACTTAACAAAGCTTGGGCCCCAGTCACACGCAGTCAAGCAGCTACCGCAGCAACGCCACGGTATTATTCAACCTTACAGCGATATACAATTGCTCCATTCCACTCAGACAGATTTAAAAAAAAAAAAAAATATCAAAACGAACAGAATTGTTAACAGGAAGACGAGGTGAAACGTGTTAATAAAGCGTCAATTATTTTCCCCAAGATCAACAGAGTTTACAAGTTAACGGGAGTCAAGTTCTTGCTGATGAGTTTAACAATTGATTGACGCCTACCCCTCCCCCCCCCCTCCCCCGTCTCTCAGCTTAAGAGAAACCGGAAAGGTCTTTTGTTTTCTGATTTTAAACTCAACAACAAGGTTTTGATCTGAAAGATAGCGACTCAGTTTGCTTGTAAGCTGTTGAGTTCTATGTAATGGGAAGAACCGCTGATAGTAACAGATTTACATGTAGTTAGGTATACTGGAGGAACTTGCCTAGTTGCCATTAAAGGAACCGGTACGAGTGAACCCGTACATGCTTTCCAGGCTGATGGGCCGTGGTCAATATGAAAGAGTACTTCCAAACGTTTCGACATCTTTTCCGCTAAGTAGCAATTGAACGTCGAAGACGTCAACATTGCCTGAAGATGTCTACTGCCGATATTGCTGAAACATTAGGAAGTGCTCTTTGAGATCGACCAATGGACCAGCCCGGATTCTACTCCATCATCTTCCATTTAGCTTATCGTTTCATTCCCCTTCTTAGATTCAGAGAACGAAATGACGAAATCCGAATGATTTTTCCTATCCATTGCCATTGGAATACTAATTGCGGAAAACTCTATTTTCTGCCGGTGCCACGTGTATTATTACTTCCGAAATTTTATCTTAGAACAATTTTTAATTATAGCGTTATCGAAAGGGCGGGGGGGGGGAGTTTATAGCGGGTGTCCCCCGTCTAAGAGGGGATGACCCCCGACGTAGATTATTCTACCCTGTTTTAAACAAAACCGCTCCCTTTACCGCATCCTACATATTTTATTTACTAAGTAGACCCGTGTTAAAAAATTTGTAAGCACGAGCCAAGCCGATCCCTGACAGAGGGGCAATAATTCTCCTGCCACGTTAAAGACAGAACCCAAAACTGTACTGTACTCAACATGAATGGATGAATGAATGGTTTCTTTCCATCTTTACAAAAACAATACTCATACAACACACATCCTAGGACCTGAAGAACGTCGCAGGACAACTCATTGAGTTATTGAGTCTAGGTCAAAGGATTAGTCTATTTAGGATCTTGTGTTTAACGACATATCCGGTAGCCGCTTTTTCCCCTTAGGTACCCCTGATGGTAAGGAATCTATTAGGGAAATTCAGAAAAATTTTCCATTTAGGTCGAGCGAATCTTGAACCTTTGCCCTTCCATTTCACAACCCTGCTCTCTACCAACTGTGTTATTCGTGCATAGGAAAATACACGCCGGGTCACGGCAACCAACTGGGGGTCTACGCCAGTGGTCTTCAACCAGCACGCTGTGGTGGGATTAAAATTGAAACAACTCTAGAAAAAATTAAAATCTATATAGCCTATATATATTTTGACTGTTTCTGTTCTATTACTAAGTCAACATAGCGGAGTTAGGGCTATAAAGCCCTCACTTACACTCAAATAGGGAAGGCCCCAATTCATCAAGTGGAAATTCAAAACGAAAAAAAAAGTAGTATTACATGATATCAAATCCAGATATTTATGTTGTCTAACTGGAAGTAAAAGTGTTAAAATCAGCTATAAAATTTTAAGTTACTTCTCCCTACCCCCCTATCGTACGTCTGGCTCCGGAAGTTTCAAACTCGTAAATAAATAATGGCTTTTTTTGTTCCATTACTAAGCCAACCTAGCGGAGTTAGGGCTATAAAGCCCTCTCTTACACTCAACTAGAAAGGCCTGGGACCGGCTGCTTTACATGCCCTCCGAAGCATGGCCAGAAAATGAAGGAAGTGTAGGACTCGAACCAACAACCTTTCGGGTCAAAGTCAGAGTTCGTAACACTACTCTACATGTCCCGGCACTCGTAGGTCGTTGTGAACTCAGAATATGGCAAAAAGATTGACGACCATTGGTCTAGGCCTACCTGAGAACTGTTAGAGTATTCTCCCTCTTGACTCGTATCTATACTTGGTTAATTTATGCTTTCGCCTGTTTCATTGCGTCTATGGTAAGTTTGTCTCAGCTTGTCCATTATCGCTTGTAGCCAAGGCCGTAGCCAAGGGGGGTTCATGGGGGTTCAACCCCCCCCCCCCCCCCGAAATGAAATGGCTTGACACTAGATAGAATCGGATTTTGAGAGGAAAAATAAAAACTACTATGTAATATCCAATGAAATTTCTGAAACCCCCCCCCCTCCCCGAAAAAAAATCCTGGCTACGGCCTTGTTTGTAGCTGGTGTAGATTGACATCAAGAAGGTATACCAAATTTGTCAATGGCAGAAAATGCATACGGAAACAATACAAATAATGTCCGAAATCTATGGGGTCGTTGGCATTGGACAAGGGGCCTATAAAGGTCCATAAAAGTCCTTCAGACATTACTAGATTAGGTTCTCTCTCTTGCCCAACACTGCCCTATTTGCGATGTTGTGGTCTGATACAGAACCGGTAGCTGCATTTTTTGCCTATCTGTGTAGGAAGGATATCCATTGGGGTTGGGTGGACTCAGACTAGGCGGAAAAGTTTTCCATTGCTCTGAGTCTCGAACCTCCAAAGTTCATCTCGCTACCAGCTGTTGTGGTAATCGCAAATGGCTGAACACGGGGAAAAAGGGGGAAAATGGGAAAATATATATTTTAAGTCAAGCCATTTGTCGTAAAAGTGTGTGGACTCCTTCTTTGCACTCGCCACTGGAAGCGTTCACATTTCAATATGAATATTCATAGGAGGAGCTTTAAGAGAATTAGCATTGAACCATCCACACTTTCCCGTTACATTTCCCATTACAAGCCCGGATTTATTTCTGCTCATCCCAGCAATCCGTTATTTATTAAAAGATATCGTTAATAATTTTTGTGTCCCGCTCATGTTTATCTTATAAAATGGTAGCCCCCGGTTGGACGTTATAAATATTTTTGTATTTACTTTCTTTGGAATTATTTCCAATCCTTTTTTGGGTTTTAAAAGGACAAAAAATAAATTAGATTCTATATTGCTTAATAATATTGCCTCTTGTAGGAAATGAAATGGCGGAATTCAGCACATGAATAACTAGAATTTAAATTCGTTAAATTTCATAATTTGATATTGAAGTGGGGAATATATTTCATTACTAATTTTATGCACGGGTCTTCATATTAATTATTTTATTTTTTATTTTATTATTATTTTTTTAGCTACATTTTTCTACAAATTTCATGCAACAATCTAACCAACTTGTTTCACTCACCAGTAGCTACACCTTAGTGCATATGCTTTAAAGTAGCAAATAATATGGTATTGACTCGTTCACATACTTGGTTAAGTCAAGCTTGCACCTGTTACAATGGTAGGCATATCTTAGCTTGCACATTGGCACTTGTAGTCGGTGTGGGTTAACATCAAGGACTCGACCAGTTTGCCAATGGCTCAAAGGTTGATAAAAAGTCCATCAATAATATTTTTTTTTTCCAGCCGGTACCCCCAGCACTGGGGGCATTTAAAAGAATGATAACATACTATAGTATAACAATAATGCACCGGAATACTGCATATAAGCCCCATTAGGGGGCCTGTGGCAGGATTCGCCAAAAAGCTATAACAGATTTATTAGGTACCTTCAGTTCATATGGAGCGAACTAAATTATCACCAGAAAAAATAATAATACAGATTATCAGTTATTATATGAAACAAGTTAGTTGACATAAGTTACGTTACATTATACAGTATAAAATAAATCAAAAGTAAAAATAAAAAATAAAAAACCAAGAAAATCGTCGCCATCATTTTTTAAAATTTTTAGCTAGTGCCGAGACATGAATTTAAGATCGATGTAAATAACCCCACATAAATGTGCATTTCCATACGGCAATTCACTCAATAATATATCTAATTCTGTAATAAAACTAGATTTGGATTTATCAGGAGGCTAAAACATTAGTTAAGGTTTACCATTTTTACTTCAAGAGATACATTTTCAAAACCATCTGTATTAAATTGCAAATTGCAATTCATGGCACGGATAAATATCCCTAAGATAAACACATACCGTCTCCATTTCAGACACGAAGCCTGAAATATTTATTGTATCCAACCAAATTAAAAATTTGCAATATTTCCTTTCTCTCATCTACCTCTACAAAAAAAATGCATAAACAAAAAATAAGAATTTATCAAAGTACAATCTAAATCCATCCCAGTTTGTGCGGATTTTTTTGTGTATTTATGGATAGTAATGAAAAAGCAAAGTGGCTCGTGCCGAGACTCCAGCTCCTGCAGTGTGCGACTTGGCGAGTAAATTTCCTGCTGCCGGTCAAAACATGCTGATGCAGTATCGTATAAATTTTCCTATATTTATTATAACTTCAAATTCTGGATCAGTAATAAAATTTAAATTATTTTCCATAAAGATTGGCATAACATAATATGAGCGGATTAAGTTCCCAATACTTAGGCGCGGTTTTCACCGACCTGCAAGTGCAAAATACACATACGGTGACGTGGTTGCAGATATCATTAATAAAGGCGGGGTTTTCACCGACCTCTCATTGCAGAATGCAAATAACATTGACGGAAATTTTTGTTTTACTCTATGCCATAGTTAAAATTGATCAATGATCATAGAGTAAAATCACAAACAAACAAACTAAAGTTAAAAAATTGCGTCATGGGATATGTTAAGTACAAACATTTTATTCGATTTCTATAAAAAGTAAAATTCAAATGTCCGTCAATGTCATTTGCATTCTGCAATGCGAGGTCGTTGGAAACCCCGCCTAAGTCTTGAATGTCTGCTACCACGTCACCGTATGTGTCTTTTGCACTTGCAGGTCGGTGGAAACCGCGCCTAACGCAGAAGTACAAAACTCGCGCATCTGCATCCTCTTGCAGTGGAAGTGGAACTATTGCAATTTGTAAATATCCTCCAAGGATCGAATCCTTATGGTGACACTTTTTTCGTATTTTTTTTTGCGAAGACCTTTCCATTTTTAAACCAAACAAATTGGTAGTTGAGTTGCTTAGCCTTCTTCCTCGCTTCCCAGAATATCATCTTGTAAAATTTTGTCATGCTCATACACTATGACCGCTTTTGAGTTTGGCCGAGTTTTGCTTTTTAGCGAAAGCTCATTTCTAAGGTTAGGGTCATACACAAGGACTTTGATTGGAGCGGTGGTTTTATTTTTTGTCGTATTTAAAATATAATAATAATAATAATAATAATATTTTATAAATATATATTTTATAATAAAACGGCTAAAAAATATACTAAACGTGGTAATGCATATTGCAGACTGAGAGTCGCTCGAATTAAGCCAAATTTGGCCCTGTTATTATATAAATAATTAAGCCATGGTATGCAATGCGTTAAGGCATTAATTATCCAATTTCTTCCAAGAATAATTCTTGTTGGGAAAAGCAACCTGTTCGGTTTTATTACTTAAATTAACCCCTAAAAAAATACCTGAAGTAAAAGAAATTGCGTACCCAATAGGGGGGCGACTCCTCATCCGATGATGACACTGGTCTACGAGGAGGACGCCGCCGGAGGGGGATCCTATCCCTCCGCTCCACTGACGATTCACTAGAAGCGGTGGAGGGGAGAACCCCCCAGCTGCTGTCTGAGTCATTCTGAGAAACACAAGCAAAATAAATCGGTAAACAACTTGTACAATTGAAGGGAAAGCAAAGCTCATTGACTGCTGTTCAATGGTATGTAACTATAAAGGGGTAGTTGTTACATAACACCATACATCAGAGGTCGGCAACCCGAAGCTCGCGAGTCAAATTTGGCGCTCTTTGAGCTCTCGGTAGTGCCGCTTTGGCAAAACTAGATTTTTTTGCCAATTTAAAAATAAAAAAATAAATTTTTAATACTACTGGAAAAATGACTCTCAGCATCAACGAATTCCCATATATCCATGGTTTTTTTTTCTCCTTCTCCGGCCGGTACTCCCCTGCGCCGAAGGAATATATTTATAAATTAACAATTATACCCTTATAATACAAATAACCTGTGGGCCCCCAAGTTAATCAACTTCTCGGGGGCTCGTTAGTTAACTTTCATTAGACACATACCACGCAATCTCAATCAGTGGTGAACATCGTTCAGCAATCGCTGGCGCTTTTGGGAAGATTTCAGCCTGAGACAACCCCGAATTCGGCTCAATTGTACAAAAAGGTATCTGACCACGGCCTTATAACAATGATAAGCTTAAAAACACTCCGGTGTACAGAAAAATTTCAAGGTCAGCCGGTTGAAAGACCTAGAGTTTTATCGTACGTAAGAGAGATGGGACACTCGAGCGCGGCCTTGCAAATACTAATTACTATTGCTTGATGCAGACTCAGAGTCACTCTAATGAATCGTATAATACGATACAACCCAGTAATAAAACTATGGTATGCAACGCGGTTAGGCATTTCTTCCAAAAATCATTCTTGTTGGTTGAAGCAACCTGTTCGGTTTTAGTACTAAATTAACACATAAAAAATACCTGAAGTAAGAGAAATGTTGTACCTTGTCTGAAGGAGATTCCTCCGAAGAACGCCTACGGGGGGGAATGCGCTGCCGGGGGGAACAACTCCTCCCTTGCAATGAATAATCACTTACAGTAGTATCCGTGTACCCCTGAGAAACACAAGCAAAAATAAATCAGTAAGCAACTTGTACAATTGAAGGGAAAGCATAGCTCAGTGATTGCTGTTCAATGGTATGTAACTAAAAAGGGGTAGTTATTACATACAACAGCTTACATCAGTGGTCGGCAACCCGAGGCTCGCGAGCCAAATTTGGCGCTCTTTGAGCTCTCGGTAGTGCCGCTTCGGCAAAACTAGATTTTTTTGCCAGTTTTAGAATGATGGCGGGGGCAAAACTAAGTAGGAATTAAAGAAAAAATGAAATATAAGAGCAAAATAGCAGGGTTTTACGCATTTTAATAGATGTTAAGTATAGCTGTAGATTTTACAAAGCTAAAAAGGGAATGTTTATATTAACATTGCTGCAAAGGGGACCATGAAGTACGAACCACTTCTTACAATGCTCTCGAGGCAGGGGAGGGGGCAAAGCCGTGCTGTGCCCCCCCCCCCCAGCTTTACGCCCCTGGATGACGGCTAGAGTTTTATCGTAATTAAGGGATGTGGGACACTCGAACGCGGCCTTGTACCACACAGTAATAATGGCAGGGCACACAAGGCAATTGACCTTGAATCATTTTTTTCAAAACAACTTTTTTTCTACAAAACCAAATAGTTTTTTGCGAAAGCAACCTGTCCGTTTTCGTTACTCAATTTAACACCTAAAATATGCCTGATGGTAGAAATCATCGATCGAAAGGTTTCGCAGAAAAATTGTTTTTTTAGTCATTTTTCATTAAAATTTAGTGATTTTTATTTTTTTAACCCCAGAAGCAAACAATCAAGGGGCAGGCGACCCCCCGCATTTTATTAACATTAATAACAGCTACAGTAAATGCGAATTTAAAAGAAATCGTTGGAGCCGTTATTGAGAAATAATTTTTTTATTAGTTTTTTTTTAGTATATTGAGCATAAAACCCCCCAAAATGAATTAGCCCAAAATAAAATAAAAAGCCTCGAGGTATGATTTTTGTGAACCTATATGCCAGATTTCATCAAAATTGACTGAGTAGTTTGCCCGGAAATCGATGAACAGACAGATAGACAGAGCGACAGTCAGACAGACAGACAGACAGAGCTACAGACAGACACTTCGTAAAAAAACACTTTTTTGGGTTCCTGGGACCTCAAAACGTGTAAATCCGTTGAAATCTCGGAATCGAAAATTTTGACCATCACAAAGCTTTCCTTATACTACGTATAAATTGGAAAGCAAAAAATAAATTTTGTTACTACTGGACAAATGACTCGCAACATCAACGAATTCCCATATCGCCTTTTCCGAGTCAAAGGGAAGTAAGTCAACATTTTTAGTTTCGAGTAAATTGCAGTTAGGTGTTTTTTTCTTTTTGATTTTTTTCAAATAAAATGAATAAAGGAGCTCGAGTTGCTTCCGCTTGGATCAGGCTGCTGTAGCCATATAAATTGGGCCGTAGCGAAGCAAGTGGAGTTACTTCTATACCAAGTAGCGTATAACATGTGCGGATTTTGTTGCTCAGAAAGAGAATGAACTCATTTAATTTGAATCCAAATTTTTTTTTCTCTGATTTCCTTCTGTTTCATTCGACGGGGAATTTTTTTATGCTTTTTTTTTATACCAAACACTCATTTTTTTAATTTTTTTGAGTTACTTCCCTTTGACTCAGAAAAGGCGATATATCCATGGTTAGCTTTCAATAGACACATATCACGCAATCTCAATTTGTGGTGAACATCGTTCAGCAATCGCTAGCGCTTTTGGGAGGGTTTCAGCCTGAGAAAACCCCGAATTCGGCTCAATTGTACAAAAAGGTTTCTGACCGCCACCTTATAACAATGATAAGCTTATGAACAGTCCGGTTTACAGAAAAATTTCAAGGTCAGCCGGTTGAAAGGTCTAGAGCCAGAGGCGTAAAGTTTTAGAATGATAAACAAAAAATAACAAAAACTAAGAGTTTTAGAAAAACTTGTTATAACAACCCGAATTAGTAAAACCCAAATAATCGTTAAGAAATTAACTTTGTCTAAGAAACCCACTTGTGTTAGTATAAAACCCTGAGAGCTTTCGGCCAGAACTGCCATCTACAGAGGGAAACCCACTAGCACAGTTACACCTTATCTGCGATTTGAGACTTGATCAACTCGAGGAGAAGATGCAAATGTGACTAGGGAGAGGAAACCTTGGTTTATATAGGACTGGGAGGAGGGGGTGGGAGGGGGCGTGGCTGGTTACCTATTCCTAACCTACTAGCTACATCTATTAGAGGGGATGATTGTTTGAATGTTATTTCGTTTGTTAGTTTTTCCCTATTGTGTAAAGCTCTTTTGATTTCAACATTTTCAAAAAAATTTAAAGTGTAACTTTTCTTTATTTTGCGTAGGGCCGTCCAATTGTGAGGATAGAATGTGTGATTTTCCGAGTTAAGGTGTTTCGCGAATGTGCTGTTGGTGTTGGTGTCTCCTATACCTGTTATATGTTCTCTGACCCTAGTTTTAAAGCTTCTGCCTGTTTGGCCTATGTAAATTGCGTTACAATCGTTACAATTTAGACGATAAACTCCATTGCCTTTTTCCTTCACTGGTTTGGTTTTGCAGTTCATGTGTCTATTGGCTAAATTGTTGCGGTTGTACGGGGCTGGTGTTTTGTCTGTTGTAGCAGAAATGAGGTTACTTATTTTTTCTGTGATTTTTTCTATGTATTGTAGGTATCCTGAAATATGATTGATTGGTGTCCGGGACTCCGGGTTTAAGTTCTCTGGGGTGTAAATTAATTTGAGGTTATGTTTGATTTTGTGATGTCGTAGGATTCTGTCTATTAGATTGAGATTGTTATTTTGGGCAATTTGTTTTATTGTATTTAATTCATTGTTATAGTTGGTTTCATTCATAGGAATGTTAAGGAGTCGAAAAATCATACTATGGAATACTGGGGGTTTGTGCTGGAATGGGTGAGAAGAATCAACAGGGATTATAGTGTCGCTATGGGTTTCTTTACGAAATATCTTGAAGTCTAGGGTACTATTATTTTTGGTGATGGTGAGGTCTAAGAAGTTCAGGGAGTTGTTTTCTTCTACTTCCATGGTAAATTGGATTTTTGGGTGAATTGTGTTGATAAAACGTAAGAAATTGTCTAGTTGTCAATTACTTCCTGTCCAAATGCAGAAGATACCATCCACATACCTTGTCCAGAAAGATATACATTTAACTAGGGGATTTTTATTGAGTAGAAGTTTGTGTTCGAAGTTATCCATAAAAATTTCAGCAAGAAGGGGAGAAAGGGAAGAACCCATAGGTAGGCCTATTTTTTGTTGGTAGTAGTCGGATTCGAAACGGAAATAGTTTTGATGAGTGCATGTGTCTAACAGAAGAAGGGTCTCAGAAATATGGTTGTTGGAGGTATTATTGTGATAGAGTGACCGGGCAACTAATTTACGTACTTCGGGTACGGGAATATTAGTAAACAGATTTTTGACATCGAAAGTGACGAGTTTGGCATTGCTGGATAAGGAAAGGTGTTGTTTGTTGTTTCCAACGCCTGCTTTCAGCATTTCTGCTTTAACCAACCCTGTCAGCCTGGCGGGGGGAGTGAGTTTGTTTGTTAACTTGAGGCACCCTAAGGGCAGACTCTTTCACCTCGGAAAAGGGGGAGTTGACTAACAGGGTGGACCTCCTGATTATAGTGGATTCCGAACCACTTGGGGAACATAGTAAAGTCACACGATTAAATCGGAGGTGACCAGGACTCGACTTATACTGCCTAAGCAAGTTATCATGTCCCACCAGGTTCCCCTGCCAACGCTGTGCACACTACCAAGTTGCCGCAGTTTGAAACATGCTCTGCTCTAATGGAATCAACATGGTAAGGCCGTTGGCTAAAAATATAATAAGGAAAGGTGCTTAAGGCGAGTAATCTAATTATTTATGTTTTAGAATGATGGGGGGGGGGGGGGCAAAACTAAGTAGGCCTCATGGCGTTATCAGGCAGGATTTAAGGAAAAATTTAAAATATAAGAGCAAAATAGAAGGGGTTTACGCATTTTAATAGTGGTAAAGTATAGCTGTAGATTTTACAAAGCTAAAAAAAAGGAATGTTTATATTAATATTGCAGCAAAGGGGACCTTGGACGTATGTACCACGTCTTAAAATGCTCGAGGCTGGCCCCAAAAGGAAGTGGGGGGGGGCAAGTTGGACCGTGCCCCCCCCCCCCAAATTTACGCATTCTTGCTGGGGAAGTTGTTCAGTTTTATGACTTAATTTACACATAAAATATGCCTGAATTAAGAGAAATGTTGTACCTTGTCTGAAAGAGATTCCTCCGAGGAACGCCTGCGGTGGGGAATGGGCAGCCGGGGGGGAAACCTCCTCCTTCTCAATGAAGAATCGCTCAATGCAGAAACGGGGTACTCCTATAAAGCACAAGCAAAACAAATCAGTAAACATCTTGTACAATTGAAGGGAAAGCAGAGCTCAGTGCTTGCTGTTCAATGGTATGTAACAATAAAGGGGTAGTTACATACAACACCTTTCATCAGTGGTCGGCAACCCGAGGCTCGCGAGCCAAATTTGGATCTCTTTGAGCTCTCGGTAGTGCCGCTTCGGCAAAACTAGATTTTTTTGCCAGTTTTAGAATGATGGCGGGGGCAAAACTGAGTAGACCTTATGACGTCATCAGGCAGGAATTAAAGAAAAAATGGAAATATAAGAGCAAACTAGTAGGGTTTTACACATTTTAATAGTTGTTAAGTATAGCTGTAGATTTTACAAAGCTAGAAAGGGAATGTTTATATTAATATTGCTGCAAAGGGGACCATGAAGTAAGAACCACTTCTTACAATGCTCTCGAGGCAGGGGGGGGGGGTAAAGCCGTGCTGTGCCCCCCCCCCCCATCTTTACGCCCCTGGATGACGGCTAGAGTTTTATCGTAAGTATGAGAGATGGGACACCCGAACGCTGCCTTGTAAATACTAAATACTAGCCTATATTGCTTGTTGCAGACTCAGAGTCACTCTAATGAATCGTATAATACGATACAACCCAGTAATAAAACAAAGGTATGCAATGCGGTAAGGCATTTCTTCCAAAAATCATTCTTGCTGGTGGAAGCAACCTGTTTGGTTTTATTACTTAATTAACACATAAAAAATACCTGAAGTAAGAGAAATGTTGTACCTTGTCTGAAGAAGATTCCTCCGAGGAACTCCTACGTCGTTTGATAGTTGGCCGCCAGAGGGGGCTCCTCTCCGACGATTCACTAGAGGCCGTGGAGGGGAGAACCCCCCAATTAGTATCCGAATCATTCTGAGAAACACAAGCAAAATAAATCAGTAAACAACATGTAGGTACAATTGAAGGGAAAGCAAAGCTCAGTGACTGCTGTTCAATGGTATGTAACTATAAAGGGGTAGTTGTTACATAACACCCTCATCAGAGGTCGGCAACCCGAGGCTCGCGAGCCAAATTTGGATCTCTTTGAGCTCTCGGTAGTGCCGCTTCGGCAAAACTAGATTTTTTTGCCAGTTTTAGAATGATGGCGGGGGCAAAACTAAGTAGACCTTATGACGTCATCAGGCAGGAATTAAAGAAAAAATGGAAATATAAGAGCAAACTAGTAGGGTTTTACACATTTTAATAGTTGTTAAGTATAGCTGTAGATTTTACAAAGCTAGAAAGGGAATGTTTATATTAATATTGCTGGAAAGGGGACCATGAAGTAAGAACCACTTCTTACAATGCTCTCGAGGCAGGGGGGGGGGGTAAAGCCGTGCTGTGCCCCCCCCCCATCTTTACGCCCCTGGATGACGGCTAGAGTTTTATCGTAAGTATGAGAGATGGGACACCCGAACGCTGCCTTGTTAATACTAAATACTAGCCTATATTGCTTGTTGCAGACTCAGAGTCACTCTAATGAATCGTATAATACGATACAACCCAGTAATAAAACAATGGTATGCAATGCGGTAAGGCATTTCTTCCAAAAATCATTCTTGTTGGTGGAAGCAACCTGTTTGGTTTTATTACTTAATTAACACATAAAAAATACCTGAAGTAAGAGAAATGTTGTACCTTGTCTGAAGAAGATTCCTCCGAGGAACTCCTACGTCGTTTGATAGTTGGCCGCCAGAGGGGGCTGCTTTCCGACGATTCACTAGAGGCCGTGGAGGGGAGGACCCCCCAATTAGTATCCGAATCATTCTGAGAAACACAAGCAAAATAAATCAGTAAACAACATGTAGGTACAATTGAAGGGAAAGCAAAGCTCAGTGACTGCTGTTCAATGGTATGTAACTATAAAGGGGTAGTTTTTACATAACACCCTCATCAGAGGTCGGCAACCCGAGGCTCGCGAGCCAAATTGGGCGCTCTTTGAAATCTCGGTAGTGCCGCTTCGGCAAAACTAGATTTTTTTGACAATTTAAAAATAAAGAACCGGTCCGAGTTTACTCGAACATGCTATTCAATTTTTCAATTAGTAGATAGAGAAAATGAGTAATTTCATGGTAAATAATTTTCCTATGGTTAAATTTCGGATATCTCGGGGGGGGGGGGGGGGGGGTTGTCACTGGAGATAAGGTAAAATCTAGATGGGTGCGGTATCACACAGTAATAATGGCAGGGCACGCAACGCAATTGACCGTGAATTATCTATCATTTTTTCAAAACAACTTTTTTTCCACAAAACCAAATAGTTTTTTGCGAAAGCAACCTGTCCGGTTTCGTGACTCAATTTGACACCTAAAATATGCCATATGGTAGAAATCATCGGTCGATAGGTTTCGCAGAAAAATTGTTTTTGTTTTTGTCATTTTAAAATTTAGTGATTTTTATATTTTTAACCCCAGAAGCAAACTATCAAGGGGCAAGCGACCCCCCGCATTTTATTAACATTAATAACAGCTACAGTATATGCGAGTTTAAAAGAAATCGTTGGAGCCGTTTTTGAGAAATAATTTTTTTATACGTTTTTTTTTTTTTTAGTTTTTTGAGTATAACACTCGAGGTAAGATTTTTGTGCACCTATATGCCTAATTTCATCAAAATTGACTGAGTAGTTTGCCCGGAAATCGATGAACAGACAGATCAGACAGTCAGAGAGACAGACAGAGCTACAGACAGACATTTCGTAAAAAACACTTTTTTGGGTTCCTGGGACCTCAAAACGTGTAAATCCGTTGAAATCTCGGAATCGAAAATTTTGACCATCACAAAGCTTTCTACGTATAAATTGGAAAGCAAAAAATAAATTTTGTTACTACTGGAAAAATGACTCGCAACATCAACGAATTCCCATATCGGCTTTTCCGAGTCAAAGGAAAGTAACTCAACATTTTTAGTTTCGGGTAAATAGCAGTTAGGTGTTTTCTTCTTTTTGATTTTTTTCAAATAAAATGAATAAAGGAGCTCGAGTTGCTTCCGCTTGGAGCAGGCTGCTGTAGCCATATAAATTGGGCCGTAGCGAAGGAAGTGGAGTTACTTCTATACCAAGTAGCGTATAACATGTGCGGATTTTGTTGCTCAGAAAGAGAATGAACTCATTTAATTTGAATTCAATTTTTTTTTCTCTGATTTCCTTATCTTTCATTCGACGGAGAATTTTTTTATTTTTTTTTTTTATACCAAACACTCATTTTTTTTATTTTTTTGAGTTACTTCCCTTTGACTCAGAAAAGGCGATATATCCATGGTTCGCTTTCAATAGACACAAATCACGCAATCTCAATTTGTGGTGAACATCGCGATTTGAGACTTGCTCAACTCAAGGAGAAGAAGATGCAAATGTGACTAGGGAGAGGAAACCTTGGTTTATATAGGACTGGGAAGAGGGGGTGGGAGGGGGCGTGGCTGGTTACCTATTCCTAACCTACTAGCTACATCTATTAGAGGGGATGATTGTTTGAATGTTATTTCGTTTGTTAGTTTTTCCCTATTGTGTAAAGCTCTTTTGATTTCAACATTTTCAAAAAAATTTAAAGTGTAACTTTTCTTTATTTTGCGTAGGGCTGTCCAATTGTGAGGATAGAATGTGTGATTTTCCGAGTTAAGGTGTTTCGCGAATGTGATGTTGGTGTTGGTATACCTGTTATATGTTCTCTGACCCTAGTTTTAAAGCTTCTGCCTGTTTGGCCTATGTAAATTGCGTTACAATCGTTACAATTTAGACGATAAACTCCATTGCCTTTTTCCTTCACTGGTTTGGTTTCTACGGGTTTGTGCTGGAATGGGTGAGAAGAATCAACAGGGATTATAGTATCGCTATGGGTTTCTTTACGAAATATCTTGAAGTCTAGGGTACTATTATTTTTGGTGATGGTGAGGTCTAAGGAGTTCAGGGAGTTGTTTTCTTCTACTTCCATGGTAAATTGGATTTTTGGGTGAATTGTGTTGATAAAACGTAAGAAATTGTCTAGTTGTCAATTGCCATTGTAATCATATCAAACACACAAGCTCATACAAATATCTTGGAGTCACCATAGACCAGCATCTGCGATGGAATGAAAACATTCTTAGCACATCCAAGCGCATCCGCAGAACAATTTACAAATTAAGACGCCTGAGAAATATCTTAGATATGGCTGGTATAAGAGAAGTCTATTACGCAATAGTACAGTCAATAGCTAATTACTGCATACTAGCCTGGGGTGTTGCAGCAGAGGTACATCTAGAACCAGTCAAAGAGGCCCTCAAATGTGCCTTGCGGGTTGTCATGAACAAACCATTCCGACATCCTTCCGCTACCCTATTTGAAGAGTTTAACGACACTAGAAACTAGCTATATTGAACAAATTCTCGTATACAGACACAAAAATTTCTACCATAACCTTAAACACACAGCCCGTCAAACCAGACTAGCAGAAGATCGTTGCCTCATAATACCACAATTCAGAACGTCGCTATTTAAACATTCCCATACATATATTTCATTAAAGGTCTATAACTCCATCCCTCTATCAATTAAAAAAGCCCCAAGTCTCAATATATACAAGTCCCTTATAAGGAAGTCTGTTAAAATTATCATGCGAAATTACCTGTCCTGAATTGCCTTGCTAAAAAGTTAATGTTAAAAGTTAATGTTCATTTTAAAATTCATTTTATTATATTTTATTTTATTTTTGTATTTTAATAACACGCATGAATTTTAATAACTTTAATAATTTTAATAACTTAAATAGGTACGTTGTTTTTAATAACACGACCTGAAGTTAATTGTTTTGTTTTGTACCACAATTTTAAAAAAATTTCTTTTGTGCTGTAGATTAAGTGTTTAGAATATGTTTTAATATAAATGTTATCTATTCAGTCGAGGGGCCCATCACGGGAATTCCCAAAGGTGCCCCTCTGAACCACTAATGAAATGTATGTACAATGTATTCCTCGATAAATAAAATTTACTTTACTTACTTACTTACTTACTTACTTTACTTACTTCCTGTCCAAATGCAGAAGATATCATCCACATACCTTGTCCAGAAAGATATACATTTAACTAGGGGATTTTTATTGAGTAGAAGTTTGTGTTCGAAGTTATCCATAAAAATTTCAGCAAGAAGGGGAGAAAGGGAAGAACCCATAGGTAAGCCTATTTTTTTTTGGTAGTAGTCGGATTCGGAACGGAAATAGTTTTGATGAGTGCATGTGTCTAACCGAAGGAGGGTCTCAGAAATAAGGTTGTTCGAGGTATTATTGTGATAGAGTGGCAGGGCAACTAATTTACGTACTTCGGGTACGGGAATATTAGTAAACAGATTTTTGACATCGAAAGTGACGAGTTTGGCATTGCTGGATAAGGAAAGGTGCTTAAGGCGGGAAACCAACTCGAATGAGTTTTTGACGCTGTGGCGGGGTGTGAAGTTTGATAGCTCGCGAATGTGTTTGTTGAGAAAACTAGCTACTTTGCTGGCAGGGGCACTGTTATACGAAACAACTGGGCGGATAGGTTGATTGGGTTTATGAAGTTTAACCAGACCAAAAAATGAAGGAGCTACGGGGTTCATGCTGGTAAATTTATAGGCTATATCTTGAGGTATCGTTTTAGAGCTTTGTTTTATGGCTTTTTTGGTTGTTTTTTGGAATTTGTTTGTGGGGTCTACTTTAAGTTTTACGAATGAGGATTCGTCAGAAATGAGGCCTAAGACTTTAAAAACATAATCTTGGGTAGGTAAAATGACAATAGAATTTCCTTTATCCGCCTTGGTGAGTGTAAGGTTATCTTGGGAGACCCCACAAGCAAATTCCAAAAAACAACCAAAAAAGCCATTAAACAAAGCTCTAATACGATACCACAAGATATAGCCTATAAATTTACCAAACATGAACCCCGTAGCTCCTTCATTTTTTGGTCTGGTTAAACTTCATAAACCCAATCAACCGCCCAGTAGTTTCGTATAACAGTGCCCCAGCCAGCAAAGTTTTCTCAACAAACACATTCGCGAGCTATCAAACTTCACACCCCGCCACAGCGTCAAAAACTCATTCGAGTTGGTTTCCCGCCTTAAGCACCTTTCCTTATCCAGCAATGCCAAACTCGTCTCCTTCGATGTCAAAAATCTGTTTACTAATATTCCCGTACCCGAAGTACGTAAATTAGTTGCCCAGTCACTCTATCACAATAATACCTCGAACAGCCTTATTTCTGAGACCCTCCTTCTGTTAGGCACATGCACTCATCAAAACTATTTCCGTTTCGAATCCGACTACTACCAACAAAAAATAGGCCTACCTATCGGTTCTTCCCTTTCTCCCCTTCTTGCTGAAATTTTTATGGATAACTTCGAACACAAACTTCCACTCAATAAAAATCCCCTAGTTAAATGTATATCTTTCTGGACAAGGTATGTGGATGATATCTTCTGCATTTGGACAGGAAGTAACAGACAACTAGACAATTTCTTACGTTTCATCAACACAATTCACCCAAAAATCCAATTTACCATGGAAGTAGAAGAAAACAACTCCCTGAACTTCTTAGACCTCACCATCACCAACACAATAAAACAAATTGCCCAAAATAACAATTTCAATCTCAATCTAATAGACAGAATCCTACGACATCACAAAATCAAACATAACCTCAAATTAATTTACACCCCAGAGAACTTAAACCCGGAGTCCCGGACACCAATCAATCATATTTCAGGATACCTACAATACATAGAAAAAATCACAGAAAAAATAAGTAACCTCATTTCTGCTACAACAGACAAAACACCAGCCCCGTACAACCGCAACAATTTAGCCAATAGACACATGAACTGCAAAACCAAACCAGTGAAGGAAAAAGGCAATGGAGTTTATCGTCTAAATTGTAACGATTGTAACGCAATTTACATAGGCCAAACAGGCAGAAGCTTTAAAACTAGGGTCAGAGAACATATAACAGGTATAGGAGACACCAACACCAACAGCACATTCGCGAAACACCTTAACTCGGAAAATCACACATTCTATCCTCACAATTGGACGGCCCTACGCAAAATAAAGAAAAGTTACACTTTAAATTTTTTTGAAAATGTTGAAATCAAAAGAGCTTTACACAATAGGGAAAAACTAACAAACGAAATAACATTCAAACAATCATCCCCTCTAATAGATGTAGCTAGTAGGTTAGGAATAGGTAACCAGCCACGCCCCCTCCCACCCCCTCCTCCCAGTCCTATATAAACCAAGGTTTCCTCTCCCTAGTCACATTTGCATCTTCTCCTCGAGTTGATCAAGTCTCAAATCGCAGATAAGGTGTAACTGTGCTAGTGGGTTTCCCTCTGTAGATGGCAGTTCTGGCCGAAAGCTCTCAGGGTTTTATACTAACACAAGTGGGTTTCTTAGACAAAGTTAATTTCTTAACGATTATTTGGGTTTTACTAATTCGGGTTGTTATAACAAGTTTTTCTAAAACTCTTAGTTTTTGTTATTTTTTGTTTATCATTCTAAAACTTTACGCCTCTGGCTCTAGACCTTTCAACCGGCTGACCTTGAAATTTTTCTGTAAACCGGACTGTTCATAAGCTTATCATGGTTATAAGGTGGCGGTCAGAAACCTTTTTGTACAATTGAGCCGAATTCGGGGTTTTCTCAGGCTGAAACCCTCCCAAAAGCGCTAGCGATTGCTGAACGATGTTCACCACAAATTGAGATTGCGTGATATGTGTCTATTGAAAGCTAACCATGGATATATCGCCTTTTCTGAGTCAAAGGGAAGTAACTCAAAAAAATAAAAAAAAATGAGTGTTTGGTATAAAAAAAAAGCATAAAAAAATTCTCCGTCGAATGAAACAGAAGGAAATCAGAGAAAAAAAATTTGGATTCAAATTAAATGAGTTCGTTCTCTTTCTGAGCAACAAAATCCGCACATGTTATACGCTACTTGGTATAGAAGTAACTCCACTTCCTTCGCTACGGCCCAATTTATATGGCTACAGCAGCCTGCTCCAAGCGGAAGCAACTCGAGCTCCTTTATTCATTTTATTTGAAAAAAATCAAAAAGAAAAAACACCTAACTGCAATTTGCTCGGAACTAAAAATGTTGAGTTACGCATTTACGCATTCTTGCTGGGGAAGTTGTTCAGTTTTATGACTTAATTTACACATAAAATATACCTGAATTAAGAGAAATGTTGTACCTTGTCGGAAGGAGATTCCACCGAGGAACGCCTGCGGTGGGCAATGGGCTGCCGGGGGGGAAACCTCCTCCTTTCAAATGAAGAATCGCTTAATGTGGAATCGGAGAACTCCTAAGAAACACAAGCAAAACAAATCAGTAAACAACTTGTGCAATTGAGGGGAAAGCATAGCTCAGTGCAATTTTTTTAAATTCATATATATTGTAGTCGTTATTAATGTGAACACATCTAGTAGGTCGCTTGCCCCTTGATTGTTTGGTTCTGGGGACAAAAAAAAACGCAATTTCCGCTATTACAGTACCTACCCTATTTGAAAAATTGGAAAGCATGTACGGTTTCACCCGTACTGATTCTTTTAATTGATTTTTTGAAATTTTGCAAAATAATCATGGAGAGTATTAGCTACATCTATTAGTAAGATAGTAAGTATGCGAGCACATACAGGTTATTCCTCAAGCTTAAATATAATGTACCATTGGAATACCTATGTTTTGGGAAAGAAGAATTCAAAGATATTTATTTTTTAGCAGATCACTTGCACAACAATGAAAAATTGCTTTGTCGGTGGCACAATCTTATCGACAAAAATTGTGCATATGTCATTTTTCCCTCTGCTCCGATTGTAATGGTTTTTGAATGTTCTCCTTATCGACAAAAACATCTAGAATACATTACGAGCTTCGAACAAAATCATTTCTTTTTATTTTACATTCAAAGCAAATTTTCTTTTTTACACAGTATTATTATTTTTTTTTTTTTTGCACCGATAAATTGGTTCTTTGATTATTTTCATAAATTACCTTTTTTCTTAAATTGTTCATTTAACATACGATGTCATGTTGAAATAGAGTCAGTACGTGTGAACAAGTACATGCTTTCCAATTTATCAATTCGTATAGGTACCATAAAAGATAATGTAAGTAGTGTAACTGCAATGATTTTCTCGGCCGGAGTCATATGAAGAACCAGTAGAATCCGGGCTGATGGGCCGTGGTCGATATGAAAGTGAACTTCCAAACGTTTCGTCAACATCTTGTAAAAATTAACTCTGGTTTTGCATGTTACAGACTCAAGAGTCACTCGAATGAAGCCAAATATGGCCTTCTTATCTCTTATAATACGATACAACTAAGTAATAATGGCATGGAATGGGTAAAATATTCACTCTAATTGTTTTTGAAGTTATTATTATTTAATTAGGTACTCTTTTTTACCAATTCATGAAGACATCAAAATTAAAACAATAATGTTCAGATATTCTACAGTATGCAATGCGTTAAGGCATGAATTAGGTATCCAATTTCTGCCAAAAATAGCTTTTTGTACAAAACCAAATCTTCTTTCGGGAAAGCAACATGTTTGGTTTTGTTACTGTAATTAACACCTAAAACTCTGAAAACACCTGAATTAAGAAAGCACCCATATCAACTACAGAAGAAGAAGAATAAGGACTAAATTGCATGCGAATTTAAAGAAAATCGTTGCAGCAGTTTTTGAGAACACATTTTTTATTTATTTAGTTTTTTGAGGTAGATATCCCCAAAATTCTGTTAGCCCAAAATATTATTATTATTATTATATTGATCCAATACAATACATTATATTGATACAATAAAATCATATACCGCAAGGCTTCAATCAGCCCGTGTGCAGTTTCACTTATGGATAAACAGTACATGTAGTTCAATCGCAATACAATACAGTAGTTAAATAATTAATTATTGGTTAGTATTATTAATCAAATCAGGTTAGTTGTATCAGTAGATAGTTAGTAAGTTAGTAAAAGTTAATTCAATTAGTAATGTTTGTTAGTAATCAATTTCCGTTCGCAGCCATTTCTCTAAATTTCTTTTAAAGATGGATACATTTTTAGCTGTTTTAATCTCAAGGGAAGTTTGTTGCAGAAATGTAATCCAGTGAATTCTGTTTGTCTCTGTATTAAGGTAGTTTTGGGTCTGACTTGTATTAATGGTTGTGTTTGTATGTATCGTGTCGTATGGTTGTGATTTACTGTTTCCTTCGATTTCTTATTTTGTATATCTGCAGAATAGATTCTTTCACAAATATTTGTTGAACAGTAAGTGTACGATATTAGATATTTCAAACAAAGTGCTTATGGGAAATGTGTTTGGTTTCTTTTGTATAATTTTTAGGATATTCCGTTGTATAACATTTAACTTGTCTATGGTGTTTTTAAATGCTCCTCCCCATGCAGTTATTCCATATTGCAGATGTGATTGTACCAGAGCATGGTAGATTGTTTTTAACAGTATTGGGTTAGCTATATTTTTGAGTTGTACAGATTTGTAAATAGTCTTTCGAAGTTTTTGTAACGTATGCTGTATGTGGCCTTCCCATTTCAACTTTTCATCAATTATTAGACCTAGATATTTAGTGGCATTGGTTTGCGTGACATTGTTTACCGTGGCATTCTAAGTGTTTTTTTTATTAGAAAAATTTATAAAATTTGTTTTTGCTAGGTTAAGACTTAGGTAGTTTTCTTTTAGCCATTTCTGTACTAAACCGAAGTCTGTATTTGCCTTTCGTTGTAGTTCTTGGCTTGACTCAGCTGTACATGTAATTATAGTATAGTCTGAAAACGTGGAAATTGAGCCATTGGTTTTTAGGGTTAATAAATCGTTTAAAAAAAGTGAAAATATTAGGGGTGCTAAAACAGTACAACACACTGGTTTAATACAAGCATTGGCAAACTGCCCTTAGACGGTCACTGGGCAACCCGTTGTCCAATGCCCTCCTGATCGCAGTTTGCCACACCCCACCAACTCATACCATAAACACACAATACAGACAACAACACCGGCAAACTAACTACAAACCAGAAAGCGCGTTTACCCACACGGGTCTGGCGCTTATAAAAACAAACAAAAAACAAAAAAAAAAGAACAGTACCTTGGTTCCAAGGTATGAATTTTTTGAACCTACGTGCCACATTTTACGAAATCCACAGGTTGCCCACAAATCGAGTTACAGACAGACGGACCAACAGACAGACATTTCGTAAAAAACACTTTTTTGGTTCCAGAGACCTCAAAACGTGTAAATCCACTGAAATCCCGTAATCGAAAATTTCGACCTAACAGCGCTAATAAAAATAAAAATAAAGCAAAATAGGAAAGCAATAAGATAAAAATTCATTCAGGACGAATATCCTGAAATTTTTTATCTTAAAGCCAATATCCCCATATATAAGTTGAATTACCACAGTCTTGTGAGTTTGATAATCTTATTGAATCTGAATACGACCATTCCTCGTCTGCGTTGAAACGTCGCAGTTAAAGAAAGCTAGGAGAAAGTTCTATGTTAAAAGCGGTTAAGAGATGTGGTTTCAATATTAGCTAAGTTGACTGCTTGAGTACTGCTAGAGATCTCGACTTTTATTGATGCTGACTGTGTGAAAGGGGGGGGGGGACTGCTTCACCGAAGTATCGTTAGGTGGGAAAACTGATATTTTATTACTCGTTTCATATTGAAATGTTGTTAAATTAGAGCAACTAGTTTAATTAAATATTTCTTGCTGAGGGCTATAATAGTTTGCTTACAAATTTTTGACATCAGTGGTAGATCCGGGCGGGGGGCAGGCGAGGGGGGGGGGCAACAGACTGGCTCCAGGCTAAGGAGAAACTATTGGGCCCCACAAATTAATCAATTTTAGACATCATCAACCAGTATCGCATCCGGGCTTAGGAGAAATCTGGCCCATTACTGGCTTTGGCGTGATTTACAATATATATATGAATGAATGAATGAATTTGAATGAATGAATTTAATATAATAAATATAAATATATATATATATATATATATATATTCACTCCGCGTGAAGGGAGAACTGGAAAAACCAGTGGCGGCTCGCCACTAGAGGCAACTGCAACAGTGCCTCACCTAATTTTGCTAATAATTCGACTAAAAAAGTATATTTTGAATTGGGAAATGTAGGCTAATCAAATTCTTGAAGAGGCGATTAATACTTCAAAAAATGCCGCGAAAAAGAACCTTGAGCTGAACTAGCTTTAAAAATTCACAACAACTAGCTATAACAATGTAGAGGCTCCGACTATCTTGCTAGAAGTCAGGCACGAATTCGAGCTGTAAAAAGCTCATACAGCGTGATGATACATACTCAAAACATTCGCTTCACCCAGCTCAATGATGAGCCGATGAGACACGCGCTAGACCCTGCCTCTAAACGAGTTTAACACACACAGCTCTGCCAATTTTTATTTTATATTATATTTTTGTATGCTGTGCCTCACCAATTTATATCCCCACGAGCAGCCACTGGGGAAAACCGGCCAAAATTAATCATTTGATGTGTGCGCCATGCCCTGTCTTGCATTACTTGCACTACTGTAATGAACAACAAGTTTGCCCGTAAAAGCAAGGTCAGGTAGCGTCGACGCTATGGAACTATAAGTATATGATTATAAAATAGAAAATTCTTTGTTTTTCTGAATTTCTAACATAATTTTCCATAATTAAGCCTTAGGCGTGTGGGGAACTTATACCTGTTGTAACTTGTATTTGTTGAACATGAAGGCTCAAAAACTCCCAATTGAACTGGGAGCGGGGAGAAATGCCACTAACATCTCTAAATTGCTTAGAGACTATCCCTTAGAGAAAGCTTTCTAACATATGAAATTGTCTCCTTTGTAACTTTGTAATATTTCGAACACACTATAATGAAAGTTAACTTAACAAAATATTAAACAAAAAACACATATACAATTTTATTATGGTATTTGAAGGTCTATAGTTAGTTTCCGTAATGCAGCAACACTAATCACACAAATTCATAAAAGATTCCGATCAGATTACGTTTCCTTGTTCTGGCAGGATCTTGGCAATCTGATACCTTTCATTATAGAAACTCATGGTGCACATGATGCAGTATATTCTCCCGCCATTTTGTTGCAGCACGAGCTTCAGCAAGAAGCAAAGTGTTTCCACAAGCTATGCTGTTGGCTCAGGACATGTAGGTTAGAGGTACAGACTCTGACTTTCACCCGAAAGGTTGTTGGTTCGAGTCCCAAACTTGCTACAATTTCTGGCCATGCTTTGGATGTAAAGTAGGCGGTCCCGAGCTTTCCTAGTTGAGTGTAAGAGAGGGCTTTATAGCCTTAACTCCGCTAGGTTGGCTTAGTAACAGAACAAAAAAAGTCAATGTTTATTTATTTATTTACTTATTGGCACAAAGCGAAGAATGAAATGTTAACGTTTGATTTACAAATTGGGATGTGAAAAAGCATGAAGAAAAAGTTAAAAAATGGTCGTACATAATATGTATTTCATCGTGTGTAAGACATACGGAAATTTTCCTTCGGAGCTATAAAACGTTTAACGGTATTGGAAAAAAATGCATTTAAATGCGTAGCGCTGTAAACCTTTTTATATCGGTCATAAACCACCAATAGCACGCGATTATCCTCCCCTAGCTGCCATGGCACGGCGGCCCCTACAAAATACATCACCTTTCTAAAGGCGTTGCATGAACACAAACCGATAAGTTATCCACGGGGTTAGTTCTAAATAAACCTAACTTACCACTAATTACAATAAATTTAAACAAGAAAGGTTAAGAGAATACTGTTTGCAGACATTTCCCACAGCAGGATTCGACCTAAATCTGTCATTTTGTATTTAATGTTAATAAAGGCAAAGCCTATCCGACATAATTTGGATTTTTTATTTTTCCATGAATTTGAAAATCATTTCACAGGAAAAATCAAAACTAAGAAGAAGGTGGAATGCAAGGTGGTACCCAGATTTTTATTTACCTAGCAGAGTTAGGGCTATAATGCCCTCTCTTACACTCAACTAGGAAAGCCCGGGGCCGCCTGCTTTACATGCCCTCCGAAGCAAGGCCAGAAACTGTAGCAAGTGTTATAGGGTTACATGTATAGGGTTACCAGATTTCAGAAAGCTCAATTCCTGACACATAATCCAATGTGTCGTTCTATGTCGTGTAAATTTCCTTCTGAAGTGTCACATTATGTATTGTATTGCATATATATTGGCAGATAGTATTACTTTATAGTATTTATTTTTATTTTTATCATTACTTACAAACTAGATAATAAACTAGATGTATACAACTTATTTATTTAATCCTCACATTGCTAAATAGATGTACGATATACTGCTTATAATTATAATTGTACAATAGTTATGTATCACACATGTAAATTATGATAAGCATAGTTAAGTAAGTTAAGTTAATTTGCATATTATTGGTCTTTGTCTGTTTGCAAATAAACGCTTATTTATTTATTTATTTATTTATTATATCTAGCGTCAATTTACTTGTGCTGTTACTGTTAAAAACTCCTGTGCTAGAATTAAAATAAAGAAAATTGCAATATTACATTTTAAGTTTCCACAAAATTTTGAATTAAAATTAAAGCGCGAAAATTATTTTCATTTCAGTAAAAAGAAACTTCATATTTCACATTTTTAGAAATCAATTTTTTGCCATTTGCATGTTTCTTGTAAAATTTCTGGCATTCGTGACGGCAGTCTGACTTCCTGACGTCTGGTAACCCTAAATATCTACAACATCTTCTTAAAGTTACATTGTCAACTTACTATACTTCTATCCACTGCTACCTATAGCTACGCCCCTGAAATACATGCTGACAGGGCAATCATCCAGTCAATAACTCAGGCCGTGCATCTGGTCTCCGAGTACCAAGAACGGCAGTCTGAGCTGAACGGTTCGAGAGGTAGTGTGTGGAAAATTAAAGTACTTTCAAAAAAAATGTTTTTTTGCGGACTGTTACGTTACTATATGCTAAACATAGGCGGATATTTCTGGCCAACTAAAAAAAAATACAGTAATGGTATAGTTAAGCTACCCACGGTTCAAAAAGTCGGATGAAAATGCACATAAAGTGGAAAGCAAACGTCCTATTGGCTTTAACTGTAGAGTAGTGGTACAGACTCTGTTCTTCACCCGAAAGGTTGTTGGTTCGACTCCCAAACTGGCTACATTTTCGGTATGTAAAGCAGGTGGTCCCGGGTCAACCTAGTTCAGCTCCAGTTTAGCCCTAACTAAGAACAACAAAAAGTCAAGATTTATTTTATTTTTTTATTTTTTGGCAAGATAATATATATTTAAAGCTTTATAAGCTTTAAAGGATTGTTTTATTCACATGCCTCTGATAAGTTCCTTCCATAAAATTTGTAATAAGCATTAAGTGCCTATGCCTACAAATGCCAAAATTCGACATAAAATGGGCTGTAAGTAAATAATACGCTTTGGCGACCTATGATTCATTCAGAAATGGGTTTCTCTTAGGCTAAATAAATGATACATAACCAAATTTTGTTTTTTATCAGGGGTAGCTTAACTAGACGCATACCAAAATACACTAGCCCGCTAACGCTTAGTTTATGCCGGGTTAGTATAACCCTAGAAGTAAGTATCCGTTTGTGTTCGTGCTACGCCTTCTGCTTTAAAAGGCCAGATATATTTTTCCAATATATTGCAAAAAGTGAAGTGAAGTGATAATTATAAATAAATAAATAAATAAATAAGGGCTTTTTTTGTTCTATTACTAAGCCAACCTAGCGGAGTTAGGGCTATAATGCCCTCCCATACACTCAACTACGAAGGCCCGGGACCGCCTGCTTTACAAGCATGGCCTGGAAATGTAGGAAGTGTAGGACTCGAACCAACAATCTTTCGGGTGAAAGTCAGAGTCCGTACCACTACTCTACATGTCCTGACATTATGGATGGGCTTTTTATGGATGCAGGCCTGTGGCCCATTGAACCCAACACTGCCAACGAGCCCATCGGTACCCAAGTCTAGCTAAGACTAACCATCCCGCTAGTCTCAGCTAGTGGGAACACAGTGTTTCTTATTGTGTAGAAACAAGTCAAGGAGGGCAATCTGAACAGTGTTCCTATGATCAGTGTGTGTTTACTGTAGGTTTAATTAGGCCCATTCGATTCATCCTAAAGCGATGGTCATTAGACGATAATTTTTGCTTTCCAATTTATACGTAGTATAAGGAAAGCTTTGTGATGGTCGAAATTTTCGATTCCGAGATTTTAATGGATTTAAACGTTTTGAGGTCCCAGGAACCCAAAAAAGTGGTTTTTACGAAATGTCTGTCTGTCGCTCAGCCTGTTTTTCTGTATGTCTGTAAGTCTGTCTGTTCATGGATTTCCGGGCAAACTACTTTGCCGATTTTAATGAAATTTTGCGTGTAGGTTCATAAAAATCATACCTCGAGTTGATTTTTTTATTTTGGGCTAACTCAATTGGGGGGGGGGGGGGGGTTTATTCTCAAAAACTCCAAAAAAGCCGTCATAAAAAATTATTTCTCTAAAACGGCTCCAGTGATTTCTTTTAAATTTACACATATTGTAGTCGTTATTAATGTTAACAAAATGCGGGGAGTCGCTTGCCCCTTGATAGTTTGCTTCTGGGGGTAAAAAAAAATAAATCAATTTTCATGAAAAATGATTAAAAATTAATTTTTCTGCAGAACCTTTCCATCGATGATTTCTACCTTCAGGTATGTTTTAGGTGCTCAATAGAGGAACAAAACCGGACAAGTTGCATTCCCAAAAAAATATTTGGTTCTGTGAAAAAAATTGTTTTTTGGATTATGGAAAATTCACGCTCCAATACTTTACGTGTCATGTCTCATTGTTATTACTGTTACAGTGTATTGGTTGGTCTGTTCGTTTCAGTATATGCAATTGAGTTTTAAGGGGTTTTTAATATATTGAGATGGACCCCCCCCCCCTCGAGGGATTTTAAATTTAACCATAGGGAAATTATTTACTGTGAAATACACATTTCATAGTATATCTACTAATTTATAAATTGGAAAGCATGTTCGAGTAGACTCGGACCGGTTATTTTTATTGTTATGGCAAACCTTTCCTAACGTCTATTTTTGCGTCTTTGAGCTGCGATTTAGCGATCTATACGCTTCTCATAATGCGGTAAACACAACCATCATATCTTGGGGTTCTTTTTGGTCTCAATAGCCGCTAGTATTGTAACTCTTGATGGGGATTAGTAAAAACCGTGCAGCAGATGCTGGTTTATTAGGAGTCGGCAACACTGTGCGGGCGGGAGTTGTGTGGCGATGAACGATACCCGGACTGTAGGTAAGCAAGCATGTGACTTTTCAAGGGCTACCACAGCTGCCTAAGGCGCGGTTTCCACCGACCTGCTAGTGCTAAATACAAATACGGTGACGTGGTAACAGACATTCAAGACTTAGGCGGGGTTTCCACCGACCTCGCATTGCAGAATGCAAATGACATTGACGGAAATTTGAATTTTTCTTTTTATAGAAATCTATTAAAATGTTTGTACTTAACATATCCCATGAAGCCATTTTTTAATTTTAGTTTGTTTGTTTGTGATTTTACTCTATGATCATTGATCAATTTTAACTATGGCATAGAGTAAAACAAACATTTCCGTCAAAGTCATTTGTATTCTGCAATGTGAGGTCGGTGGAAACCCCGCCTAAGTCTTGAATGTCTGTTACCACGTCACCGTATTTGTATTTAGCACTAGCAGGTCGGTGGAAACCGCGCCTTAGCTAAAGAAAGGTGTAACCGGATGGACACATTATAAAGTCAAACTGGAGTAACACAATATTCTCATAAGCCGAAGAATGAGCTGGACAAATGGAGAAAAACTACAATCCATTGTAAATTTCTAATGCATGTAACAGGTAATATAATGTATAAAATATAATATAATACATATAATAATATAAGTATAAATATAAAGTCATGACAGTAGTCTATATAACCTCAGGGGCGTCAATTGGGGGGCACCGGGGTGCCTTCAGTCTCGTGCTAGCCCTAACGTTGTATATAAAACAATTCTTTTTGAAATTTTCCCCCGGGGAGGCCCCGGATAATTTAGTCTATGCAATTTAATCTTTTTATCCCGTCATCATTGTTAACTGCATTAAATAGAGTATGTTTTCCGACATACCGGCGTTGTTTTTTACTTTGATTTTTTGTAATGCGACTCAGATGAAGTGCCTAAGGGCTAAGACTGATTGCTGGTCGAACGAGGTGGGACCGAATCCGAATTGACCGCACCAGAGGAGACCTGCAAGTGGATTCCATAGAGAGAAGAATGGAGAACAATCTTCTGCAATGGTTTGGCCACATCCAAAGGATGGACGAGAATGAACCACCTGGAGGTTGACGGAAGCAAAGTCACAAGGTGAAGACCCATTTGCAGACCGAGGGCAACTCTCGAGGAAAGAATTGAACAACTCTCCGGAGCAAGAGGAAAAACAATGGCCGAGCTCAAGAGCGTTAGCGTCCGACAGGGTCGAGTACAAGAAATGCGTGAGAGAAGAGGAAGTTGATATTTTTTAATGGCCCCGTGAATTGGCGCCCCTAAGTAACCTTATTCTAATTTAAGGTGCCCATTCCATTGACCGGCTAGGGCTATTTCCAACAACGGTGACGTGGTAGCAGACATTCAAGACTTAGGTGGCGTTTCCAACGACCTCGCATTGCAGAATTGACGGAAATGTTTATTTTCCTCTATGCCATAGTTAAAATTGATCAATGATCATACAGTAAAATCACAAACAAACAAACTAATATTAAAAAATGGCGTCATGGGATATGTCAAGTACAAACATTTTAATAGATTTCGATAAAAAGAAAAATTCTAATTTCCGTCAATGTCATTTGCATTCTGCAATGCGAGGTCAGTGGAAATGCTACCTAAGTCTTGAATGTCTGCTACCACGTCACCGTTGTTGGAAATAGCCCTAGCCGGTCAATGGAATGGGCGCCTTATGCTACTGAGATAAAATCTTCGAAATCTCCGTACTGCCACTGAAGTTGTCACCCGCAGTTGTTGGCAAAACGTTAGAAGTACCTTATCATATCGAGCACGGCCTATTATAGGATTATCGCTCGCCATTCGTCTGCTGTATCATCTGGCTCCGGTAGTGACTATGTTGTAGAACGTTAGTATTACGTTTCTACAGGAGGAAAGGGTAAAACATTGAAAGAAGCTCTTCTAGCTTTTAAAGATAAATAAAGTGAAGGAGGCAACTTCAAAATAGTAGGAAAGACAGCGAAAGCTAAAGTAATTTCGAAACTGTTCGAAACGATTGTAGCTGTAGAAGAGCTTTAGGATCAGCTTCACTCGTTGATCCTAGAAGGTAGAAATAAGGGGGTAAAGGTGTGGCCCCCGCACCCCCCCCCCCCCCCAACTTGATCCCCAACAGTAAAAGAAGGGATGTAATATGACTGCTTCGGTGTTTTGAATGACATAGTCTCCGTCTTACAATTAATTAAACACTATTTAATCTCAAACAAATGAAATGCGTCGTTTCGTCGACTAAATTCTATCTTTAGTCTACTGAAGAGGAGCCCCTTCCCTTTTCTCCGATTTTGAGAAATTTTCACAGAAATTACTCCGCTTTGTAAGCCTTTGCATCTAATGGGATTCCTATAAGCCTCTGAGTATGTTGTTATGTGATTTAATTATAGGAATTTTATTTTTATTGCCGTAATGGGTCAATTGAAGAAGTATGCTCAGAATTCACCCAATTTTTAATTTAAACGACTTTAGTTTCTTTCCCTCTAATCTGGGTCTAATCCTTCATCAATGTAGCAACACCACTCAGCAACCGCAAGCTACAAACTTTTACCAACTCCCAACAGAACGAACAGCAGGTTCTGGAACTAAGTCTCAGTCCTTCGTCTTAGTCCAGTTGTATTCATGGGGGGGGGGGGGCAGAACGAGCGAGGGGGTGTAGCTGCCCCCCAAAATTTAGTAAATCTATTAATCTATTATAAGTTAATTTATTGCGCTCTAATTACTGCCTATGTTTGTTCTATTTTGACCCACAACTACCCCTCCTCCCCCCCCCCCCCAAATGGACTGGTTCCGTCTCTGGTTGTATTACACACAAAGATTTATCATCATTTACCAAAATAATTCATGCACGATGACAAATCTCAACTCAATTAGCATGTTAGCATGAAAACAAGACTTTATAGTCTTATTGTTCGCCTTTTGTTTATTTTCAATAAAGCCGTTTTTCATTTCATTTCATTTCATTTCCAATTCATTTCATTGCATTTAATTTCCATTTCATTTCATTACATTTAATTTCCATTTAATTTCATTTCATTTAATTAAAATAAAATATGTCCACCGCAGATGTTGACGAAACGTTTGGAAGTACACTTTCAGGACGACCACGGCCTATCATCCTGGATTCTACTGATTCTTCAATTAAAATATTATTAATTTTTATTTTTTAAATCGTCCGTTGGCCGGTATTTATGTTTGTAAAATGTAACTTACACGTTTCTGTGAAGAGCATAGTTGCATAATCACATAATCATCATTTCAGGCTTAGCTTCTATGGGCACTGAAATACTGAAAATGACTGTTCTGTCATTAATACCCTTGACTTCACGCAGTGGCGAAACTATAAGTTTGGGGCACCGTGGCATTGTTATAAATTGGGAGTCCGAACCAGTACTCTTTTTTTGCTTTCCAATTTATACGTAGTATAAGGAAAGCTTTGTGATGGTCGAAATTGTCGATTCCGAGATTTCAACGGATTTACACGTTTTGAGGTCCCAGGAACCAAAAAAAAGTGGTTTTTACGAAATGTCTGTCTGTCGCTCTGTCTGTCTGTCTATATGTATGTCATCTGTCTGCATGTATGTCTGTCTGTCTGTCTGTTCATCGATTTCCGAGCAAACTACTCGGTGGATTTGGGTGAAAATTGGCATGTAGGTTCACAAAAATCATACCTCGGGACCTATTTTTAATTTTATTTTGGGTTAACTCAATTTGGGGGGGTTTCATTCTCAACAAACTCCAAAAAAACGTCTAAAAAAATTATTTCTCAAAAACGGCTCCAACGATTTCTTTCAAATTCATATATATTCTAGTCGTTATTAATGTTGATAAAATGCGGGGGGTCACTTACCCCTTGATAGTTTGCTTCTGGGGGTAAAAAATAAAAAAACTTAATTTTAAGTAACGAGTAACGAAACCGGACAGTTTGCTTTCCTAAAAAACCATTTGGTTTTGTGCAACAACAAAAAAAATTGAAAAAATGAAAGCAAAATTCACGCTCAAATGCATTGCAAGCCCTGCCATTATTGATGTGTGGTAATGTGTTGGTCTGTCCCATCTAGAATATACGTCACCTCCAGTGACGGCAGGTAGACTACCCCCCCCCCCCCCCGTGATATCCGAAATTTAACCATAGGAAAATTATTTACCATGAAATTAATCATTTCCTCTCCCTACTAATTGATACATTGGAAAGCATGTTCGAGTAAACTCGGACCGGTTCTTTAATAATTATAAACGTAGCAGGCTAATAAGTTGTAAGGAGAGAAATCGTAAAACACGTTCTTAATAAAAACTAATTTTCTTAAGGACGGAAATGTAGTACGGAGTGTAGCATTATTAATTAATTTCAGCTTAAGCAGTTATCATGACTCAGTGAAACAGACATAGGCATGAAAACGGTACTGCAAAGAGAGGTATGGGTCACAATCCCGTGATTCGGGACACCGAGATCCCGGAGTTGTAGTCAATTTTATTGCCTATTCACAATATCGGTTTATGAACATTTCTATAATAATGCAGTATACCATGCTTCGGAGGGCATGTAAAGCAGGCGGTCCCGGGCCTTCCTAGTTGAGTGTAATAGAGGACTTTATAGCCCTAAATCCGCTAGGTTGGCTTAGAAATAGAACAATCCTTATTTATAAGGGATCCTGACTCGTATCTGTACTTGGTTAAGTCATGCCTTCACCCGTCCACTATCGCTTGTAGCCGGTGTAGGTTAACACCAAGAACGTATACCAGTTTGCCAATGGCCAAAAATTCATACGGAAACAATGCAAATAAAGTCCGAAATCCATGGGGTCGATGGTATTTGACCAGGGACCTATGGGCCACTATAGTTAGGTCTGCGTCCATAAAAAGTCCCTCAAAAAACAATAACTAACTAACTATAAGGGATCCTACACTTCCACAATATTACAAATGCATAATACCCCCTCCTCCTTACCATAACCACCCCCCCCCTCCCCCCAAGACGCTCTTCGCACCATTGACTATGCTGACAAGCCGAAGATATTTATTACATAAGCGTCAAAGGGTTTCTTAGGAGGAGAGGGGGTGTGAGGGAGCCGGTAAGGGGCTAATCAAAAATTCCCGTCACAGAAGTAAACCCTTGCAACGGATTTTAGATAAACTCAGTCAAAAACAGCAAATACACAAGAGAAGGGATTTTCTTAAGACATCGCAGGAAACCAATCTGACACTAATTTCCCGTCACTGATGCTTATCTTATGAGAGAAAACTTCCTTAAGATTAACGACAAGAAAGTTTAGACGTAGAATACAAGGAAAGACCCGAAATCTTGCCATTGAAGATTCGCAGAACGTTAAACCAACTTATTGTGAAATTCACCGCAATGTACTATCCTTACAAAGAGAAAGCACTCTCGTATATTTCGCTTTTCACTGCAAGTAAGCTTTTTGAAAATCCAACAAAACTTTGCTGATGTAGCCTAAAGTGATGGTTTTGTCCTTTATAAATTGGAAACGTTTACGGTCTTTCTACGCGTAAAATTTAAAAGCATGATTCGAATGCATAAATAATATGTATAGAATTGTTATATCTATTTTGATTTCTGTATTGGTTTTTAGTTAGCGATTGTTGCAAACCCCTATGTCTATTGTGTCGAGTGTCTAGGAATATAAAGGGCATTTCGCATTTGAACATTTCCAAGCTATATTGATCTAGTTAGCAGTTTCTGTGGAGTTCCAGATTTGGAGGGAGGGATGAAGGGAGGGATGGGGTTTTTGGCAGGCAATTTTTTAGTACATGCTTTTCCTATTGATGCTGAATAAGTTAGCAGTGTCAAGGGAGGGTGCTCATACATATTTCCGAACAATCACACACATACATCCATCTACATAACTCTGTAGAATTCGCATAAATTGCCAAAATGGGGGGGGGTTACAGCTTTCATAATCTGGGGGAGGGGAGGTGGGTGGGGGTATAGAATAGAAAAACTTTAAGATATTAATATCCATGATTGCAGTGCAGGTTTTAGTGACTAACAAAGTTGCGTTAATTGTTCTAGGTGGTTATGCACCTCAAGTGGGATGCAGCGCAGAGGCCAAAGATGCTTTCTAAGGAGACTTAGACCGCGCGATGTTGGAAGTGGAGGAGTACGTTGCTATAGGAGCGGATTGAATGTCCACGTGTGAAGAGCCGGGATTAACTATGAGCAAGTTCACGGCGGACTTGGATACGGGGCTAGTAATCGCGAGGGAGATAGAATGCTCCAGTGGGCACAAGCTCAAACATAGCGCGAAGGAAACAGAGTTCGCTAGTAACGTACACGAAGCCTTGGGTCGAGTGGCTGACATCGAAGATCTACTGCTCAACGATATGATATGGAATGAGCCAGAGACAGAGATGATATTATCAGCAAGTGAAACGGGCCTGGGCGGAACGAGAGGAAGAGCACCGCCGCGGGATATTTCGAGGTGGTATGACGAAGTACAAGTAGCTATAAAAGTAATGGAAGATGCCTTCAAAAATTGGCAAGATTCAAGAGCACTTGGAGCCATATAGAAGTAGAAACTATCCACGAAGTGGAGACCCAGAGCGATTGATTGGGCAAGAAGTAGGGAATCCGATGAGTTGTACCGAAACGGCAAAACTTTAGAACGTCAGAGGGGGAAAAGAGCTTATTTGGAATATCGAAGAGTAGGGTGAAAGCTCTACAAGTTTTCGCTCGAAAGACCCAACAAACTGAAAAAATATCTGGTAATGTTAGAAATCCAACTATTTAAAGCCTATATTTAAAAAAAAAATCCCCTAGAAAATCGGACAACCAACACTGTCGGTCCAACTCGTTGACGTTTTTAACTTAGCTTTCGACACCAAAAAACCCATGCAATTCACTATGCGAGAAAAAATTGTTCAGTAAGGACCCACAATATTATTTTTATTGTGCGGCACAAAAGCAGTCAGTGGCAAATCCAGGAGGAGGCTACAAATAAAGATTTGAAAGGGGTACTTTTTCTTTCACTCCTTAATTTTCAACATTTTCCCCCAAGGGGGACCCCCTCCTCGAGAGTTAAATCAGGTTTTCATTTACAGAGAACTGCATCGACTTTCCAGGGGAGCCCAGGGCCCTGTTTTTACCCCCCGCTTGCTGTAATCCTGGATCCACCCCTGTAGCAAAGCCCGACAATTACTTGTCAAGACGCCATAATGACTGTCAACGGCCAAGGTCGGATGGATACAGGGAGGCAGCTGCCCAGTCACAATTTAAATATTGGCGCCAATCTATCATTCGTTGGCGACTCGTGCGCCACCTATGTTTAAACTATCACTTTTCTGTAACTGCAAAGGCTTTCACGGCCGGAGTCAAATGAAGAACCAGTAGAATCCGGGCTGATGGGCCGTGGTCGAATTGAAAGTGAACTTCCATGGAAGTTCCATTGGAAGTTCACTTTCAATTCGACCACGGCCCATCAGCCCGGATTCTACTGGTTCTTCATATCACTTTTTTTTATTTTCAAGTTCTCACTCAATCTGACTCTTCACATCTGCAACCAGGGACACCGAGTTTTAAAAATTCCTGGGGGGGGGGGCAAGAGTTCGGTACTCTGGAAAGTATTAGGAAAATGCATTGGTAAATGGTTACTTAAAATAACTATAATGCAGAAAGCATTGACCGACGTACACTCGCTCTTTCTATACAATTATTTACTAAAGCCTTTATATCAAAAATCATTCGAAAGCTGGCTATACGAACAAAAAAAGTTTCTAAAAGTTGGTGCGGTGCAAATGCCAAATTATGTGATTTATATTTATCTTAATGTTTGAAATATTAAAGGAGACAAATAAATAAACTGCACTGAGGGTTCTTTGCTTCTGAGCGCCCCCCCCGCCCAGAAACTAACTTGCGGGGGCAATATGGGCCGTGCCGCCCCCCCCCCCCCCCCCCCCCAAGTCGGCGTCCCTGTCTGCAACCGTTACCAGTGATTCTATAATATTTATATAAGTTTTGATTAAAATACCACGTCTTTCTATATTCCATATTTAATCAACTACTACTGCACCACTGCATCCATCATCTTCCTCAAGAAAGGAATCTTCCTAACCAAGAGGTTGAACCATCAAAGTAAGAGAACAATTAACCACCTGTAAGTACAAACCAACCCTAACTATATTAATCAAACAACTACTGCCCGCTCGCCTCAAAGTTAGTAAGTATGTTGAAAGACCCCAAATGGGCTGGATCCGCCCCAGATGACCCTACTCCAGAGCATCAGCCGTGGGTCACGGCAATCAAGAAATTGTATTCAGTTGTATAGTGTGAAAAGTCTATAATTGTCTAAAAGGACCGTAGGAATTTCAAAATAATACACCATGATGGGGGGAGGGGGTCAAACGCCACATGTGATTAGGTAGAAGGATATTACTGACTCTCTTAGAAGAATTATAGAAATGAAAAACATAGTCTATAGTATTCGTAATTCGTATGTCCCTATACGTTTGGGCCCAAAAAATGATAACAATAATTCGAAAAGACTTGACGGAATACAAACGTCACAAGTCAAAATATTTGACAATTCTAAACATGATCTACCTATCAAAACATTCTTCTCTGACAACGATGTGTTTTTTATTCAAAAAAATAAAATCGTCTATAGCAATATTAGGGAAAATGATATATGAAGTTCGGCATAAGAAACGGCACATCAAACTGGGGGGTGTCTCATAAAAAGCCGCGTTTTGATATTTTACTGCTATTAATAGCGTTGCATTCAAAGTTTACGGTCGCTTGAAGGGTTAAAAGGCAGGGGTGGAAATTTTGAAGAAGCAGTATGGAACGTCTTTTTACCCTGGGGGACGCAGAGCTGTGCGTCGGATATTACAAATGAAGAACCACCCCTAGTGATTTCTATATTCCCGTTTCCCACTTCACCCTGTTTGCGCCCATATCTATTGCATCATGTGGAATATTGTTTCAATATGAGATTCAGTTTGTTATAAGATAGAGATTGGAACTACACTCGGCAATCAGCTGACTTTGCACCGAAAGAAAATATAACAAGACCAATTCTCTCATTTTCAATAAGCAAGGCACTAAACACTACAATAAAGCATTTGGTCCTTAAATTGAAATAGCCAGAGTGCGTAATGGTTACCAGCCACAAGATCTTCTTCTAATTCACCTTCACTGCCAAGCAAGCCTGTACTCACCAACCTACCGCGCGGTGCTACACTTGGCTTTCTCCAGAACTTCGCAGCAGTCAGCCCCAGGTGCCAGTAACGGACGCCTAGCTCCGTCAGATCTCTCTAGACGTCATCCAGCCATGTTAGCCTCCTGCCTCGGTCCTCTCACACTTCTTCTGGTGTAGTATGCTGGGCTATTACCGCCGCTGGGTCATCTGGCGCACTATCTACGTGACCCAATGTTTGACACTCTGAGCTTCATTGACCTCAGCTGCAATGGTTGCCTACTTCTGCAGGTCAAAAATTCCGTAGCCTATTTGTGCTTATGCACCACATTCCGTTTTCACACACAGGACAACCATCTAGCACCCCATGGCGGTGCCGTTATTTATTCCTCACCGAGACTTTTTAAGCGATGAGGGGAGCCGCCTCAGGCAGAGGAATGCAAGATTATGAGTACAAAGAATATGTTTTGCCGAAGAGGGAAAATCGGGAAATCTTGTTATTCATCAGGTTCTTAAGAAGCGTCATCTATAGACTCAAGCTGTGAGAAGTTGACAAAGAATGGGCTGTGAGCGACATAGTAGAATAGAGAACTGTCGTCAAATATGAATAAATGTATCCTACAAACTTGAAATATATGCAAAATAACATTAGGGAGGCGGTTTACGCAACCAGGGGTATCTCGGAAACCTTGCATATTTATATTGGTTGCTGACAAAATGTTCGAAATGACAATGTTCATATTCAAATGTAGATATTCTGATGCAAATTCTCCAATTTCATATTTTATCCAGCTATGGTCTCTCGTCTGCCGTAATTTCTTACGTCGTCAATTCTATCGCATGCGTGAGTTTCAGTGACATACTTTTAGGGAAGGAATGTCATTAACTACTGTTATAATCAGAAATTCTGCTTCCTCTTCTGTTACGCACCATTGATGGGTTCGCATCAATGGTTTTCATGTAAGTTTCCGTTCTGTAAGGCTTCGCGTCTCTTCCGTAGGCCCTAGCATTGGTGATTTCGATTATAAAGCTAAGGAGTCCGCCGGATCTTATGGCCTCTTGTCTGTCGTAGTTTCTTACGTAGTTAATTCCATCACATCTGTGATAGTTTATCTGCTTCCTCTTCTGTTACGCACCATTGATGGGTTCGCATCAATGGTTTTCATGTAAGTTTCCGTTCTGTAAGGCTTCGCGTCTCTTCCGTAGGCCCTAGCATTGGTGATTTCGATTATCGAGCTAAGGATTCCGCCGTATCTGATGTGGAAATTGAAAATAAAATCCTAGATACAGTCGTGTATGTCCGTTCCTGCAGCTCTTTCTAAATTGCTCCATATAGATTCGAAATAAAGACAAATAAATTAGCCACCCCTTGAATTGGGCAAGAACAACAGCGGAAGTTACTAGACAAAGCACAAAACAGCCCTCCCCCCCTTTTAAAGAGGGTCAAACCTCACAGATAATTTTCAGGGAAAGAACTGGTCAGATAATCGAAAAGTCGGGGAGGTAATACCTTTCTAATGAAGCTGTAAATACAGGAAAGGCTAAGGGAAGGGAAGGGTTCAACTTAAGTGGATAACGCGCAGAGTTCAAGGTCGTCTTGCAGCCCCCTAGTTGACCACCTAGTTCATTATTTCCCTATCAGTGCTTTATTTATTGAACGTTCTGACCCCCAGCCCTCTGGAAATTTCAAATCCCCAGTCCCTAACTTTACCTTTCGTCTATATATCTGAATCAGCGTGTCTTTGATCTTCCAGAAGGTTTTCATTTAAATACATAATGACGAAGAAGGTTCCCTCGGCTGTTATTTAAAAGGGGATTTCAAGAATTCAAGGGGAGAACTGTAAGAATCCGAATTCAGCTACATATTGGGTGAGTATATGGTCTATACAGAACTTTATACTGTAAATGTACAATGTTTAATGATTAAAAATTCTAGTATGCCAGTCAAGGCATGTAGAGTAGTGGTACGGACTCTGACTTTCACCCGAAAGGTTGTTGGTTCGAGTCAACACTTCCTACATTTTCTGACCATGCTTCGGAGGGCATGTAAAGCATTCTAGTTGCCTTCCTAGTTAAGTGTATGAGAGCCCTAATTCCGCTAGGTTGGCTTAGTAATAGAACAAAAAGTATTTATTTATGCTTGAATGTCCCGTCTCTCCTACGTAGAACTTTAGCGTAACCAGTACACGATTGGAAACCACTTATTAGTTTCCAGAACAGTCACAATCATTTCAGTTATGCATAAAGATTAAAGAACATGTGCTTGGCACAAAAACTAAAAAGAAAACCTAGAACGCCATAACTAGTTTTCATACTCCATTAAATCTTTTAAGGAGTAAGGACAACACTTCCGGAGCAATGACTTCTATCCCTTTCCTGAAATTCAATTCAATATAATTGGCATCTTTTAGGGATAATTTATTGAATAGTCTAACTGTTACTGGGACCCAGTAACTGTTTTGACTCTAGCCTTGCTTGCTCAATGTCATCCCTACCTCAGGGACGGATCCAGCCCATTTGGGAGGGGGGGGGGGGTAGTTGGAAATAAGAAAAACATATGTAGGATCGATTAAATCTGAGCGTAATAAATTAACTTACAATAGATTTACTAAATTTAATAATAATATTAATAAAAATTAATAATAATTTAATAAAATACGCTAGTCAAGTAGATAATGATTTATGATGTACCATTGGATTGTAATTGACAATTTGGTAATGGACAGCCCACTGCACTTACAAGTTTTTCGAATGCACCCTCAGAAACATTAAAAATTTAAAGTACCAAATAGAACGTCTTGCATTACATTGCACAATTTTAAAAATGCTGAATAGTGACGACCCTCCCCTTCCCCTTTCGCCCCCCCCCCCCCCCAATGTGGTGGGTACTGGATTCCCGCAAGGATTCCGGGGGATAGAACCAATGGTTTCGAATCCTTCGGGCTTAGAACCGATGCGATGGTTCAATGTTCCGGAAACCCATAGTGGGATTTTTGGATTTGGATAATCGCGTCTGTTTTCTTTCCCCTATGTTACCCTTTCTAAACTATTCTCCCCCAGCACTAGACCCTCATTCTTACCCTTCCTTTTTCGGGAAATCAAAAATTGATGGAGCTACAATATAATGGGGACCAAACCAGTGGAGAATTAGGGGTTTCCAGTGTTTTAGCTTCAACGTCTACTGCTAACTGAAATTGTCTAATCATTGCAATTAGAATTCTATATAGAAGAGATGCGACATTCACCTCCCACCAAAAATATATGTTTGCAATTTTTCTCGCCACGTTTCCTATGACCACCCATTGCAATTATATAATATTATTATTTTATATATATATATAATAATAATTTGATTAAAACAAATTACAGGCTCGAATGTCCCATCTCTCCTATATAGAACTCAAATCGCAACATCACTAAAGTCTATCGTAGAATGCGTGCCATGGCCGGAGTAAAGATGGATTTTGATTACAACATTCCTTTATGTATATTGATGTTTGTATTGTTTAAACTGTATTCTATTTTGAATTGGTCTTCACAATTATGTTTTAAAGATATGTTCCTTTGTGACCCATCGGTGTTTCTTTATACCCCCCCCCCCCCTCCCCTCAACGATAACTCTTCAGCCATTATTTCCTACCGTACGAAGTTTGACTTTTTGTAAAAATAAATGGATAGTAAGAGTATGTGGTAGTCTCTTAATGAATGTATTTATTATAATATTGTAATAAATTTCGACTCTTCCCTATAATGCTTCTAACTTTAATAATTTCGAATTGGTTAGCCTATGTTTTATTTCATTTTTTACGATTTTTTTTTAAATGACTGTCGGCTATTTATCAAATTTTAAATTAACAATGATAATTAGATATATTTATTAACATAATAATTAAATTCATAATTTGTATACATTTGCAAATTACTGTTTTACAAAAAATGAGTGTTAACGTGGACGCACAAGTTTTGTAGAACGACTGCCAAAAACCATTTACAAAATGAATCACAAGGAAAAAATAAACAAATTAAGGCACTAACTCGATTATTAAACAACTTTCACGGTGAATTTTCATTATGTACAACGTAGGTTTCAAGTCCCTCCTAAATGAGACCTCTTCTTACGGTGGAAAAATAACAATTAGAATTGTCAACGTAACTAAAATATATGTCCGAGCGCCCAACCTATAAATCCTAAACCAAGTTTTTCAGCAACTTATTTCTCATTTTGAGTTAATTATATTCCAGTTAAGCTAAATATAGTTGAAGACGTAGATGAGAAGCACGTTGAATCGTCGAGTCTGATAATATCCTGATAATAAATGTTAATTTCTCCTTATAGAAATTTTTTTATTTTTATCTCCTGCGAGGTAAGCATTTTTTAAGCAGTTATTTCCAGATGATGATTTTAATGATATGAAAGGTGTGAATTGTTTGGGGACTGGAAAGAGCTCACTGAGTCAAGAACTCTTTTGCAATTTTAACTTGTGCAAACTTTATCAAAACGGGTAGGTTCATTTTTAAAGACCTTGGAGGTTAGCTTCTTTCGGGTCCTACTTTAATACGTATTATACGGCCCGTTTTTTTCTTCGACCCGTTCCCGTTTGGTCCAACCGATTTTAAGGATTTCCATTGTGTTTCCGGTCGGGTCCAGGACCGGTCTTTATAGTTCGGTTCTCACCTCTCGGTTTGGTCAGACCGAAAATCCGGACTTGACAGAATCAATCGCTAATTCTTAGGTTAGTAACGAAGCGTAACGTAACGCAGAAGGATCTGGTGTGCAATACTGAAGTTTTCAAGCTGCAGGCCCAAAAAAAGGACTTAAGGACTTTTTTTGTTCTATTACTAAGCCAACCTAGCGGAGTTAGGGCTATAAAGCCCTCTCTTACACTCAACTAGGAAGGCCCGGGACCGCCTGCCTTACATGCCCTCCGAAGCATGGCCAGAAAATGTAGCCAGTGTGGGACTCGAACCAACAACCTTTCGGGTGGAAGTCAGAGTCCGTACCACTACACTACATGTCTTCACCTTGATGAAGTAATCCTATATAACTGACTGCTTAGGCTTGATTTTTAAGGCGTCTCTGAGATTGGAAAAATTTATGGAAAAGATTACGAGTCGTGTTCCTCCCCAAACCTGGGAAGACAGACTACACTCAGCCTAACTTGTTATGGTCTATTCTGCTTGAATGTCAGAGGAAAGGCGGCTCAAGGTGGGTTAATTGTAAGAGTGGGCCGAAAGGCCCAAAATTCGCCCACATGGAAAATAAAGACAATTTTCTTTCTTTCTTTCTTCTTTCAAAGGACTGGTCTGTCTAGAGCCGACATGGCCAAACAGGGTCATGGAGGCTGCACCGGCACTGCAATGAGACCGAGGAAACCGCGGAACACGTGGTTGGCCGCTGTGCAGCACTGTCGTGGGTGCGATTAGACGGTTTTGCGGCTGCCTACATCGACCAGGTCGATCTGAATCCATTGAATGACATTTTGACTGTCTTTGCAAACAAGGTTAAGCTACTGTTTTTCTACAGTTGATTAATTATTGGAAATGACCATAGTATGATTGGTGTTGGCTGCTGTGATTCAAATAGCTATATGTTGTTCAAAGGGTCCCAAGACACCTCAACCCGCTAAATAATAATAATAATAATAATAATAATTTTTTTCCCAGCCGGTACCCCCAGCACTGGGAGCATTTAATAAAAAGAATACAATATAACATTAAAGAAAATAATAATAATAATAATAAAACTTACTATTCCATGTAGAACAATAAAAATATATTTCCATCAACATTTTTACTCAACGTAAAGAACAAAACTAATTTTTCTATTAACTCTTTTCAAACATATACAACACTTATACATACGTAACACATACCTGCACACCGTCATAACAAATCTGAGTTAAACTAAAACACTGCACCGGCCCTAGCACGTGGAAACACAGTTGGGCTGGTTATAATTCCTTGTAAAGTATTAAATTTAATATAACTTAAGTTAAATAGCGTATTTAAATTTAATTTTAATTTTACATAATTTATCATTTTATGTATACTTGTCTTGTTGCAAAAATTGGAATAAATGTGTATTTGAATTGATTTGAATAATAACGGAAAGCAGAGTCGTCCCATAAGCTATTATACCAGCGACAAGACCGAAAAAAAGTTATGCAGCAAATTGATAAGTACACATTATAAAGATATTATGGTCGGCAACACACCCGGCAACCACGTCTTTCCCTACTGATTAAGGCAAGGTACGAACTTAGGTTTGTGTCGCTAAATACAGGCAGGTGCTGTATGGTTTACATTGTTTACAGCAAATTATAAGTTACAAAATAAAAACACAATAAACTCATTAATGGACATGTAGATTAGTGGTAAGGACTCAGACTTTCACCAGCAAGGTTGTTGGTTCGAGACCCATACATGCTACATTTAAAGCAGGCGGTCCCAGGCCTTCCTAGTTGAGTGTAAGAGAGGGCTTGATAGTCCCAACTCCGCTAGGTTGGTTTAGTAATAACACAAAAAGTCATTATTTGTTTATTAATTGGGTCTCGAAACTCCGCCTTCCTGGTTTAAGTCCATTGACCTATCACCTGGACCACTTGGGCGTCTATCTTTTAGCTTTCCATCTTCTTATTAAGTTATGTATGCGCTGATAAACTTTCATCATTATTAATGCCACTCACGAAGGCGCCGTGGAAGGCTTCACAAGAGTGAATTAAAATATTTCGTTCTGAAATCAGCGACTTAGTGCTGAAAGGTCTTTGCTCTACTAGCCGTATTTTGAGGGGCAATTTACCCCATCCGCTTCGTAGGGGTGCTAAGAAGCTTTATCCCCATAACCGGACGCAGAGCCCCATTCGATAGGGACGTAGCCACGACAATGAAAAACCCGGATGGTGTAGTAGAGAGGATGCAAACAGGAAGTCAAAATCTCGCGGGATTTGAACCCCCTCCCCAACCTCCCACCATCATATTCAGACCTCATTGATTTCCAGTCTCTTTATACTTTTAAATATTTAACATTTCAATTTACAGGAAAAAATTTGAAAAAGTCAATTCTTTAAAATTGAAAGGTTACTCCAAGTTTTATAGAAAAGGCGGAGGGGCGGTTTTCAAAGAAGGTTTAGCAGTTCAATATTTATAAACTCTGAGTCAAGTATTTTTTTCTTTAGCTCAGCGAAACCGTCAATTTTGGTCTTTCGTGATAAAGGTGATCCAGTTGAACTAAAATTATCTGAATTCCCAGTTATCCAAACCGCTTTCAGACAAAAGAATTGGCGCTGACTGAGAAAGGCGCGAAGACAGTAAAACTAGGGGGCCAAGAAGTAGGGGGAGTTTTCTCCATTTTGTTACAATTTTTGCTCCATCATTATTATTTTTGGATAAATGCTTTGGTTAGTTTTTATTTTCTTCGGGGCCTGGAGGTGTAGTTGGGATCAACAATGGGCTGTCTTAGGCGGGTATTCCACATACGTCAATCGTCAATGAAAAATTGAAAAATGACGTTTTAGCAGACATTAAAGACATACTAAAAATTCTGCTACTACGTCAATTTACGTCATTGTTACGTCATTTTATAATTTTTTAAAGACGATTGACGTGTGTGGAATACCCGCCTTAGCTCATAGAAGTGCCATAAGCCAATGCACAAGGTAATGAGCTTCGCGAAGCGACTATACATGCCCAAGGGGGAGGGAGGTCCAAGGGGTCCGGACCCCCTTCGAAATAAAAGGGCTTTACACTGGATTGAATGGACTTTCAATAGTAAAATACATTAAAAACAATTTGTACCCCCCCCCCCCTGGGCACGGACTTCCTGGTACTTCTTCTCCATTCTTCTATCTATGGAATCCACTTGCAGGTCTTGTCTGATCATTTCGGATTCAGTCCATTCCATGACTAATTTATTGCTTTCCAATTTATACGTAGTATAAGGAAAGCTTTGTGGTGGTCCGAATTTTCGATTCCGAGATTTCAACGGATTTACAAGTGGTTTTTACGAAATGTCTGTCTGTCTGCTCATCGATTTCCAGGCAAACTACTCGGCCAACTTTGATGAAATTTTGCATGTAGGTTCACAAAAGTCATACCTCGGGATTGTTTTTTTTTTTTTTTTTTTAATTTGGGCTAACTAAATTTGGGGGGTTTTATTCTCAAAAAACTCCAAAAAAACGTCTAAAAAAATTATTTCTCAAAAACAGCTCAAACGATTTCTTTTAAATTCACATGCATTGTAGTCGTTATTAATGTTAACAATATGCGGGGGGTCGCTTGCCCCTTGATAGTTTGCTTTTGGGAGTAACAAAATAAAAAGAACTCAATTTTCATGAAAAAAATGACTAAAAAACAATTTTTCTGCGGAACCTTTCTATCGATGATTTCTACCTTCAGGTATGTTTTAGGTGTTCAATAGAGTAACAAAACCGGACAGGTTGCATTCCCAAAAAAATATTTACTTCTATGCAAAAAATTATTTTTTGAAGAAATTATGGAAAATTTACGCTCCAATACATTACTTGCCATGTGTCATTGTTACTACTGTTACAATGTATTGGTCTGTTCGTTCCAGAATATGCAATGGAGTTTTAAGGGGTTTTTAATATATTGAGGTGAACCCCCCCCCCCCCCCTCGAGGGATCTGAAATTTAACCATAGGGAAATTATGTACTATGAAATTTCACATTATGCCTATCTACTAATTTATAAATTGGAAAGCATGTTCGAGTAAACTCGATCTGGTTCTTTAATAAATGTTGCTTATTTTATATCAAATTGAAGACAATTTAATGAAAAATAAAAATTGACGGTTTGCTTTAAAAAAAAATATTTTAATTCGAGTTTATAAATTTGTTTAATTATTTAATGGCAATAATATTAATTAATATGGGACAAATAAATGATGCCGGCGATTGATGAGGTACAACACAAATTTTTTAGTTATAATAAACCCTTTTTGTCCAAATTATACAGTAGCTTATCTATTAGATGATTAGTGACTTTAAACAATGCATATACAATTATTATAAAATTTACAAGAATATTAATTAATATGGGACAAAGTTTCAGTATTTGGGGATAAATAAGTAAATGAATAAATAAATAAATATTGACTTTTTTGTTCTATTACTAAGCCAACCTAGCGGAGTTAGGGCTATAAAGTCTCTTACACTATTGCACTCAACTAGGAAGACCCGGAACCGCCTGCTTTACATGCCCTCCGAAAATGTAGCAAGTGTGGGACTCGAACCAACAGCCTGGAAGTCGTAGTCTATAACACTACTCTACATGTCCTGACATATTAGGTATAGGTAAAATGATTGATAGATTGATGCAAACAGTGCTGTGTTTGTGGGGGCCCCTCGGCCGGAATTGTGTGGGGGCCCTTTCTCGGGCAGAAAATTCTTGCACCCGTACACGAATATTCCACTATCATTTATAAAATAGAGACAATAGAGACAAATTGTTATCAGGTTGCAAAATAGGATAGAATAGAGTAAAACGATTTATCCTTAATTCGACGCCACGTTCTGATTTCGCGCCAAATATTTCGGCAAGTTCAATTTATTTGCTTTATTTTGTTGTTTTAGTCCTGGCCCCATAGCCAAACCCAGCACTGGATACAAATATTATAACACTAATAAAATCTCTTAACTAAAAACTCGCTAAAATAGGTACATACGTAAAATTAACTTACCGCATAGTTCTGTATGATTTGATCCATCGTTGCTGTAGCACAAAATATACGATTGGCAAACAAACAGCTAATGAGAATGATGCTAACGTGACCAGCGCACCTAACGTCGATAAGTAGCATTTTTTTAGCCTTTGATACATGCCGACATCTCGGCATTCAGGCTCGGATATAGGTTCAGCGACAGCAGCACCAAAATGTTCTATCTCCCTTGAAGCATCGAAGTTCTTAGGCTATTTAGCTTCTTCTTCTTCGTGTTGCTTCTTTGGGCCACGTGTGCAGCGAGAGGGGGTCGCCCCGTTCCCATTTTTTGAATTCGCCCCGGACGGACGCTAACGCCTTGAGCTCGGAGTTCGGACATTGTTTTCCCTCTTCCTCCGGCAAGTTGTTCAATTCTTTCCTCGAGGGTTGTCCTCGGTCTGAATGAATGAATAATTATATTGTATTGAACAATACGAGGCAATACAATACAATTAATTATAACTATACTAAAAACTGCTGCCGATAGGTCTTCTATCCCTGCTTCTGCCAACCTACGGCTCGTCCTATTCTCGTCCATCCTTTGGACGTGAGCAAACCGTTGCTGGGGGGTGGTCCAAGAGGTCCAAACCCCCTCCGAAAGAAAGGCTTGACACTGGATAGAATGGACTTTCATTAATGAAATAATATAATATATAATAACAAAATTAAAAAACCTGGGCACTGCCTTCCAGGTGCTGGAATCCACTTGCAGGTCTTGTAATTTCGGATTATAGTCTTATTGTTCGCCATTTGTATTGCAATAAAGTTTCACCCTTGATTGTTATTGTTTGGAAATAAACAAAACATTTCGCGCCACTATGATAACGTGTGAGTTGCAATTAATGCTATGACAGTGGACATGACCCAAATTTACCACCATAATAATATTTAAAATTATTTATTTAAAATCATTTTTAGAAGTTAATTAATTTTTTTTACATTTTAAATTGGCGTGTGTTGTTTTAAATTTTGTGAGGGCCCCCTTCGTGTGGGGCCTTACCCTAAATTTTCCCACTTTGCTTACTTTGGTAATTGACTGTTAGCTTATCGTACAGTTTACCCTTATTCCTTCAATTATGGATGTTGTGTCGGCAACTAATAACCAGTCAGAGTTTATTTCGAACGCACCATAAGCGGGGTGCATTGTTCTTACGTCATCAGCAGCTGTTTTCGGAAAACAATCATCTGTTATGGCTTCCGAAGATCAATGAACGCTATGTCGTACACCTAATTAAGGCTTTGTTTTCTCTGTCATTGGAAGCGAAGTGTTTTGTAAACGGAAAGCGACAAAATGAAAGCATTGTCAAAAGACAAAGAAGAGGGGTGTCGAGACGAGACAAGGAGGGGGCCCATAGAAGGGTTGCAGCCCCTGGAGAACCCAAGGCCATTCTCCCAGTAATTACCGAATTCAATGACAAGATCAATATATGGATATAGATAGAACGGCCCTATAACACTGCTTCCCTTCTCATCTTCTTCTTCTTCTTCTCCCAGCTCATCTTCAGTGTCATTTTCTTCCAGTTTTTAGTTTTTCTTATTCAGAACCTTACTCCCTTTCCAATGTGCTAGTGCTATCTTTTTTAACGACTCCGTAAAAGTTTCAAACTCGTAGGGGGAATTTTTCCACTAATACTTTTTATACCCCTGACCATTTTAGCGTAAGTTTTCCTGGATTTACCTATAGAAAGGCAACCCCCCTTCCTCTGCCTTGACAGAGACAAGAATTAAAAATCTCACTAAAAGCTCCAGTGAAAAGTTTAATAATAAGAAGACTCATTGGAATGGTTCAAATTCATGATATCGCGACTACTGGGGTGTCATGATAAAGGATCCATATATATATTAGAGCTATGATGCGATGAGATTGAAAGGAAGACACTCTTCCTTTCAATCTCATCAGAGGTGATTAAAAAATATTGCTCACTTTCATCTACCCTTCGCCATGCTGCCTGCCATTGAGCTTTTACCCTGATGGCACTTTCAGATGGGATCAATACAAAATGTTCATCAGAAAAGAAGGGGAGGTGGGATTCCTCAGTTACGGCGCATAATCAATAGCAGCCCCTACACGGTCAGTAATAATGACATTAACTTATCAAGATAACAGTAAGGTGGACAAAGTTGGAATGACCAAAAATAATGATAGAGACCCGGATTTTCAGATCACAGCTGCATCATTACTGAATAGTAATGATATTACTGATAATGTCATCATTATTGACAGTGTAGGGGCCGCTAATGATGGGGTGAAAAAGAAAAAGAATTTGCTAGTCAGTAAGGAACGTAATTATTGGGAGTTAAGTTGGTGTAAAACAAACCAAAGCCTCGGTAGGCATTTTACAGTTCCCCGGTAAGTTTTACAATAAATGGTGGATCGCAGAAGATGATGCTCTTAATAACGATTATTCATCTTAGAAAGGAAGACCGAGAAACGGGTTACGGATCACGAGTTAACTTCCTTGGTCCCTTTGTTTCTGTGTTTTTTGTACATGATTTATACAACAACGCATTGTTTTCAATCTTATAAAATAGGAAACAACTGCCGGTAGTATTCCTCCAAGTTGTTTCCGTCTTGGTTTTCAAAGGGGCGGGCGGGGGGGGGGGGGAGCTGGTGGAAGAAATTCAAGATAAGAGTGTGTGAGTTTTCTATGTAAGCTAAAAGATGCACAGTGGTCCAGATTTTGACGATAAGTGGCCAAACCAGACCACTCAAATAAGATAAAAGTATTGGAGAAAATTCCACAAATTTTGGATAATTCCTCCAACATGTTTACTCCCAACAAATAAAAGAAACCCTCCGATAAAACGGGATTCGTAAATATTTGTAAATGGAAAAACTCTAAGGATAATATTTGTCGTATCTGCCTCAGATGAGAGGGGGGTTTCAAACTGGAGAGAGACATGGAATTTAACCTTTTTCAAAAGTCAATTGGTAGCTTATTGAATAGAAGGAAGGTCCCTCGGAAAACGTCTTTTCATAGAATATTGTGCGTACATCATTTTGAAATGGAACCCTCGGATTTTTAACTGTTGCCCAGGGTCTCACTGCTATTCAAACAGCGATGACTGGACCTTGTGCAGAACATGTCCTCCGAGGCACACCTATACCGAAACCATCCCCCTTAAGGACTATTGGGCGCAAATCAAAATTTTATTGTTCATTAGTTTTCATTTTTAATAGGGCCCTAACGAAATAATACTAGTGCATTTACATAAGGCCACCTGAGGCACAATAAGCATGAACTTAGGCCCACAAAATTTAAAACAAGTCCAGCTAAAAAGTATTAATAAATAAATTTCTTATGACAAACGCATTTTAAATATGCATAGGGCGCGTATTCTGCTCAATATGAAAGCTATTCTCTGAAGTAAGGATGCTGTTTACTATGTGCGCACTCCAAAAGTTTGTCTTTTTCTTGGAGGGCCCCCATAGCAAGCTTTGCCTATGGCCAAAATTAGAGGAAATTGAAAAATTCGAACCCGCGATCCACGCCAAACCGGGGCGTCGTCTTTACCGCTGGACCAGAAGCCCTTTTTCCATATCCTCTAATTTCGGTTATAACGAGGAGGTTACCTCTTCAACCAAAGTTAATTTAATGTCAGTGTTATGTATACAATATAATACTACAATGTATATTTGCCTATGGGCTTCCTAACGCGCTTAACGTGCTCCTTGTTACGCTACTGACAACGTCTTGTGTGGCCTGAATTTGGTGGGAACGAGCTGCAGTGTTGTGAAAAACGCAGTCAGCGAATTTGATTCGTTGATGTGATGAAATAGAAGCTACAGGCAAGTCAACAACACTGCTAGCCTGGGAATATATTTAGGCCTTAGCCGTTTAATATCTGTGCCTGCATAATGCAATATTAAATATTATCTCTACTATACAGTACACTGTATTTTTTTTTTGACATCTAGGGCCAACTAGCTTCAAAAATATTGGCATCACTCAATGCTTCAATGTAAAATTTCAATTCTCTTAAGCTTCTTGTTCGTTAATGGATTGACTGTGGTCAGTGACACACAATTTTATTTTATTATACTTTTGCACATATTTAGGGAGGGGCCCACCCTACATTATTTTTGGGGCATACCGTCACCGGAGGTGAGGTAACCTCAATATATTTAAAACTCCATTCTATCTAGTGCACGCTGCAAATATTTGGGGGGGGGGAGTCCCCAGGATCCCCCCCTCCCCTCTGGCTGCGGCCTTACTAACTCCCAAGCCTAATCGACACAAACCAACGCATAACGCACCTAAACCCAACATACATTTTGTGGCCATGCATCGGAGGGCATGTAAAGCAGGCGGTCCCGGGCCTTCCTAGTTGAGTGTGTAACAGCTCTAACTTCGCTATGTTGGCTTAGTAAAGAATAAAAAGTCTATACTTATTTTTTTATTTATTTCGTAAGCAGTCAGATATTTCGTAAAAAAAAAAAAAACACTTGTCGCGCCTTTTCCCAACGTGTAAATCCGTTGAAACTCAATCAATATATAATCGATGTGTAATTATTATTACAATCGGCTCATCACTTGTATTTTGTATCACAGTAGCGTCCGTTACGCAGTTATACGATCCGAACAGAGATTTGCTGTGCACGTGCTCTGTTGTCTGTGCTGTGCTGCGCTCTGCTGTCTTGTGCTGTGCTGACTAATATTTCCGTTTGCTTTCCCACCCATTCCTGTCCGGGTGATTGTCCTGGTCAAGATCGCTTATTTAGCGTTTGTAGCCTGTACAACAGCTACTAGATATCATTTGCGTATTGTATTTATAGTCGTTATTCCTTATGCATTACTATGACTCGTAACTGTTCTTGGTTAAGTCATGCTTTCGCCTGTTTCATTTTGATTCCACACGGATAAACACATCAATCAGCCATCACAAATAACTTGTGCTAAAATTAAAATTAAAAAATAAATAAATAAATATCATTTCATAAAATAAATAAGTAAAGTCATAACATCACCTTCATTATTATTATTGTTATTAATAAAGAAATAAATATAACTTAAAGTTTTTAAACGTAAATAAATAAATAATCATCTTTTTGCACATCGACATAAGTCTAATAAAATGCAAATAACCAAGGTGTCTCCAATTCAAATTCCAGTTAACCTAATTTTACGTTTTTCATGTATTATTTGAAGGATCTAAAAGGCGACAGCAAATGCAAATCTAGTGTCAGCCGTCTCGAATAATATATTTTTAAAAACTATAAATAAATTAATGTTGACTTTTTGTTCTATAAATGAGCCAACCTAGCAGAGTTAGGTCTGTAAAGCTCTCTCTTACACTCAACTAGGAAAGTCCAGGACCGCCTGCTTTGCATGCCAGAAACTCTAGCAAGATTGGGACTGGAACCAACAACCTTTCGGGTGAAAGTTAGAGTCTGTACCACTACTCTACATGTCCGGTACGATGCTACAGCCGCTGTTCAACTGAAGTCTGAAACCGGCCGTCGTAACTATCCACATAATTCAGAATGGCACAAAAGGATCTTCGATGACGGTCATGAAACTAAAATCCACTGTCTATTGTTAAGGATTCGGGGTGGAGGTGGGGGGGGGGCATATTGGAATTTTGGACCCGAGTCACGTGTATGAGTGATACACGACTCACCCTCCCCCCCCCCTTTCCGCCCCCTCCCCCATCAACCAGTCATTTCTCATTGCTACTCATGCCAATTTATATATTGCTCTCTACATCTCTGCCCACCAGGGTTGATCAAAATTTTGATGAATTTATGGATTATAGACTTTAATTTATATAAATAGGGGTTCCTTTTTTTCTCACTCACCTTTTATAATGTTCAGCGAATTTACCACCGTATATTATAAATTTAGGTTTTGCCGCCTATTAGGGATAAATTCGGTTCAGACTTCAGACGAACCTGAGGACCGAAAAAGGTCGGACAGAACTCACCAAACTGATCCAAGCTTTTCCGGGGTACGGAAAGAGGTAGGTAGAGAGGGTTATTTGCGGATGATTTGAAATAGCATGAACAAGACTTTAAGTGTTTTTAGTTTAGTTATAATTGTATTGTATTGCATTGTATGTTTCAATATAATTATTCATTCATTCATTCATTCATTCAAAGGTTTTCACGGCCAGAGTTACGTGACGAAGCAGCCGAAACCGGGATGATGGGCCGTGGTCATACTGAAAGCGTACGAAATCCATGGGGTCGTTGGCATTGTACAAGGGTCCTATGGGCCACTCACTATAAGTAGGCCTGGGTCCAAGTTTCACTGGACTAATCGGTCAGTTGAGACGAAATTTGTTTAATTCTGTTCGTTGATAGCGACGTGGATGCTTAGGTAGACAGTAACCCCGGACGAGGAAAAAAGTGAAGTGAAGTGATTTCAGACCGGGTATGAATGGGGGAAACTTGGCACCCTCGCTTTCATTTAGCAGCGTTTAGTCTAAGGTGCCCATTCCATTGACCCGCTAGGGCTATTTCCAAAAACGGTGACGTGGTAGCAGACATTCAAGACTTAGGTGGCGTTTCCACCGACCTCGCATTGCAGAATGCAAATGACATTGACGGAAATTAGAATTTTTCTTTTTATAGAAATCTATTAAAATGTTTGTACTTAACACATCCCATGACGCCATATTTTAATTTTAGTTTGTTTGTTTGTGATTTTACTGTATGATCATTGATCAATTTTAACTATGGCATAGAGGAAAATAAACATTTCCATCAATTCTGCAATTCTGCGAGGTCGGTGGAAATCCCGCCTAAGTCTTGAATGTCTGCTACCACGTCACTGTTTTTGTAAATAGCCCTAGCCGGTCGGTGGAATGGGCGCCTTAGGCCTTCGAAATAAACTTTAAAAACTTAAATATCCGTGCAATACCATTATGAAAACTTAGAGTTGGTTGGAGCCACCCTTCTTCTAGTCATAAAAGAATAAATAAATAATGACTTTTTGTTTTTTCTATTACTAAGCCAACCTAGCGGAGTTAGGGCTATAAAGCCCTCTCTTACACTCAATTAGGACCGCCTGCTTTGCATGCCCTCCGAAGCATGGAGAGAAAATGTCGCCAGTGTGGGACTCGAACCAACAACCTTTCGGGTGAAAGTCAGAGTCCGTACCACTACGCTAGATGTCTTGACACTTGAGAATGGTAGGCTGCAACGGCTTATTAATAAATGACAAAATTCATTTACATTGGAAAATATCATTCAAGCCGTTAAACATATCCAAAGTAATTACAAATCCAACAGCTATAATGGCGCGGAAATTAGTCCGTACATTTTGCCCACCCCTGACTCAGATGAATTTCTAGCTGTGGGAATAATTGTTGACAAGAAAAATTGATACTTCCCTGATAAATGACTGAGATACTTTTCTATTAGGAATGTGGTGTGAAGGCAGAACACGTCCGGGGGGCTCAGGAGAGCGGATATGAAGGGAAGGGGGGGAGGGAGCTGTTGTCCTATGGGGAAAGAACTGTCCAGATGGAGCCTAAGTCCACTTTTTGAGGACTACACCCATTTATCTGTATTTCTAAGGCCACACAAATAAGAAATGTCGAGAATTTATTGCTTCCTTAAATTTTTGTACAGGTCATAGTGATAACCTGAAATGTTCTTTTATATATATCGCTTTTGTCGAAATTGGGAATGAAACTCAAATAAATAAAATTGCCTCTTGTACAGTTAGTACATATACCATAGGCGCCCATTCCACCGACTGGCTAGGGCTATTTACAAAAACAGTGACGTGGTAGCAGACATTCAAGACTTAGGCGGGGTTTCCATCGACCTCGCATTGCAGAATTGACGGAAATGTTTATTTTCCTCTATGCCATAGTAAAAATTGATCAATGATCATACAGTAAAATCACAAACAAACAAACTAAAATTAAAAAATGGCGTCATGGGATATGTTAAGTACAAACATTTTAATAGATTTCTATAAAAAGAAAAACAAACATTTCCATCAATGTCATTTGCATTCTGCAATGCGAGGTCGGTGGAAACGACACCTAAGTCTTGAATGTCTGCTACCACGTCACCGTTTTTGTAAATAGCCCTAGCCGGTCGGTGGAATGGGCGCCATAGCAATTGTTGGGTTGGTAATACCCTAAGATGTTATAAATAAATGAATATTGACTTTTTGTTCTATTACAAAGTCAACGTGGCGGAGTTAGGGCTATAAAGCCCTCTCTTACACTCAACTAGGAAAGCCAGGGACCGCCTGTTTTACATGCCCTCCGAAGCATGGCCAGACAATGCAGCAAGTGTGATACACAAACCAAGAACCTTTCGGGTGAAAGTCGGAGTCAGCAAGGCCCAGTACCTGAATCCTGAATCTTCCCTGAGACCCTGACCCCTTAGTTTTTTTTTTTTTTTAAAGAATAATCGCATACAAACAATTTAATGAATGTATCCATGTATCCGATTGACCTCTTCAGTCGCCTCTGCAGGTTAATACCCGTGTTGAGTTACGACACGTCTCCGATCGCATGGCGTGTAAAGACTCTCACAAGTGCAAGCACTTTACCACCTGGCCATCGAAGTCGATACTTAATAGGAACCGTTCGACTAGCCTCTATAGATGATATATGATATCGTCATCGTCAACTGCAATCCAAAATTTTAAATTTATATATTTTTTCAAAATTGAAACAGAGTAAGAAGAAGGAATATTCTTCCCGCGTATAAACGAAGTAATGTTGTCCTACCATAATGCCGTTCGTTCACCATGCGATTAGGGGGGGGGGGGGTGAACAATATTGAGCGAAGAAATCCCTAGACAATATTTTATCCAATTATTCAAGGTTTTCTGTGTATTATATATTTCGCTTCCCAAACTCACGCTAAGAAAGCTCCAAATCCCCCCTATAAAAGCAAAATTCAATGTATTCAATTAAACTATATTGCCAGATAATCCCAGCTTGGCGTTAGACGATGCCCGGGTTCACATTAAAAGAGGGGATATAACGATCTTCTTAGGGCAACGGGGAATTCAAATATTTGCAATAATTAGGGGCTTGATTCAGGATAGAAAGAATAGATTCAGTGGGTGGAGAAGTGTAATTTTCTACAAAATTCCAAGTTAAGTTTTATACGTTTTCTTATGCCACAAAATTTCTTCTACAAATCTATGGCTGTTTCTTCTTTTTGAAAAGGTTTTCATGACTTAGCATACTGCTGATAACAAGCTCGAACTTTCAAAGGCTGAATGAGATATGGAACTGAAAATAGCACGATATCTTACATGAGTACGCCCACTCAGGACATGTAGCGTACTGGTACGGACTCTGACTTTCACCCGAAAGGTTGTTGGTTCGAGTCCCACACTGGCTACATTTTCTGGCCATGCTTCGGAGGGCATGTAAAGCAGGTGGTCCCGGGCCAACCTAGTTGAGTGTAAGTAAGAGAGGGCTTTATAGCCCTAACTCCGCTAGGTAGGCTTAGTAATAGAAACAATAAAAAGTCCTTATTTATTTATTTATTTATTTATTTATTTATTTAATTATTCGGTTTTTGCACTAAGTAAAATTTCAATGAAAATTTCGAGAGAGCTGCCATTAAGGAATTAGTGGGAAGTGGAAATGGTCCTCTACATTTTGATATGTGACCATCATTATTTTTAACATAAAACATATGAATAAAAATAAATAATGTCACATTTTGGGTCAATCCACGCGTGACAGATATAACTTCATCGCCTGTTGTTGTTTGTTGTTTCTAACTCCTGCTTTCAACATATCGGCTTTAAGCAACCCTGTCAGCCTGGCCGGGGGAGTGAGTCTGTTTGTTAACTTGAGGCACCCTAAGGGCAGACTCTTTCAGCACGGGGAAAGGGGATTTGACTGACAGGGTGGACCTCCTGATTACAGTGGATTCCGAATCACTTGGGGAACATGGTAAAGTCACACGATTACATCGGAGGTGACCAGGACTCGACACGCACGTAGACGTGGCGTAGTTGGTTGTCATGTCCCACCATGTTCCCCTGTCGACTTCATCTTCTGGCTCTACAGCCCTTGATGAACATTGGCCAGCTCGACAACACTCCTCCAGAAATCGCGGTTTTGTATAACGCTATACCTTCTACGGACTCCCAACTCGCGAATGTCAGTTTCCAACTCATCCTTTATAGATGTACCTAACGAAATATAACAAAATACAGGGGGCACTAAGAAGGGAAAACGATTCAAAGGGGGGGGGGATGGTTAACTAAACTAGCCGTCTTGATAATGAGAATGATTAATGTTTGGTTTTATTTGATTTCGGTCTCGCCAGAGAACCAATAGAGATAAGGGGTACTCGGGGTTAACGGAACTTGGGGCCCCTGATTAGTCCTTTTGCGGGGGCTCGTCTTCGGTCAAAGTGTGGGGATTCAAACCAGCGTTCCTGCGCTAATGAAGGAAGCACTTCACGCGGAAAACCCGAAACAAAGCTCGAATTAACGTTGAAAGCGGAATTAGTGAGCGGTTTGTGGCCGGTTTCAAGCTGCAGGGCACAACAAGACGTTTGATACTTGAGCAAATACAATAAGAACAAGCTCCTACATTTTTGATTGCACCATTGCGTCTTCAGGTATCTGGATCTAGCCCTAGCCCTTTAATTGTTCTTTGATCGTTCAAAATATCCATACTGAACTTTTTATTATTTTATTTCACTTTAGCCACAGAGCTGACGGAAAGATGAGGTGGAACGGCGCCGTCACGGCTTAGCAGAGATCGACAAAGGACCTGAATGTCTTCAGAGGTAGTATGAAAGGCCTAAACCAAAACTAAATTTGGAGAGGCTTGGGGATGCCCTGATTATGGAAAAAATGTGTATATATTCAGAAAAATAAAGAAATTAATATTATTATTATTATTGATATAGACCGGGCATTCTTCTTTGGCAAGCGGTGGTCATGCTCGGTTTCTGATTTGAAGTTAGCGACTTACACCGCGGATAAGACGACATCGTAGCTCATGTCAGGTCCTTCTATTTACTAGTCGTTCGCTTGAGGATTAAGGGTATTGGCAACCAGGTTGGCAACAACAGGAGGGGCCAGGGGTATTGGCAACCAGGTTGGCAACAACAATTCCATTCCCCCGATAAGTCTAAAATACTGTACATGTGACCTTGTTGATCAGACCTCGCAGGCATCGGGACAGCTCTGGCAAAAGCGACGGAGTCCCTCTACATCGGAGACGTATCGTAACTCAACATGGAGACTAACCTACAGAGGTGACTGAAGAGGTCAATCGGATACATTCATTAAATTTAGGCCCAATTATTAAGTCGTTCCATCCTGAAACCTGACTGACCCCAAGGCCGTAGCCAGAGGTTGCGTCCTCCTCCCAACATTTGCAGCGTACACTAGATAGAATTGAGGTTACCTCACCTCCGGTGGCGTCAAATGGACCCCCCCCCCAAAAAAAATGGCTGGCTACGGCCTTGACTGACCCTGCACAAAACCATAACTCAACCCAACACAACCCATCAAGTGTCTTGACCACTTCTCTAGTTATATACATAATTAGAAATCAAATTATAAGTATGCAGGTATTCCAACGTTGCCTTCGTGGAATTGGTACTGGAAGGTCAAGCAAACGTTAAATTGGTACTCTAAGGCGGGGTTTCCACCGACCTCTCATTGCAGAATGCACTTACGTTGACGTGGTAGCGACATTCAAGACTAAGGCGGGGTTTCCACCGACTTCGCATTGCAGAATGCACATGACATTGACGGAAATTTTTGTTTTACTCTATGCCATAGTTAAAATTGATCAATGATCATAGAGTGAAATAAACTAAAATTAAAAAATGGCGTCATGGGATATGTTAAGTACAAACATTTTAATAGATTTCTATAAAAAGAAAAATTCAATATCATTTGCATTCTGCAATGAGAGGTCGGTGGAAACCCCGCCTAAGTCTTGAATGTCTGCTACCACGTCCACGTAAGAGCATTCTGCAATGAGAGGTCTGTGGAAACTCCGCCTTAGTAGATTGTACCGCCTATATTTATATTATGTCACAGATATCCAGGGCCGGATAGACAGTCTTTGTGAATTAATGCACAGAAATAATAGTTTATTTCATTCTCGGGTCGAGTTTCTCAGCCATTGTTTCTCCAGAGAAATTAGCCGAGCTGATGAAAATTCACTCATACAATTATGAGACGGGAGGTTGCGAGGTAGAGAGATGGACATCGAAGACAATTAATTTCAAAAGGTTCAAAGGATATTAAGGAAGCCCGTGAGCCTTTTTCGAGTGCCGCATAATCATTGTCCATTGTTAGGAGTGAGAAATTTTGTTGCCTGTTCAACCAGTGGGCAGCCGCCTTTGGGCAACAAATGTAAGACAGACGTTGTTATAGGTAATTATATTACAGAACAATCTGCTTTGCCCCTTGCGTTAGGCAGGGTGCGAGTAGCGCACAAATGATCATTTCCCGTTACATGGGACCAGCACACGTGCAACACAGTGCCGGATTAACCCATGGGCTCTTTGGGCAGAGGCCCACAAAAGTGCCTAAAATTTTAGCACCTACAAACGAGATTTTTTTTTTTTTAAATTAAAAGTTGAAAACTATTTACAATCAAAGTTTTGAAATTGGCGGGAAATTATACGTTTGCACTTACGGCCCCCACGTATTTTTTCCCCACACAAAGTGCGCATGCTCGTGGACTTTTTCAACTTTTACGTTTTAACCAAGTTCCACTTTTGTTTGTGAACTTACAGAATTGTGTGCAACGTTATTATTTCTTCTGTTTTTAATTCTTTGTATTAACTTAAGCAAATTTTGTTTTCAAGTGGGTACTGTAGGTACGTACAGTTTAATGTGAATTGCAATACTGTAATTTACTTTTGGCCTACGGTACATTCGGCACTGCAGGCTATTTCGGTGTTCTGTGCTGCTGACTATTCTGTAAAGTGCAGTTAATTTTTCAATCGCAAACGCAATATACTGTAATTGTAATTAATTTTTAATTGTGGAATTTTAATTTTTCCGTTAATTATTTAGTAATACCGTATCAAAGCACATACAACTTTCTTACAATTCTTACCAATGATGCCAAAGAAGTACAACTTCTCACGAGCGTACACAAGTACACACACCCACTTTCTTTTTTTAAATACACGGTTAAATTAAAATAAATTTTAGACCTTCAGTTAGGGCAACAAGGCAGAATAAATACATAGAGTTCAACCAAAAGCAGGGGATCTAGAAAAATCTGGGCTTTAGGGAACTGTTACAAACTGCAAAAGAGAGGGTTAAATCGCAATAAAATCCTCTAAGTCCAGTAATAAAACCGAATGTCATTAGTTATTTATTTATATGATTAAAGAACAGGACATAAGGCATATGAGTGGTTTGGCAAACTGCTCCGGAATGAACGGGCAACGCGGTTACGCAAGGACCGTCTGAAACAGTTTACCATTGCCTCCATTAAAATATTTATATAAATTTGTTATTTTTTCCAGCGCGTGGCGCACTAGGCTACGTCAAGCACACAAATAAAAATTGTTAGGAAGAGACAGATTTGACACGATATTGGTCAAATTGAAATTTCTTATGTCAGCAATAATCAATTACCCTAATCAGGATTGCAAAATGCTAAATAAATATTAATGAACTTACATTTAAAAAAAAAATCACAGCAGTTCTTTCCATACGTAATTAATGCAATTAATTTTAAGGATTTCGTTGAATTTATGGTAACATTAAAAAAAATTGAATAACTTTTTTCTTGGGTTTACTTGCTGTTAGTCGTGGTATTTTAAATTAGCATTATACAGTATTTAATGACTCGTACGGTGAACCAAAATAATGTAATCTTTCTTGTGATAAATGAAAAAAATATCATAAGCATATTTTATTGAAATGCTGACTGTAGCAAAAAATTAAAAATGATTTGGGGCAAAACGTTTGGCCGACCGCAGATGCGTTAAAATCCATATGTAGCTACTATTTGCGATAAAGCACACAAAATTAAATTTTGATCGAGGCGACAGAGCTTAATGTGTATGAGTGACACGGCAAGGGAAGAGATACGGTCAAAGGGCGTCGAGGTACCCCCTCCCCCTCATACACAAAACCCGCTAACTCAGCAAGTTACACATTGAACGATAATTTTTGCGAGAAAAAAATTGTAAATTACAAAAAACATTTAAATTTTCGAATTCAAGCACATGAACCCACGGGTGGGAAAAATGCGGTTCGAGCGATTTCTGTCTTTTGATAGGAGCTTCTACCCTAATAGTTTCACTCCATGTTTAGCTTACCTTTGGAAGCTTTCCCTGGATTCCAAACTGGCTTAAATTTATGATTGTTAGCTTCTTGACTGACACAGTTTAATTTATCTCCACCTGCCTTTGTTTATTTATTTTTATTTTTTCGCAGATTGGTTAGATGGGTTGTTTCCCCGGGCCAGATATACCCCCTTGAAAATTATTTCAAATTAAATTTTAATGATTGTTCTGTTTGATGGGCAAGAGCGCTAATACCGTTCGGTGCTCCCCAATGAAGTCCTTGCATACCACCTTAGATTTTCGTCTAGGGGGTCTACCTGTTTTTTTTTTCATAATATAGTCTCAAATTAATAATTTCTACGTATTTTAAAAATTACAAATACTAACGCATATGATCTGGAATGCAATAGTGACCGGGGGTCTCCCCGGAGGAAAATCTCCTTAAATACTGGAGAAAAACTGCTAACAAATTGTAAGCCAATTTATAACAACAGCGAACTTAATGCATCTTTCATTACTGTCTGATGTTGATAGAAAAGAGAATGAATTCACTAATAAATCAGCTATGTAACTAAACGCATACAATATATTACAATAGTATAGTGTTGAAGAATAGTTCCGGCCTACCCCGGTATTTTGTATCACAAATGTATATTGTATGTATTATATTGATTATTGATTGATTGATTGATTGATTGATTGATTGAATTCAATCGAGGAAATTGAGAAAGCATGCTATGAATCATGATTAATGCAAGTGAGTCATTCGCAACTGTCACTTGACGGAGTCACACAACATTAAAAGAAATAAATATTGACTTAAAAAAAAGTTCTACACATACTACAATATACTGTATATTTAGGGGTACCAGGGGTCTGGGATTTTCCTGGGCAGTCAGGGATTTCCTGCAAAATTTGTCTGGGAATACCCAGGGACTTTAAAAAATAGTCAGGGATGTTAACGCAATAGTAGGGGTTCAGACGATTCCAAAATGTAAATTTTTAACTTAGGTGTTCATCAAAGAAAAAAGTATTAAAGGTTTCAAAATAGAAACAGAAGTAAAACTTTGAATCGTATAAGGATGGAAATACTATTTTTTTAAAAAATTGAACTGGGAGACAAAAAATACACTAGATAAAACACCATTTTCCACTTTCTCTGGGATTTGAATTTGGAAAATTTGGTAACCCTGTATATAGTGTATATTTAAATTATACTTAATAATTAGATTTCCCTGAGTTTCCATGCAGTGCACCGACCCAACAAGAGGGGCAGAGTTATAATTAAATAATTTTATCAATGAAACCCCATCATAAATAAAGTATAATATGTGCAGGAAACAAAATTAAAGGTTAGAAAAGTAAACGTAGCATGGATCCGAGTGAGAGTTCGTAAAATTTACATGAAACAGGGGCCAATTTTTTTGCAGACTCCGCGAAAATAAATAAAAAAGCAAATGACTCACGTTAATAAGAATACACAGTATCTAATTTAAATGCATACTGACGGAAACGCATTAGAATTTAGATCACGCCCTCAGAAAATTATTCTTTTATTCTGAGCGAAGGGGTAATGGTGAATTTTTAAATGTTATCCACTGGATTAGTGTTGCTGAGTAATCCCAGCATTAAAAATGCTCCCGCCTCAATGTTGTACCCATTAGAGGCCTTCTTCCATCCGTCGTGAGGTGGTGGTTCCCCCCCCCAGAAAGACCCCCTCCTAAATCCCCCTGACCCTAGAGACACTTCTTTCCTTTCCCTTTTTTTCTCGACCTTTTCAACTGTTTTAATTTACAGCAATTCCTGTTTACATAACAGAAGCATTGTAACGACAACTAGAATGACGCTTAATTATGTGCCTATGTTGCCGCTTTTTTGTTTCTGGGTTCCGGGGAGTGAATGCGGGGGGGGGGCGTTAAGAAGTGCCCACGCTTCGCTATCGCTGAGTGAGTACTGAATTGACGCATAGAAGAAAAGTACTTATCTATAAAAGTATCTCTATCTCTATATAGTGTATACTCAACTCTATCTCTAAATCCGTCCGCCTGTTTAGTATCTTCCATTAACTGGACGCGGAAGGTCAAGGTTCGAGACAAAATTTATAAAAACCGCTGTCAGGCATGTTGCTGACCACAACAATAGGACAATGGCAATGACAATATCAGACACAATGGGTTGTTATGCCCCGGCGTTTTCATCTGCCTGACCCTAATCGAAATTAGATGATATAGAAAAAACTGGACTTGGCTGTATTCGAACCCACGATCTACGCCTAATTGGGGCGTCGCCTTATTAGCCGCTGGACAAGTGCAGTCCATCGAAACCCTCGACTTATTGACATTAGTATTGCTACACAACTATCTAACTGAACAGGTCTGTGAGCTTACTTTATTCCATGCCTGACCCTGTCTATCTAGTTTGAAGCCATTTCATTTCGGGGGGGGGGGGGGGGGGGGGTTTGATCCCCCATGATACCCCCCTTGGCCACGGCCTGGTACCAAAGCATCCATGACCCTATCAGCTTACTGGGGAAAGCAACTGTAGACTCAACTGACCGATTGGCGATTATTGCAGACTGTAGAATTAATGAAAAAAAAAAAAAAACCGGGTGAACCGGGTTTGAATTTGGACAGGGCAATTTTCTTCATCGAATGCCTCTTCAATGGCCAGGTGGTAGCGTGCTTGTACTTGTGCGAGTCTCTACACGCCATGCGATCGGACACGTGTCGTAACTCGACCCAACTACCTATTAGGTAACTTAGTGAGGCGAGGCGACTGAAGAGGTCAATCGGATACATTCATTGAATTGTTTGTATGCGATTAACCTTTTTTTTTTTTTTTAATAAGTTTGGCGATCATCATGGCAATCGTAGACACGTAGATACCGTACTTCGAAGTCAATCCTGTAGAGTATCGAATGTACTTAGTCATGAAGGGAATTACATTGTAGTATTATATGGTATATATAACACTGACATTAAATTAACTTTGGTTCAAGAGCTAACCTCCTCGTTATATATATAGGGCTTGTGGTCCAGCGGTTAAGACGACGCCCCGGTTAGGCGTAGATCGTGGGTTCGAATCCCGCCAAGCCCAGTTTTTTCCATATCCTCTAATTTCGGTTATAACATGAAGGGAATTGTAATACAGTAGTTTCCCGTTGCCTTCTGCATCTTTATGCCGTTGACTCTTCGGGCAACTATTCGTCCCCCCACATAGTCATCGTTGGGCTACTGTGGTTTTTTCTAGACAAGCATCAGACTCGCCATCACACCCCCCCCCCCTTATGCTGCTGCTTGGTCGGGCCGGTCGGGGGCTGCTTATTCACTATATCCGCAGCTAGCCACCATATCTGCTGGTAGCCTTTTCGCTATCCGCCACCTACGACAAAGCCTGCAGCTCAGTCCTAGCCTTGTAGGAAGTACATTCCTTATGTCATAATGGTTTTTAAAAAAAACACCGGTGATAATTAATAAAAATTTTCCACCACTAATTCTTTCCCCTTGCTCAAAAATAGCGGATATTTCAGCAAGCGTTGATTATCGGAGGGTGTGAAAAATATTAAAAAAACCAAAGCACGTGCTAAGAGCGTACAACAATCAATCTACCCGTCCGGCTTAATATTGACTAACGCCAGTTAATATATCATGTCATAAAAACCAATTTATACCATAGAAAAAATGTCACGGGGTTTTATTAATTTGCGTTACTGTATTTGTTTGATTATTATCTCCCACCAGTTAACTCTTCCGCATTCACATTGTTTGACTTTGATCCTCTTGATTTTTTTTCGCTTTTGCTTACCAATAGGCAGGGCCGTGTGGTGGATTCCTGCAATGTGAGGCAGTATTGGGATACGGCGCCCCTTTCCTTCAACAAAAATCCCCCCCCCCCCCCCCCGATAGGAAAGGCCCCCAAAAAATGACAGGACATTAAGAGTAGCGGTACGGACTGCGACTTTCACCCGAAAGGTTGTTGGTTCGAGTCCCACACACACTAGATTTTCTGGCCATGCTTCGGATGGCATGTAAAGCAGACGGGGAATACATAATATATTATAATAAATCCAATATATACAGCAGTAACATAGGTATAACACTAAAATTAATCTAACTTAGGCTGAATAACCCGGGGTGTTCCAGGGGGGGGGGGCAATATGTACAGCTAGCTTCCCCTTAATAATAATAGAAAAGCTACACAGATAGTGAGTTTGAATGAAAAAAATAAACTGAAAACAATTAGAAAACGTCTCAATGTTATTTATGTAACAGCATGATTTTATTTCCATGTGCATTTTGAAAGATTACAAACTACGCTTTCCCCTATTTCCGGAAAGTCAAATAAATCTGGAAAATTAAATCTATATATTTTAAAATGAATACGGTCCACCATTGGGAAATCCGAATTCGAGAATACTTAAGTGGATTATAATTCGCCGAATAAATATAGAATGTCATCGGCATCGGCCCTATTAATCTTCGGCTAATGGCCCCTAAAATCTAAAGTCTAACGACTAAAGTCTAATTGCTTTTCGATTTTCAGAAGATGTTCCCACTCTCCCAGCTTTTCTCATAAATACCCATTTTCCCCTTGATATGCTGCCACTGACCAACGGGGGTGCTCTTTAAATTTAAATTTGAGTTTTGACTGCTTGTAAATTTATATTATTTGGAAAAGGAAGTTTTAAGCGGAATATTTTACGCACAACGTATTTCTTTAGGGCTGCAATACTACTATTTAGATTAAAATTGATCTGTTTTATTATTATATTGGTTTTATTGTAAAAATGGTAAGCAATAATCATCAACCAATAATCATCAAATCAATGGCGGATCTACGGGGGGGGGGGTGTCATGACGCCCCCCCCCCCAAATGAGTAAATTCCTATGATAGTAAAATAAAAAAAGTTAAAAATGGAATAAAACTCAAATTTTCAACAAAAACATTACCTCTTAAACTTACATACAACTTGTAACCCCCCCCCCCCCCCTAAATTTTCTGCTGGATCTGCTCTTGATAATCACGAGGGTTTTTAAGAATTCGGGCTGATGGGTCGTGGCCGTAGCCGATATGAGGACTGTTCCAAACCAAACGTTTCGGCTACAGCTGTGGTCGACATCTTCAGTGACACTGCGTAGACTTTGAAAATAGTTTCTGTTCGACCACGGCGCATTAGTCCGAATTCTCCCGGATCACTATAGAATGTTTAACACAAATGAGCACACCACAACCACATGACCACAAGATCTTAAAGAGAGCAGAGGTCCTCAGAACTTGACCCTGAATGAGTTATCGTGCCATGTTTTTTTTTCACATTAGAGTACCGAAGGGGTTTATTTATGTTCAAGTTCATGCAAGTAAAACGAATAATAATATTAGACGAATTAGTCGAAGAGGCCGGGGTCATTCTGTAACGTTTCGTCAACATCTGCGGTCGACATCATCAGTGGAACTGCATAGACTTCTAAGATTGCGTCTCTGAGGCTCAACCTTGCCCAGATAGTTGTTGGCGAGCCTCCAAGATACAGTCATAGAAGTCTACGTTCCACAGTTCGACCGCAGATGTTGGCGAAACGTTTGGAAGTACGCTTTCAGGACGACCACGGCCTATGATCCCGGATTCAGCTGATTTGTCAAATAATTTGAAGCAAAAATACGGTCAACAAGACTATACTAGAGGAGAGACAATGGTTAGACCTGCTCACCTCTTGCACTGATCAAATATAAAGCGAGATCAAGCCAACGAGTGAATTATGCCTTGATTAAACAACTGCAATAAATTTTGTAGTTCAACATTCACTTCCTATGTTCTTGTTAATTGAAATTCCGTTGCGATGAAAATTCGAGCAATTAAATTTCAACGAGTATTGAGTCGAGGACCCAGGCCTTGGCTTCACACTACATAATTTTAAACTCGGGGTGTAATACTGCAACAGTTAATACCACTGTAATACACAGGTAAAGAAATAACCTAACAACCCTTTCATCCCCCCCCCCTCTCCGCCTCAATTCAACTCATGGGGCGACTGCACCCAACCTTCTGGCAAATCCGGGCGAAGAATTGTGTCTGGGTTCGAATCCGGCCCTCCTTCAATTTTTTTTTTCTGTGTTGTTTTGCCTGATTCCTTGCAGCGGGTCTGCTACTGCAATTAAGCGACTTCGGTGGCAAGGTGGTAGCGTGCTTTTACTTGTGCGAGTCTCTACACACCTTGCGATCGGAGATGTTTCGTAACTCGACAGAAGTACCCATTAGGTTACTTAGTGAGGCGATTGAAGAGGTTAATCAGTACAGACATTAAATTGTTTGTACGCGATTAAGCTTTTTATTTCAAAAATAATAACAATAATAATCTGAATCTGGGATTAAAAATGTAAACATGAAAATTTTAGAATGGAAAGTTCTATTCAAAATGGTTTTATTTACATTTATAAGTAAACGGCAGGCCCATTCCCACTCTCTTTGGTGCAGCTAAGGAAAGTAAAATCGGAAGGAAGCAACCATGCGTTGCAATAGGAAAAACCACATAGTTTGTAAGGCGTGTAATGCCGCATTACACTCAACAAATCCTTGAAATCTATAGGAAGCCGCGAACAAATAAAATTGTATGAGCACGATGTTATCAACGCAATCAGTACCCAGGGGGGTGGTCCATAGGGTCCGGACCCCCCCCCCCCCCGAAATAAATTTTTGTATGTAAACCTGCATGGTTTGAAGAATTTATCAATTAATTCATTAATAAATTACGTAAAGATAATTTTGGACCCCCTGAAATCAAAACTTAGGCACGGCCTTGCCAGTCAGTCTACGTGCGTGTCGAGTCCTGGTCACCTCCGATTTAATCGTGTAACTTTACCATTGCCCCAAGTGGTTCGGAATCCACAATAATCAGGAAGTCCCCTTTCCCCCGAGGGGAAGGAGTCTGCCCTTAGGATGCCTCAAGTTAACAAACAGACTCACTCCCCCCGCTAGGCTGACAGGGTTGCTTAAAGCAGAAATGCTGAAAGCAGGTGTTGGAAACAACTACAACAACATGATACCGATATACCGAGACACCGAAATATTTCCAGACTCAAATTAGACTCAAATTAGCAAATTCCTAAATTCTAACAATTTACTAAATTTATCTCAAATAGTTCCTAACTACAATTAAATATGCCCCCTACTAACTTATTTATATTTCCTATATTATTGTTTGGATTTCCTATTAACTATTATTATTAACAGGACATGTAGAGTACTGGAACGGACTCCAACTTTCACCCGGAAGTTTTTTTTTTTTTTTAATAAAAAGATAAATCGCATACAAACAATTTAAGGAATGTATCCGATTGACCTTTTCAGTCGCCTCTGTAGGTTAGTATTACGCGTGATGAGTGCGACACGTCTCCGATTGCATGGCATGTAAAGACTCGCACAAGTGCAAGCACATTACCACCTGGCCATCGAAGTCGTTGTTGGTTCGAGTGCCACACTTGCTATATTTTCTGGTCCTGCTTCGGAGGGCATGTAAAGCAGGCGGTCCCGGGCTTTCCTAGTTGAGTGTAAGAGAGGGCTTATAGCCCTAACTCCGCTAGGTTGGCTTAGTGATAGAACAAAAAAAGTCGATATTTATTTATTTATTTATTTATTAACAATAACAGTTGTTTTGGGCCCATCACGGGCCACGGCCTACTGGGTCCACGGTATTTTTGTCTCTCAAATGTACATTGTATGATTATATTATATTGATTGATTGATAACGTTTTTCTCCTCTGGTTGGCCCATGTATAGAAATTTCTGATATATTGCCCAAACGCCCAACAAACAGACCACAATCACTTGATTAATAAGCCCTCATCAGAGGTAAGGGCGTGAACGATGAGGCATAACCGAAAAGCAATCACAAGCTAATAAAGGTTTCATTGAGCTACCTGTTGCGCCCTGTCAATACACAGCAAATCCGATAAGCCTTTCGGCTATTGAACACACACCCGAGCCATTTGGAACTCAGTCATTAAGAAAATCACACATGGCTACAATCCCATAGCCTACGCTTACAATAGACGTTTGACTCAGTGAGCTTGGGTATTTTCCTTTTCTATTTTTACGTTAGTATAAGGAAATCTTTGTAATGGTCGACATGTTTGATTTCAATATTTCAGTAGATTTACACTTTTTGAGGTTCAAGGAACCAAAAAAAGTGATTCTGTCTGTCTGTCTGTCTGTCTGTCTGTCTGTCTGTCTGTCTGTCTGTTCGTCATTTTTTGTTATGATTCATTAAACTATTAAGAGTGTACAGCCCGTAGGAAAGTGGCAGCCCGAAATTTAATACTTTTTATTTTTTAATTAATTAAGTAGGCATGCTATTAAAGATTTGGCTCATCAAAGTTGTAGAAGACTACTTCATGCATCATATAATAAGGTATTTTTAGTTTTCGAAATTGTAGTTTTTTTTTTATAAAATCGATAATACGTGAAAAGTTATTGTTTATAAAATATTTGCATGTTTCTGGAAAAACTACAATTTCGAAAATTAAAAATATCTTATAATATTATGTATGAAGTAGTCTTCTACAACATTGATGAGCCAAATCTTTAATAACATGCTTAGTTAATTAAATAAAAAAATAAAAAATATTAAACTTCGGGCTGCCAAATTCCTACGGGCTGTACACTCTTAAGGAAATACCGTTATGTCAATGATTCGCAAGACAATGATCCATACTATGGGACAACCGTGCGATAGGGAAATCTTTAAAGTCTACAAAAACAATTTTAAGAAGAAATAGTTAAACAATTATTATAGTTATTAGTTAAAAAATATATTCATCTACATTTTGTTACATCACGGGTTGGCCACAATGGGGGAACTTGTGTTGATTAAAAGACGGATAACGTTAGAAAGCGGTGAAAAGCCTCATACTATTGCTAATCAAAAAATAGAAGAACCCTTCTTCTTTCTACTAAGTAAATCTTCATAATAGCTCTACAATCGATGTTCCTGTAAAATTTGAGTTGCTGATTTTTTGGTAGATTTTCGCCAAACGGTCTCAATCAATTAAAATTTTTCCCTTTGACGTTCAATTGCATAGAATAATCGGTGAATTATGGTGAAGAAAGCAGTTGCAAGATGAAAGGCGAGAATTTCCTGTATGAATGGTCCTGGTGACAACCCTGAAAAGAGAAATAAGGGCTGAAGAAAATTTAGTTCTGATGTATGGACTCCTATAACAGGTTGCGTGCACTAGAAAGCAGGGATGGCCAATATTTGTTTCTTCTAATAAAGTTTACTGGACCAAGTATATTTAATATTGTAAATGTTGTTTTGATTTGATTCAATAAAATTTGATTTGATTTGAAGTACATTCTCGTCAAATATATGGATACATAGGTACTTTCTCGTGTAGCAATGTCTAATTCCCACACTGCCTACATTCTCTGGCCATGCTTCGGAGGGCATGTAAAGCAGGTGGTCCCGGGTCTTCCCAGTTGAGTGTAAGAGAGGGCTTTATAGCACTATCTCCGCTAGGTTGGCTTAGTAATAGAACAAAAATCGTTATTTAATTGATGAGCCATTGGCGTAACTTATATGCTTCTTGTTATAATTATTTATTTGTAGCAACCTGCAATTTGAACGCCACGCACCTAATATCTGCATATACTCGTATCTAAAGGTCTCAATGACCGTGTACGTACGTACATGTCAGAGATTCCCTAAACACTTGCTGGTCTAATGGGAGTTGGCTATTGTGTTAGACGGTTGTTAAAAGGCTTCGCTATGGTAAGGCAGAACATAGCGGAACGAAATAGGAAATAATTAAGCTATCTGTCTGGACATGCAGAGTAGTGGTACAGACTCCGAATTTCAACCGAAAGGTTATTGGTTCGACTCCCACACTAGCTACATTTTCTGGTCATGCTTCGGAGGGCATGTAACCCAAGTGGCCCCGGGCTTTCCTAGTTGAGTGTAAGAGTGGGATTTATAGCCTTAACTCCACTAGGTTGGCTTAGTAATAGAACAAAAGTCAAAATTTTTTTTTTACCTGAGCAAAGAAATGTGTAGCCTCAAAAGGAACCCCTAAGATCCATTAAAGCGTACTCCATAATAAGAAAAAGGATGGTTGCACTATGTTCGCTTTTTTGCAAACAGGCTGCTGATTCTCAATGTTTAAACATAAACACCGTCAATATTATATATTACGGTAATTAAGTTACATATAAATTTGTCAATCAATTCCTAGTGACCAAAGTACCTAGGTTCCTAGCACGGTGCTGTAGTAAAGAACAACATCGTAGGCACTTTAAGGAATTGAAAGGGTTGCTATTTTTTGTTTATTTATGGGAGAATTTAAAGCTTGAATTAGTAGGCTTTTAAGCATTTCTGGTGATTTCTTTTTCGAAGTGAAACTAAAAGTTTGTACTACCGGTAGTAATTTTTATTTTCCTATGAAATCACATGGCTCATTTCTTACAGCTATCGCGCATTATAAATGTGTGGGCAATTGACGTCACTGGGAGGGTAAATGCCAAAATCGGGCGTTTGCACCGAGTGGATATTTTTCCCTTGTGTACGTCTTGTAATTGTATTGTATGTTAAAAATGACCTGATACAGTGCCTACCACCTGTGAACCTTTTTGACAGAAAAGAAGAGGCACGAAGCGGCGAGCTGTCATATTACCTTCCTCTGTTATTTATAAATATGCCATGCACCCTACACAAATTACTTTTTTGAAAATGTACAACACATTAAAATAAATACATACTGAAACCGTTCTGGATCGCAAATTCCCTTTTCATATCGACCAATGTGTTGTGAAATTTACCTGCACTAAAATTTTGGACAACACTACCGCACACATTTGTCACTTAGTAATGTACATAAATGGAAAATCCTCATCCACCCTTTTATTAAAAATAATCAAATGTTTTTCATCCAGCGTCTAAGTTAGACGGCTAGTAATTTATCGTGACAAACGAAAAAGATTCGTGTATTTTTTGTTTACCTCTCCCTGCAAATGTGGTAATTCATTTTGCCGCCAGAAAGCGCCCCTAAATCAACACTTGCTCACGTTCTACAAATTTCCTATTACATCATTTTCTGGGACATGTTCACAAAATTGCCTTCTTCTTCGACCTTTTCGTGCCTTCTGAGCAGCATGTCTGTTGCAAAACGATTTATAATATATTGGAGGCTCGGACAAAGGCCGTGCTCAGGGGGTTGGTCCATGGGGTCCGGACCCCCCCCCCCCCAAAATAAATTTTTGTATGTAAACCTGTATGGTTTGAAGAATTTATCCATTGATTCATTAATAAATTACGTTAAAAAATTGTTGGACCCCCCCCCCCCCCGAAGTCAAAACCTGGGCACGGCCTTGGCTCGGACCATGTGTTATAGTCCAGTTGATAGAGAACTGGAATGTGAAACGGAAGCTCAAGGTTCGAGACTCAACATTAATTGAAGAACTATTACCTTATTCGGGGGAGGGAGAAGCGCGGATGCCGGGCATATTGCTGACGACTACAAGATCCAGCAGGGACGGTTTCAGAAAAAGTATTCGGGAGGGGGGTGGTGGCCTGAAAAATATCGCGATTTTGTTACTTGAGTGTGTTCCTTTTCATTAGAATCACCTGAGACCCAAAAGCATAATGTGTAATTCCGTTGTAATCACGAAATTAATCACAAATCTACCATCGTATAAATGGGCAAGCAAAAACCTGTAGTGTTTTCCGCATAAAGTACATTTTTCGACTTATGCGAGCCTAAAACTGAAAAACCCAATTTTTGACGTTTTTTTCATAATTTTCCAACGAGCACAAGGCTCTAAAAATTATGATATTATGCGCATATTATTATAGTTTTTTATATATAACAATTAAATCGGAATTTTTAGACATATCAAGTCAATGGTTTTCCAGATTCTTTGGGCTTGATCATTTACTTTTAGTATTTTTGCTATTTTAGTTCTTATGATATTTTAGTACTTTTGCTTTTTTGCCGTTCCCTAAATACCTATTTCAGTTATTTCAACTAGAGGATTCGAACTTTCAGTCCCAATTGACTCTAGGTGGGGCACTGGTAGGTAGGTCTTTCTCCAAACGCCTTTCACAAAATTTTGCAGGGATCATCCGGGGGACCGCAGATTTCCTCTTTTCCCCAAACGAAAATTATGAAGGAGTTGTACATCACCCTCCCCTGCCTTGTCGTAAATCTTTATTTTCTTGCGCCGATGGGGAACTTTCTAAGTGCCGTCATCCATAGGTAAGCATCTGTGAATCGCTACATTGGGGGTCTATTTTTAATGCATCCTAAATTTGATGAACCTTCCAAATGACTCCATGCTCCAATTTTTATCATTCATAGTTTCCATTCATTGTTTATTTATTAATTTCATTCTACTAGGATTGCACAATTAGTTTTATAATTAATATAAGTTACATTAAAGTAACATAATCAGTTAATCACACTAAAAGATAAAAAAAAACAATATTTATATAAGTTACATTTTACTCTGAAATTAGAATAAGATGTAACTTATTAACCATGCATAGTAAATGAAAAAGAGCTAGCGAAGTTTCGCATGGTCTTAGCCTGAGTAAGAACATGGGATGAATTTCTGTCTCATGCCTTTAATAGGTCAAATACCAACTTTCCTATGTCATAACATTACTGACGAAACTGTTTGTATGAAAAAGGATTACAAGGAACTTTTAGATTCATCAGCATTAGGGGGTGAAGAAATGTCTGGAGAGACAGGACAGAGAGTGAGAAAGTTTAGACAATGCGTAATAGTGTTTTATTAAAACTTGTTATAACAACTACAGTTAGTAAGACCATACACTTAAGATAGAGGTTAAGAAAAAAAATAAGAAGGTTAAAAAATAAAGGCTAAGAAATTAACTTAGTCAAGGAAACGCACTAATGAGTAGCACATTACCCTGAGGGTTAGGGCTGTAAATTAAAAAAAGACATGAGTTGCTGCTGAGCTTCCGAGATTGAATCTTAGAAGTCTACGCAGTTCCACTGAAGATGTCGACCGCAGATGTTGACGAAACGTTTGGAAGTACGCTTCAAAACGACCACGGCCTATCATCCCTGATTCGTCACGTAACTCCGGCCGTGAAAGCCTTTGTAATTATAAAATGACATAATTGACTATTGCTAGTGAAGAAATCATTACAACTTTGTTTAAAAATGTACCTAATTATTATTAATCATTATTGTCGTCTTGCCTCCCCCCGAAAAATATTGGAATGGCAAGAAGTGCCATCTACAGTGGGGACCCCCTAGCACAGTTACTCCGTATCAACGATTTGAGACATGCTCAACTTGAAGTGAAGATGCAAATGTAATTAGAGAGAGGAACTACGGGTATATATAGGACTGGGAGAGCAGGGGTGGGAGAAGAGGCCATGGTGTCACAATATTTCCTACTAAGACACTGCCCCGGAACGTGGGTTCGAGTCCCGCTCTGTCCCGATTCTTCTCGATTCCTTTTTCGGATATAACGATAGTGGGGTGTCTGATTCCCTCACCCCTGAATGTGACTATAAGTTATATTAGAAATGCCACTGTGTAGTTCTCACTACGCCACAAAGTCTGGCACCACCCTCCATTATATACTATAAGGGTTGGAAAAGCAAGGAGAGAAGGAAACGTTAACAACTGGTCAGCTATAAACAACAGCAGTATATATTTAAGAAAGTCAATATTATTAATTAATTAATGATTAGCGGTAAGGGTGTGGCACGGCCTATTGTCACCTCACCCTCCGGCCACTACCTTTCATTCAAACTCAATTTTCTATCCATATCGAGCGAACCTTTTCTCTTTCGTGTGGTCATTCGACCCCTTATTCATTTGAATACTAAATACTGTTCAAACATACAGAGAATGGTTTAATTTGAGAATTTTAAAATAGTCAATATACCTTTCCGGAATTAAGACCCCCTCTTACTTTCCCTTCTCCTGTCTTTGGCCACATTTCGTTCAATCTAAATACAGTTGAACTCCATTATTACCTAATTCAACGTGCTGTTATTATTATTATTATTATTTTTTTACTAAAACAGAGAAAAATGAAAAAATATTGACTTTTTGTGTTCTATTACTAAGCCAAAACTGCGGAGTTAGGGCACTCAAATAGGAAGGCCCGGGACCGCCTGCTTTACATGCCCTCCGAAGCATGACCAGAATAGTAGCAAGTGTTGGACTCGAAGCAACAACCTTTCGTGTGAAAGTCTGTAGTCTGTACCACTACTCTACGTCATGTCCTGATATATGCATTTTGGGCTCAGACCTGTCGACCATTAGAGGGGTTATGACCTAAACCCCTGTTCTATTTGGGTTGGCAGATTGCCAGGCCGTCCCGTCTTTCCCACAGGGGCAAAAGGAAGTTAAGGTATTCAGGTTTGAGTTGGCCTAGGCGCTGTGGACAATCTTTGTTTTTATGTAGAGTCTGTTGAGTTCTTTACCAACTTAACTGCTCCGATGCTCTTGGTTCTTTAACACCATTACTACATTTTTTTAGTTCATGTATTAGAGAACTATTCTTGTTTTTATTTTTGGAAATTGATATTTTTATTTACCGTATTACTTTTTTATTTCATTTCTTAACCAGATTAAACAATATAAAATCACGCTAATTAGATGTTTTAAAACCACCCTGTACTTACTTAACGTGTCCTGGCCTAGAACACGTTAATCCAAAACGTTGCAGCCTGATGGTCTTGTCGTTGGCATCTGAAGAACCGTCTGGGACACAGCCTCTTCCAGTCTCGGGCAGACCAGAAGGTGGCCGTCGTCATGTCGCTGTCCGTATTCGCAAGTTGGAGTTATATCTTCCGCCAGTCCCCACCTACACAAGTTCGCGAGCATCTTGTGACCCCCGTTCTTAGCCTATTGAGTCACCGCCATGCAGAGTACGGTAGTTGGGCTCCGGGTGCTATTTTTTCCTGGATGTTTGGAGTTACCCACCTTGTGACAACAGGTAACAGGCGTAAATGTGTTTTTGCTTGCGTTTATGTAAAGGCAGTTTGGTAAGAGTAAATAGACTCAAAATCAAATTTCTTATGAAATATTGATGGTAGAGCTATAAATGAGAAGTAGTAAAGTAGAACAAATTTTTCTCTATTTTCTCTCTCTTTTGATTTATATTTTAGTGACGCCACTAACTCAGAACTTGCTTTGTAAAAAAATAACCGGCATTTATTAAGAAGTTGCTGGTTGTAGAAATTTTCTACCCCAGAATCACAGCTTAATCTGCTTTATTTTTTATTTTATTTTTATTATTTAATTTACTAAACATTTTCCAGTGAATTGATTGTCCCCTATAAAATTGACAGAACTATATTTAGTATTACTTTGGTTCTATTACTCAGCCAATTCAGTGCAGCCAGGGCCATTAAAGTCCGGGACCTCCTGCTTTACATGTCCTCCGAAGCAATATAAATAAAATAAAAGACAAACTGACATATTTTGGGGTGAGCAAGATGTGGCCAATATCTACGTGAAGCTTCCCAAAAAAAAGTCATTGACCAAGTCCCATTAAAGGCGAACATAGTTGGATTAACGTTTGCGGCGGGAAATATCTATATGCGGGGAGATAAAAATGATAATTAGTTTAATCTGATTATTACGACAATTTAAAATTAATATCCACTTTAGGAAAACTCCCCGGCAAGCAAACCCTACGCACAGCTGCGGCAAAATGAAAGCCACAAAAAACTCAGAAAAATTGAAAAAATTCAATTTTCTAGACAAAAGCTCCTTAACGATATTGAAAATTTATCAAAGAAAAATTATAATACCTCGCCCGTTGTGTAAATTCAAAAGTACCACTACAATTTGTCAAAAATAAAAAAGTTTGAAATTATAATTAGGCTGGGCTTTTACAAATCGAATACTTTTTAAACTTTTACATTCATCAAGTACGTAAAATTAGAACGGTTAAACTTTATTTTTTATTTCTTGTATGTAACCAACAGCTTGATGATCCGATAGGTAAGCTAACTGCGGGAGCCAGGAATTAAATGTATTGTACTATTATATAATTATATCATTCTTTTTCTGAGGTCACCATCTCAACGATTGGTTCGCAGCAACTCCCTGCCTCTTCAGCTCTTCGTACATTCGAGCTCCTTCTTCGGCCTTTTTCGGCTTGGTTGTGGTTATACAATTAATTATGATAATAATGGGATATCTGACTCATGGACTTAATCCATTTGAAAATATACAATTATTATTATTTATTCATCAAATTTAAAGTTATCTAATAAATAAATAAATATATGCACACTGCACCAGTATTAATCACTATAATTCATGACTGGGCTTGATGGAGGACGCATTGTCGTACGGGGGGTGGCAGTTCAATGCTGCGCGCCTCGCTTGGCCCACGCACATATTTCTAAACCTTAGTAGAACTAATTTCATAACGTGTTTAAAAATGGGTTACGGGCCTGCTCTGACCATACTAAGATTCTCAATGGGGGTCATGTTGTTGTTTTTGTTTTTGTTTTTGTTTTTGTTTTTGTTTTTGTTTTTGTTTTTGTTTTTGTTTTTGTTTTTGTTTTTGTTTTTGTTTTTGTTTTTGTTTTTGTTTTTGTTTTTGTTTTTGTTTTTGTTTTTGTTTTTGTTTTTGTTTTTGTTTTTGTTTTTGTTTTTGTTTTTGTTTTTGTTTTTGTTTTTGTTTTTGTTTTTGTTTTTGTTTTTGTTTTTGTTTTTGTTTTTGTTTTTGTTTTTGTTTTTGTTTTTGTTTTTGTTTTTGTTTTTGTTTTTGTTTTTGTTTTTGTTTTTGTTTTTGTTTTTGTTTTTGTTTTTGTTTTTGTTTTTGTTTTTGTTTTTGTTTTTGTTTTTGTTTTTGTTTTTGTTTTTGTTGTCTTCTTCCTCTAGTTCTTCTTCTGGCTCTACAGCCCTTGATGGGCTTTAACCGGCTCGACAACACCCCACCAGTTTCCTCGGTTTTGTACAACGCTCCACCATCTACGGACTTCCAACTGACAAAGGACAGTTTCCAACTCATCCTTCCATTGTTTTTGAGGACGTCCCGCCAGTCGTCTTCCTGGCATGCTTGCTATCATCTTGTTCGGCATGAGGTCGTCTGACAATCTTACGACGTGTCCCAGCCATCTTATGCGTGGCGCTTTTGTAAACCGTTGTCATGTCACGGTTTTTATTATATTTTTAGAGAGAATTTGTAGAGGGTGTATTTTGTATTTCATGTATACTATATCCTGGTTCATACGGATATTCCATCAGGCAAGGGGTTGTGCGATGCAGGGAAGAGTCACACCAGTGAATTTATGGGCCTTTAATATAGCGAACCCTTGCTTCCTGGCTTAACCAAAGATAGAATATTTATTGCGTAATTTTACCTCTGCCCTCCACATTCTCACATACCCCCATACCTCTCCCTCCCTCCCACCCCTTCAGCATTTAAGTAACTCTGATCAGAAGAAAATTTGGCTTCTATATCTTTAGCACTATGTGTTCATGTGTTTGTGCATGCAGTTAGGTTATCAACTTTGCTATAACCAGAAGACACAAAAACGCTTTACTGAACAGCGCAATTTGACTCCCATGCGTGTTCCAGGTGAACAATCTCTTACATCAAGAACTGTCAAGTGATGTTTCTGTCGCACAATTTAGGTACAATCTACAAACTCCCCTGTTCCGCTTAGGCCTAGTTGTTTTGACCAATGCCCACTCTGATTCAATGGACCAATGGGTGCTGAAATCCAGAACCCAAATAATGGTCCTAAATCACTGGTAGGTGCAGCACCAGATGGTGATAACATAAATCGTGGGCATTCATTGCGAATAAGAAATAACTTGGTAAAGTTTTACGTCATACTTATTATACCTAGGTACCTAGGTACAAACACAACCAGTTTCGGCTCATGCCATCGTCAAGTGTAAGAAAACAATCAAAACAAAAAATTATACAAGATAAAATATAAATGCATTGTCAAGATACGTAAAGTATACTACGAATTAATTTATAGCTATACATTATATTATACATTATGCATATTACAGTATATAACATTGACATTAAATTAACTTTGGTTGAAGAGGTAACCTCCAGGTTATAACCGAAATTAAAGGATATAGAAAAACTGGGCGTGGCCACGATCTACGCCTAACCGCTCGACCACAAGCCCGCACAAGGACAGTTGATGTATATCCTCTACATCTTATATGCTCGTATTATGTAAATCAACTGTTCATGTGCGGGCTTATGGTCGAGCGGTAAAGACAACGCCCCGGTTAGGCGTAGTTCGTGGCTTTGAATTCCGCCAAGCCCAGTTTTTCTATATCCTCTAATTTCGATGAATTTAGCTAATTTAAATTTTATACTTTAGTGATTCAATTTACCATATTATGTAAACCTGCATTGTTAAAGAATTTGAATAAATTTATTTGATTTGATATGCCCTGGTAAACAATAAGGTGCCCATTCCATTGACCGGCTACGGCTATTCTCAAAAACGGTGACGTGGTAGCAGACCAGTGCTGCCAAACCGCGCTTTTTGTCCCCGGAAACCGGGGAATTGAAGCCAGTTCGGGGAAGAACCGGGGATTAAAAAAAACCGCGCATTTTCCGGGGAATCAGGAGAATGCCAACAAAAAGAAAAAAAATAATAATTCTGAATCGAAACCTGAAAGGCGGGAGAAAAAACGAAGGCCTGCATGAAACTGCCTAATTCGGTTGAAGATCTAGTGCGAAATATAGGCTCGCATTTTAGCCGAAGTGCGCATCGGCAAGCACAATTTCGAGAGTTTCAAAAATTCTTTGGCGAAGAAATTCATAAGATTTTGAAATTGTCTGGCACTCGATGGTTATCTTTAAAAGACTGCGTCAATCGAGTCATCACTCAATATGAGCCTCTGAGGGCATATTTTAGGCTTAACGTTTTTGAAGATCCTTCAAAAACAACTGAAGACATTTTGAATACTCTGGACGATGATTTCACACTAGCATATCTTGAATTTTTGTCATACATATTAGGCGAACTGACAGATTTTAATTTGTTGTTCCAAGAAAATTCGCCATTATTGTAGGCCGTCAAGCCTGAGGTCGAGAGGATTTTAAAATTAATTGCCAGCAATATTTTAAAACGAGAAAATCGTATTTCTTCGGATATGTTTTCACTAAACTTCGAGGACCCTGATAGTCATTTAGAAGAAGTTTACGAAGGTGTTGCCGCCAATGACACTATGCAGAAAATAAAAGGTGATGGTATACCAAGTGAACAAATTTCTGATTTTTATGCAAAATGCAGATCTTTTTACGTTGAATTAGCAAAAGACATCCAGCGTAGATTTTCTTTTCTGAATGACCCACTATTTGATTTGATAAAAATTGTTGAACCCGCCGAAGTTAAGTCGGGGCGAACAGCAACCCTTTCTGGACTATTCAAAAGGTTCCCAAATCTAACCGATTCGGCTCATGAACGTCAGGCAATGGAAAGTGAGTGGAGGATTCTTATAAACTTGGACTACAAAGAGTTGAAATTGAATGAAGAACAGCCTGTTGCCGAATATTGGAGGGACATCTTTCAACTAAAGGGGAGAAACGGCCAGCCCATGTTCCCTAATTTGGAGAAGGCGATAAGCCTTCTCCTAATACTTCCGTCATCAAATGCATCGGTGGAACCAGTTTTTAGCGCATTAAAAAACATAAAAACCGACCACCGATCGTGCCTAAAAAACGAAACTATTGTCTCCTTAATGCACGCAAAAAGCGGCATTAAACTGTCGGGAGGGTTAATGAAATTTGAACCCGACCAAAATATGCTTAACGCCAGAACATGGCAAAAGGTGGAGGGGAAAAATTAGTGTGTAGGTAGTAAGTAAGTATTATGTTAGGCCCCTATTCCACTGGTCAATGATGAATGATTATCGTGATAATTTTTCCTAAAATCTATAAAATTGACTTTAGGTTTAGAAACCACTCAAAACAGGAGGGAGGCTCCTGTAGTGTTCTAATTTTGTTTTTGAATTATAATAATTAATCATTATTCATGAAACCCATCAATTTTTAACAAAACCCAAGTTAACATTGACGAGTTATTGATTTTTTTTTTCAATAAAAATTTCATGAATTTATCATTTATTTTTATCATAACCAGTGGAATAGGCCCCTAAAGTATGTTTTTCTAAGATTTTTTGTAAGTTTTTGAACCATTCTCAGTCGCAATGTACTCGTACTCTACTTACTTTAAATTTGAATATAAATAAAAACAATAATAAACGAAACATCTGTCGTTTCACTCGTTTGGTCGCTTATGCATAGTATACTGGTTGAAAAAAGCTAAAAAATATGCCTTTTTAGCTCTGATTTTCCACTTATTAAAAAGCGCGCATAATCCGGGGAATCGGGTATAAGAAAAGCGGGGAAAATCGGGGAATTGAGCTTGGCTTATCGGGGATTTGACCAATTTCGGATTGGCAGCACTGTAGCAGACATTCAAGACTTAGGTGGCGTTTCCACCGACCTCGCATTGCAGAATTGACGGAAATGTTTATTTTCCTCTATGCCATAGTTAAAATTGATCAATGATCATACAGTAAAATCACAAACAAACTGAAATTAAAAAATGGCGTCATGGGATATGTTAAGTACAAACATTTTAATAGATTTCTATAAAAAGAAAAATTCTAATTTCCGTCAATGTCATTTGCATTCTGCAATGCGAGATCGATGGAAACGCAACCTAAGTCTTGATTGTCTGCTACCACGTCACTGTTTTTGGAAATAGCCCTAGCCGGTCAATGGAATGGGCGCCTAATTAACCATTAAAAATGGTAGCTTTGACAAGGTGGGCGCTGGCTCAGTGAAATGAAAATAAGTGCGTTAATCTTAATCATGCTATTGGATTCGATCAGCGCACAGCCTCAAACCTGTGGGATTAGCGCTCAAACCTATTTCAATATTAATAGCACTTGTGGTTAGTGGTAGGTCTGATAAGAATAATTAATCAGATTTTCGACTAAAGAACTACGAAGAAGGATCGAAGGAAGATAGCCCAATTATTCACAGTTTTCTGTTTTTATATGACTATACATTACAGTACAGAAAAAGCATTTCAAAAATACAATTCAAAATGTGTGTTCATGGATATCATGTACCAGTCAATGGGGTTCAAACCCCCGCCCCCCCCCCCCCAATGAAATGGCTTGATACTAGATAGAATCGGATTTTGAGAGGAAAAATAAAAACTACTATGTAATATCCAATGAAATTTCTGAACCCCCCCCCCCGAAAAAAATCCTGGCTACGGCCTTGGTACCAGTTACCTAATAATAACATTTTTAAGTTAGTTGACTCGTGCTGATAAGCTTTGAATGACTATGTTGTAACGTATGGATGCATACGCTTTCAGATTGACCACGGCCCATCAGCCTAAATTATACCGGTTTTTCATCATATAGCCAAGTTAGCTACAGTGTCATGTGCTGCTGTTCGTAGGCTTGCTGGACGTTGTTAATTCCATAATCAACTGCTACATACTTTTTCACTCTTATTAATTACATTGCATACATGGTTTAATTTGTGCGCTCCTCATACGTGCGCTCCTCTCACGTGAACTCCTCGGGTGTGCGCTCCTAGCATATAAAATCCTCGGGTGTGCGCTTCTCGGGCGTGTGCTCCTAGCACACTACGTGTAACTGACCATTTGAGCGCTACCTGCAAACTTCTCTAATCGAACGTGCGCTAGTCGCACCCTACCGTTATTGCAACCACAGGCCAATGTTCAAATTCCTCACTTGATATAAATTGCTGCAAGTCAGGCAACCGATAAGTGGTATTATTTTTTCAGAAATGACGTCAATGGCTAGAAATACTGTAAGTCGGAGGGAAATAAAACCCCAAACGGATGATGGGACAATTCTGGACATGATTGACGGGACGAGGGAGACCTAGTAGATATGAAGGGGTTAATGGATTTTTACTTAATGAGTAACCACACCCCAATTTGTGAAAAAAGTATATCAACATGACTTTCATATGTGGCTGCACGGAATCACAATTGATTTCTATTGCGGGGCCCCCCGCATATGGCATTAACAGTGTTACCAGTTACTAATTAAATTAAATTCGTATTTGGAGTCAGCAACTGTAAATGAATATGATTTTGGCTCTGATTAGGGAGGAAAGTTTTATAATTATCCTATAACGATAATTTTGGTTTTTAACAAATGGTTAGTTAGACTTACTTTGCATGTTGCGGTACTAGTAAAGTTATTAGAAGCATGGGCCTCATAGTAATCGAACAATGATCCCATAAGTCAGCCCAGCATGACATTAGACACGATATGGTTGTCATTGGTTAGGTAAAAAGTGAGGTTCAAGTTTCAAACTAGTATACTCTGGCGAGGGCCGTGGTCGAGTGGATAAAGAGCTTGCATTTCAATCGGGAGAACAGTAGTTCGAATCCCTAAGGTGACCGGATTTACTTAATATTTCTGAGTAGAATACAAGAGAAATTAGTCAATCGGCCAGAAACCAGATGCCTGATGATGGGAGTAGCACTCACTCCCGAAACGTCGCCCCCTTCTCCTGACAATGGGCTCCGCCCTAATAGGTCGATGACTATGAGACCCATGCATCTAATGACTATTAACACAACCGGCAATGTAAGTCCAACTAACCCTTTGTTAAATAGTCTTACACCATTAACCTTTACCAATAGATAATTTTGGTCCAGTTGGCCTATTTACTATGTAGATGACTGCCCCTCATTTTAATGAGCCAGCATCCCAGCACAGTAGGTAAGAGGGGGGAACCTCTAAGAGTTCTCAGGCCTACAGTGGGTTGTCGTTTTTTCAGGGGTGTCCAGTCACAATTTACGTAAATATACAATACGCGAAAAATAGAAGATATAGAAAAAACTGGACTTGGTGGGATATAAGTAGAGGATGTAGAGGGACTGCACTTGGTTGTCCATGCAGTGGTTAAGACGACGCCCCGGTTAGGCGTAGATCGTGGGTTCGAATCCAGCCAAGTCCAGTTATTTTGATTTCCTCTAATTTCGGTTATAACGAGGAGTTCACCTCTTCAACCGATTTTAATTGTCATTGCTATCTATAATAACATATATATTTTTTTCTCTTCCTTGTCCAGTATTCCCTGGACAAGGAGCATATATTACAAAAATACAATACATAATAATACCATCCCGCATCCCCAAGCTAGCGCTTATTTGGGACAAAAGACAAAAATGTTCGCAGAATATTGTTTGGCCCTCTCTTACAATCAACTGCTTAAAATAGTATTATAATAGACTATGTAAGTAATATTCTCATTCACACACATTCACACAGCCATTCCAGCACATTCACTCACTCACACTCGCAGTTAGGGACTTCACGACACTCACTCACGTCTCACTCACTAGTATTTTAAATAAGGACTTTTTATTGTTTCTATTACTAAGCCAACCTAGCGGAGTTAGGGCTATAAAGCCCTCTCTTACACTCAACTAGGAAGGCCCGGGACCGCCTGCTTTACATGCCCTCCGAAGCATGGCATGGTATTGTATTATACAGTAGAATCCGTTTATTACGACACCGAAGGGAATTGAAAAACACGTCATAATAAGCAGATGTCATATAATAGCATATACAAAGCCTTAAAGAAAACCAAACTTCCTTGTGTAATTACGTCATAGGCGGTTGGTCAATATAGGTGGTGTCATAATAAACGGATTCTACTGTATACCATATAATACAATAAGCACTATGAAGTAGGTTATACACAATTCCCCATATTATCATATATTTATATTGATATTTGTATAAGTACAAGAAAGTAATTTTTTTTCCTGCTTCTCGAGTTTTCCCTCTTGAAGCTACCGTCATCAAGGATCATCCTTCAGGGGCATTATCATAATAAGTCACTGAAGCTGGAGGAAGGGAGAGGGGATGGGAGTTAGGGGTAGGAATATTTTAAAATAAAAAGGAACATCTTAATGGCCTTTGAAAATATTCTCAATAATTCATAAAAACCGAGCATTTAAATTAACCAATAGAAAACGGATTAGGCCCTCTCTCCTCCGCGCATTAAGGCTTCTACTCCGATTCCTTGGATTTTTCGTTCTCTTCGTTTTTTCTCTTTTTTTCTTTGTTTCTGAAATATATATTTTGAACATGAATTTTTCTCTTCCATTTTCTTCCAAGTAGAAAAACATAGGACAACCCATAGGCCCGGCATAGGGGTCTTTGCCTGAGGACCAATAGACAAAAAGAGGACCCTCTTCCTTGACCACGGCTGTATATGGGTTTTTTCTCAGCAATATGCCCGGCCGCCACGTTTAAAGGTTCCTATTGGTGTTGGTTGCACCAGGGACGGATTCAGGCCATTCTTTTTCTGGGGGGGGGGGGGTAGTTGTGGGTCAAAATAGGAAAAACATATGTGGGATCGATTAAATCAGAGCGTAATAAATTAGTTAACAATAGATTTGCCAAATTTGGGGGGGGGGCAGCTACCCCCCCCCCCCCCCCCCCATGTATCCGTCCTGCTTGGTCAAGTGTAATCCCTGCTAATACTGAAAAAAAGCAAAAAACTTTAAAGTATTAATTTTTACATAATTTTATTCTACTTTACTGTTTATACGTATTTCCGTATTAACGTATGCGTAGTTATTTGTACGTTAGTATAAGGAAAGCTTTGTGATGGTCCAATTTTTCGATTTCGAGATTTCAACGGAATTGCACTTTTTTGGCCTCCCAGAAACAAAAACAAAATATTTAGCGAAATGTCTGTCTGTCGGTCTCATAATTATCTGCCACGGTACCTATTATAATTGATAAATAGGAAAGGAACGGATTCACTGGTACCGCTTCTTTAAAATACTTCCATGTACTAATGGGCATTATTTGGGTTCGTTAGGCCGTGGGGGAAGCAATTGTCCCCCCAAGCTTTGGAGAATCGTAAATTTATTCTGAGGGTAAGATATAGGTTAAAATAACTTACACTAGGCAGCGAAGTAAAGGGAACTAAAGCAGTGGGAAGTTCTGTTAAGCTGAACCATGAACCCTACTCTTGTGTACCCCCTTCACCGCCCTCCGTCGACCGTTGACGCCCCCCCCCCCCCAGACAAAATTGAAATTTTTCTTTCCTATTACCAAAAAACATTATGTAAGAAGACGTAAGAAGAAATGCTATCTGCTTCCATATATAGTTATAGGATGGGAGATTACATTGTATATTGTTAAGTGTAAATGCAATTAATTAATTTTGAACTGTGGCTTAAGTCTACGACCTTTAGGAAGAAACTTGGGTTGAAGATGGTTCTAGTTTTATCTACCATGGCAACACACAAATTTTACAAATTCGACAAACACCACTAATGATCTTCCTATGGTAATGACTATTCTTTATTGGACCTGAGAACGGTTGCTGTGTATTCTAAAGAAAGGAATTTAATTACAGACCCCATGGCCATATATATTATCTATTCTTTTACAGTCCAGCATTGATAATTTTTGAAAATGAAAATAGACTTTGTAAACATTCCAGCAACAGCTGCGGTTTACATCTTGAGTGGCATTACGAAGACAGCAATGTTAGAACGCACGATATCTCTGAAGATTGGCCTTTTGCAACTTATCAATGGTAAGATTGTCTTGTCGATTCTCACCCCCTAATCTCAATTCGGTAACAATAACAAAATATTTTTAATGGCTTTTAGTAACAGCATACTTCAATTCCGTACGCACTATGTTTTTACTTTTTTTCATACACGAAATAATGGGTTCGTACAAATTTTCGACTTTGCGATTTTGTGTTTCCCAAGATCCTTGAGTTCACCTGAGTCCGAGAAAGTGATTTCGAGGATGGCGCATGTATGTATGTATGTCTGTGCAAACGTATGTAAGTAGAGCTAGAGCCCAAATTACTTTCAGTAAATCTTGGATTCAATGATTCAAATTCAATACAGTCTCAAATAAATAAATAAATGAGGACTTCTTTTGTTCTATTACTAAGCCAACCTAGCGGAGTTAGCGCTATAAAGCCCTTTCTTACACTCTACTAGGAAGGCCCGGGACCGCCTGCTTTACATGCCCTCCGAAGCATGGCCGGAAAATGTAGGAAGTGTAGGACTCGAACCAACAACTTTTCGGGTGAATGTCCATACCACTACTCTACATGTCTTGACTACCACTACTCAAATGATTCTACATAAAAACGTCTTTCAAAATATAACCTCGGAGGCTCAGTAGTACCTAACTGCCTGAATTGAGGGGGTGTATAGTAATATTTATTGAAACCTGTTGGCTTACATTTCATCATAGCATATTTTCACAACTTCTATAAGCTCACCCGAGCAGAGAAATTTTTCAGAATTAAGGAAAAGATGATTTAACATTGACACAGAGTATGAGTTTTCACAATACAATTTGAGCACAGGCTGTATATTTTGAAATAAAATAAAGGAGAAATTAAAAATATTGATAATAGTGTTATGTAGCAATAGCCTAAGCAATGTTTTGTTACACTAATAACTTATAAATAAACTAACAATTAGCATTCAGTTCTATTCAAAAACTATTCTATAATTATTATTATAAAATTCGCATCAAAAGTAGGAGAGATCAGAGTAGCAGAGTAGCTAGCCCAGAGCCCAAAAATTTCAACTGTGTTATTTTTTACGTTTAGCTCATTAGGTAGAAGTGAGCTTCCTGAAACGCATATACAGCAGCTATTCTCAGGTCATGGACCAAAGTAACCGGATGATTTCTGTAGGAAAGTAATGACAGAATGAGAATAATTCTGGTCTACAATTACATTGCTTTTGTTTGGTGTTTATCTGTATTTTATGTGTTTTGTTTAACTACACTCCTTCTCTATCTTTGGCGTTGAGATTTAACTTTTTGGAATATTTCTGTATAATTTGGCCATTTGCGCGCAATCTACCCCTTTCCTCACTTCTAAAACCACCCTGCTTAAGAGAGAATCAAAAATATTACAAAGTTTTCCCATAACTTCAACCTTCCACAATGCTATGTCAAACATTTGTGTGCTTACCTCTCATAGTCTTACATGGCAATTATATTACAAATGTTCACAATGTTACTTCATATTTTCAGAATACCTTCTTCTTCTGGCTCTGCAGCCCTTGATGAGCTTCCTCGGTAACACTCCCCCAGTCATCTCGGTTTTGTACAACAATCCACCATCTACGAACTCCCTACTCACGAAGGTCAGTTTCAAACTCATCCTTCCAGCGTTTTTGAGGACGTCCGTCAGTCGTCTTGCTTTGTACATCTTGTTCGGCATGCTCTACACACCTTGCGATCGGAACTTGACACAAGTTACAGGTTACTTAATGAGGCCATTGAAGAGGTTAATCGGATACATTCATTAAATTGTTTGTACGCTTTTATATCTAACACAACACAATAACAAAACAAATATATACTCTACAAACTGGAAGTCACTTTGAGTACGCAAAAATACTCTTTTTCTTAACTTTATTCCAAGAAAAAAAGTTGGTAACCCTAAGTATCCAATAGGTATAAATAAAATTTCATTCTTTCCTGAATTACTATAAGTAGAACATCGCAAGAAATTGGAGTCACACTATTTTTTTATGTTTTTATTTTATTTTGATAAATCCTTCGAAAAAATCCAGAACTCCATTTCAAAAAGAGATATTCGTAGCCTACTTGGTTAATTGGCGAACAGGAATAACAAAATGACGCATTCCCAAAGCACAAAAAAAAAACTGAATTACGAACTGAATTACGTGGATGTAATAAAAAAAAGACTGGGGTTTCCCCGTAAAATCATAATTGAGTAGCAAGTCTTTGCTTCAATATTTAGTTTCAATTTCATTCTTGAGCCCGGTTCCTATGGGACACCAAGTTTTTTATAATAAAACTCTATACTTCCTTCGGGAAGCCGTGAATCGAATATGCCGGTTGCAGGTCTTGAAAACATAATGACAATATAATAATGAGATGTTCTTTTGTGAAACCAACTAAGCAATAAACATTTGGCCCGGAGTTTCATCCGCTAAGGCGCCCATTCCACCGACCGGCTAGGGCTATTTACAAAAACGGTAACGTGGTAGCAGACATTCAAGACTTAGGTGGCATTTCCACCGACCTCGCATTGCAGAATGCAAATGACATTGACGGAAATTATAATTTTTCTTTTTATAGAAATCTATTATAATGTTTGTACGCCATTTTTTAATTTTAGTTGGTTTGTTTGTGATTTTAATGTATGATCATTGATCAATTTTTACTATGGCATAGAGGAAAATATACATTTCCGTCAATTCTGCAATGCGAGGTTGATGGAAACCCCGCCTAAGTCTTGAATGTCTGCTACCACGTCACTGTTTTTGTAAATAGCCCTAGCCGGTCGGTGGAATGGGCGCCTAAAAGGTTAGCATATTCAAACGCCAGCGCAGTGGCACGTGAACTTACTGACGGTCTAGGCCTGGGGCAGGGACGATTTCAGAAAAAGTTTTCGGGGGGGGGGGGCGGTGGCCTGAAAAAATCGCAATTCTTTTACTTGAGTAACTTTTTTTTTAATTTCCTTCAAAAGTCCATTCTATCTAGTATAAAGCAATTTCTCTCAGGGGGGGGCGCCACCCCCACCCCCCCTCCAAGGATCCGTCCCTGGCCTTGGGACTGCTAGAGGCTCTAGTGCTCTATTTGGGATGCTATGGTCAGCAACATTCCCGGCAGTGGGAGAATTTATCTTTTATGTCGAGTTTCATACCACCCCCTTCCGTTTCATAGTGCTGCTATCTACCAATTGCAATCTTCCGGACCGGATATAATATTCACTGCCCACCTTTTCTGAATTTTGAAGTGGTAGAGGTGAGCTTATAGGCTACGACCGAGGGTCAGATCTTGAGCAGAAGATAGCTTTTCGTCGAGGTCACCAAGGATGTACACAGGGGAAGGGGATTAGGGGGCAACTTCCCCCCAGGACAAGTAGATTAGTGGTACGGTTCTGACTTTTATAAGTGAACATAGCCCATATGTGCCTTTGTATATGCTGTATTTTTTGTTTAAAAAAATTAATATTTTAATGATTTTTAATTATTTTATATAATTACTATTATTACAATCATTAAGGAATGTATTTAATAAGAAATGAAGTAAGGTCCGTAATAATAATTATTCACATAACTATAATTACTGTACTGTATTGTTAACTTTACTCTTCGACAGATCTCTTGCTAATCTCCCGTACCATGCAAGGTACCTCTACATTTCCCTTCCTCTCTAACCTAATTACAGTTCATACACACTCTTAACAGTAAACACAGTAAACACTCACACCACAATACTCAATGCTATACCATATACTATACCACAGCAACAATGTCTTATGACAGCTAAAATAAACTAGTTTGCCGACGTCTTAAAAATTCGATCGATATGTTGTGTAACGTAACGTTGTGTAAGTCTGATGATGGTGTTATCAACGAAACAGCTGTAACCATTTATTTTTAATTATATTTGTGGAAATTGTGCAAATGTCTTATAATTTATAATTGTAATTTTACACATTATGTTTCGTTTCCACGAAGTCACGAGAGAAACCCTACATTGGTTACGTTGTGTAACTAATAATAATATTCCTGTTTGGAATTGACACAACTAGATATACGTGTAAGTAAAAAAAACTAAACTATATACAAGAAGGAAAAAATGCGCATCAATGCGTCTATTACGTATACATTTAATAATAAATAGGCATTTCTAGTATTGTGATCAGCCTTTCGCTATAAATATAACAATAAGAATAATTACTTTAAACGTTACCTATTTTAAATTCCAACCCCTTTAAATGGCACTTGACAGCTATCTCTCCATTTGCATGCAACATCACTAATTACCTAGTTGAAAACGTAATATTTTTTAAATGTGACATAAACAAATTAACATTTTTGCGGATAAAAATCCAGTTCCCATTCGTAATGATGCGACGAATAATGAATGGATCTCGGAATTTGCTTGATAAGAAAAAAATTTAATGGAAAATGAAAAGCAAGAAGACAGCTTTCTCGTTAGCTGCGACTTTTCGAAAGCAATATTGCCATGTTCACCGTTAAACTGCCATCGTCAGCTCCATGGAAAACACTAAAATGAAAAACCCTAATAAATAAATAATAACCTAAATAAAGTATTCCTTTGTCAATCAGTGGCGGAACCTGTGGCGAAGACTATAAGTGTATCGTATGTCAGTATGTGGTAGAGGTTGTCGGGAAATGGACAGATACAGGGGGGGGGGGTATATATTATATATTCAATGCCCAATGTCATGTATTACTTTTCTATTGCAAAATGAGATGCCAGTATGCATTTAATATTCACAGGGTCTGAACACCCTAGACCTTTCGTGCCTACACAGTACAATAGACAATATGAGTCGTCTAGTATCAAAGTCGCCTATGTAATTTTTGACCAATTTTTCAGAAACCAGAAAACCTTTAAATACAGTACATTTAATATATTGTATTAAACTAAACTAATAGTTCAGTAACTGTATTGCCAGTTTAGATTAATACAGTATATGACTTTTACTGTATTTATAGGTTTCGCGGTTTCTGAAAAATTGGTCAAAAATTACATTGGCGACATTGATACTAGATGACTCATATACAGTACCCAGGGCAAAACTGTTATTTTTTTGTACTGTACTGTATTGTATGTACCCGTGTCATATATTATTTTACGTCTGTGCATTTTTTTGAGGAACATCTCAGTTTGCGCAAAGTAATAGCGTCTCAGGTTAAAAAAAAAAATTACAGTACCTTAAAATTAGTACTGTTGTTAGTACAAGGGAAACTCCAAAAAGGTGGGGACATTTTTGTGAAGAGTTTGCAGGGTGGGGGGTGCTCAAGATAAAAAAGCCCCCAAGGAACCTGCCAATGTCTCTCTTGCCAGTACTTTGAATACATTATAAAGGAATTTATTTCTTGTTTTAAAATAAAAGAACTGAGGATGAATTATTGATTGGAATGATACCCTGGGTAATATTCTATTGATCCGCGCTGCGCTTAGTTTAGATAACTGAAGGTGAAACCCCGTACAGGTGTGGCAAATAAAATGTCACAGGGCATACGCCTTAGAAAACATATTCCTCTACATTTGATGGTATGTGTAATCGAGAAGTCACAGTTGTCGAATTTTATTTGTATAAACATTGATAATGCGGGTATGGAAGGAGCTCCGTTACTGTGGCCAATGTGTGTAATTGAGGATCGCATTTTTCACTTTTTAGAAAGACTTTTTATGGACCTAGGCTTCCTTATATAGGCCCATAGGCCCCTTGTCCAATGACAACGACAGGGACGGATCCTTGGGGGGCGCCCCCCCCCCCCCCCCCCCCGCGAGAAAAAAAGCTTTATACTAGATAGAATGGACTTTTGAAGGAAATGAAGAGAAAATGTTACTCAAGTAAGGGAAACGCGATATTTTTCAGGTCACCGCCCCCCCCCCCCCCGAAAACATTTTCTGAAACCGTCCCTGGACAACGACCCCTTTGATTTCGAATGAATTGTTTCCGTATGCATTTTTGCCCCTGGCTAACTGGTATACGTGCTTAATGTCAACCTACACTGGCTACAAGCGATAGTGAACAAGCTGAGACAAGCTTAACATTGACGCAATGAAACAGGCGGAAGCATTACTTAACGAAAAAAAAATTTCTAAGTTAGGCAGCAGCTGTAAATTTTGTCAGCAGACTAAACATAAAGTGCATATGATGAATCAGTAGAATCCTGGATGATGATGATGTCTTTCTGAAAGCGTACATGGAAGTACCACGGCCTATCATCCCAGATTCTACTGATTCATCACGTAACTCCGGCCGTGAAAGCCTTTGAAATTACATTACATTACAACCTAATGCTGCGTGTGTTTCACTGTTAACTCAGCCTAAAAATATTAGGTTATGCAACTGCTCTAAATTTTGACAGTAGACTAAACAATAGACTAACTTGGTAATTGAAGGAGAATACTGCCTAACAAATAATAGTCACTTAAATATAAGCTATGTCGTATCTTGCATTTGCCTAGTTCAACCTTCAATAGGGTGTGTATAGCACAAGCTATGGCAAAAACACCTAATTTACTAATTTGTACCATAACGTAATTGTCATTGGTTAATTATTACGTTCTCTTCGGGGGGAAAAAAAATATTCAGCAGTTTTACTGCACTACACTTTCTACATTTTCTGGCTATTCTTCGGAGGGCATGTAAAGCAGGCGGTCCCGGGCCTTCCTAGTTGAGTGTAAGAGAGGGCTTTATAGCCCAAACTCCGCTAGGTTGGCTTAGTAATAGAACGAAAAAGTCCTTATTTATTTATTTTAAGCTTGATACTATATCCAAATAGATTCAGTGCGCTTCTCAAAAGAGTTATAAAATATAATGTATATAAATATTATATATATTAAAAATTATACTATTAAGTTATTAGATACATTCCTGCTAAGTGCTTCTTTCATTATAATGCCATAATAATAAATAGGCTATTTTTTTTTTTTTTGTATTTGGTTTTACTTCGGTCGACAGTCACTTACCATACTCGAAAAGGTCACCCCCCCCCCTCCACTGGAGAATAGGAAGAGAAAATAAAAACAATAATTGATTTTGGAACAAAGTACGTAAGGACTCCGAAAAATTTTCCATAGGCCGCCACTTCCAAACGATGATAGGTGTCCCGACTGATTGATTTGTTTAGTGCATTGTCGATTAAATAAGACTAAGCAAGTTATAAAAGTTTTAATAAACTGCTAAAAACAAATACCGTACAAAAAATTGTCAGATTTTAGAGTGACGTTTTTCTACAGCCCAAATCCTCTTAAGTAACTTAAAATTGTAGAAAGAATGAGACGCAACTGATCCACAATAAAATATATATTAACAGTGACCCAGGCTTTACACAATTGTGTCAATGTTAATATCAATTGGTCACTGTTAATATATTTTATTGTGGATCAGTTGCGTCTCATTCTTTCTACAATTTTAAGAATGATGAAGTTCCGTACCAAGTCACTTTGGAGAATCACACTATGCCTCTTAAGTAAACATATTTACACATAGTAATAAATAAATATTGACATTTGTTCTATTACTAAGCCAACCTAGCGGAGTTAGGACTATAAAGCCCACTCTTACACTCAACTAGGAAGGCCCGGGACCTCCTGCATTAGATGCCCTCCGAAGCATGGCCAGAAAACATAATACGATTCGTATTGTACACGTAATAATCGCAAAACATTATTTTTTCAGCGCAAAACTGCGGTAATATTATTTTATGGTGTTTAACAGATTTAATATTAGGCTACTGAGAAAATCCTGATCCCGGGGCTTTGAACGCCATAGTGAGAGTAAGTTTATTTTATAAAATAAGCTGAGTGGAAGAAAATTTATTTTTGAGGGGACGCAAATCGTAACCAACTGTTAGGAAATGTTAACACTCGACTTGCGCTCATCCTGAAGCAAGCGAAGATTCTATTATATTTTTCAATATAGCATTGTTCATTCTCATTTTCAATTGTCTTTATATGTATGCATAATTTTTACATGGACATGCTGGTTCTTGCAATGGGATAGATTATTATTTTTTGTTCGATGGGCTGTTTATGGAACCCCCGAAAGTATTTGACATTCGAACCACCCCCCCCCCCCCCCGGGTAAGTAAAGTTGTTAACCGTTATTGGTCGTGCTACGAGTACTCCTAAAGCTTTCCCACACAATGCAACAGTAGAACACTCATAATGACTCAATTCACAAGCTAAAGACTACACAGTTTTTTGTTTTCAAAATAAAAAATAATTAAATGTGTCATTGGAGTGGAACCCTGATGGTAAACGGCCCCCTCAGACCACGCCAGCTTTAGACTTAGTGACGGAAATTAGAATTTTTCTTTTTATAGAAATCTATTAAAATGTTTGTACTTAACATATCCCATGACGCCATTTTTTAATTTTAGTTTGTTTGTGATTTTACTCTATGATCATTGATCAGTGTTATCGAATGTTATCGAGAAGTTAATAATATAATATAATTCAATAATTCAATACAATAATGCTATGTTACAGCGTTTTCTTAAGTCCATATCGCAAGGCAAGGGCCCGTGTGCGACTTATACTATCTGATCAATTTTAACTATGGCATAGAGGAAAATAAACATTTCCGTCAATTCTGCAATGCGAGGTCGGTGGGAACCCCGCCTAAGTCTTGAATGTCTGCTACCACGTCACCGTTTTTGTAAATAGCCCTAGCCGGTCGGTGGAATGGGCGCCTTAAAGTTAGATCGACTGTGACATGACCCAGCTCAATATCAGGCTGCATGAAACACAATGCATTTAGCTGAAGCAAAAATAATAAAAACTCATATTTTACTTATTGTTTACAACTTAATTGCTTAGCGGATTTTAGGCTGCCACGAAACCGAAGCCACTACGCATTACAAGATACTAGGCCTATATGTGATGAATTGAAATAGTAAATGTGTCTGTAAAATTTTATGGACTCACACTTTACAGTTTCTATCTCTTGTCTATGAGTTGACATACGGTAATAATAATAATAATAATAATAATACCAGATGTATTCAATATAATCCAAAGGGAAACCAAAAATGCCTGGCAGGCTGCATGGCGAGACACCATTAACAATAAGTTAAGAAGCATCAAACCAGTTATTGGCGATTGGCAAACCTCCTATCGCCTAAATCGATCAGAAGAGACTGCTCTTGCCAGATTGCGCATAGGGCACACCCGCCTTACCCATCGACATTTGATGTCTGGTGACCAGCCCCCTACATGCAGCAGGTGCGGAGTTCCACAATCAGTGGAACACATAATTACCGAATGCCCTATATACGCAGCGGGCAGATTTTCGTTACCGAAACCACACACCCTGCCAAACTTATTAGGGGACAAGCATGGGCCGGTCACGGCAACGTTAAGCTTTCTAAGCAAGACCGGAGTCATGCCCCACCTGTAGACCGTAGACAAAACCATTCTAAAACACCCATGACTTCCGCACACACACACACACACACCGACCGGCGCAAATACTCGAAAGAGTCCCGCGCCTTTAAAATAAAAAAAAATAAAAAAAAAATAATAATAATAATAATAATAATAATAATAATAATAATACGTGTATTTAACAAAAAAAATTTCACATTCTTCTAATAACCGGTGCCACAAAGCCAATAAAGGCGCGTTGGGATCACCGCACAATTCACTTTATTATGCTAGTTTTTTAATCAGTATCAGTGAGTAGACTTAAAATATAGTTCTTAATTGCAGACAATGTAATATTTTCTAGGTATCCGGCCCATTTAACATTTAACTCGAGGAATAAAAAAAAGCTGATTTATAAATTGAATTTATTGAAACATAACGTTGGCCTAGTCAGAAACGCTTTCAGTCTTCGGAAGGAAATTGTGTCCTGTATAAAATTAGCGTTAGAAGTAGTATTTGTCCCACTTTCCACGCAAAGTACCGGTACGAGAAACCCCGTACGTATGCCTTCTTATTTTGTATCAATTAGTATGGGTACAGACTACAGAGGTAGATTTTATGAGTAGTTCCATGGTAAATAATAGCCCTAGGGATAAATATGGATTGCCTCGACTTTTCCTATCCCAAAGCACTGAATTCGTTGTCGGGACCATTGCGTAGACCAATATGCAATGTATTTGGCATAAATTAACAATAATTAAATTTCATCAAAAAATAATTTTTTGTTCTAAACTAAAACTTTGCTTGGGAAAGCTACCTGTTTGGGTTTGTTACTTTAACACCTAAAACATACCTGAAGTCACAAAATATCGATAGAAAGGTTCATTAGAAAAATGATTTTTTAGTCATTTTTCGTGAAAATTGAGTATTTTTTTTTTGCCCTCGAAACCAAACTATTAAGGGGTAAACAACCTATTGGGGTTTGTTTACATTAATAACGAATAAATTATTTGTGAATTTAATGAAAATCGTTAGAGCCATTATTGGGAAAACCATTTTTTTAGCCATTTTTTGGAGTAAACCTCAAAAAATTCAATTAGCCCAAAAAATATGTAAGATAAAATAAAGATATGATTTGTGAACCTACATGCGAGTAGTTTGCCCCCAAATCGATGAACAGACAGACAGAGAAACAGAGAGTCTTTTTGTAAAAAATACTTTTGGGTTCTTTGTACCTCAAAACGATCCGTTGAAATCTGGGAATCCAAAATTTCGACCATCACAAAGCTTTCCTATACCAACGTACAATATAAGTTGGAAAACAATTATTCTATTATGACCTAACCAAGTTCGGTTACGAGTCACGATGTGGAAGATAGGTGAAAGGTAAATTCAACTGATAGCAGTATTATTTAAAAGTAAATTCATCTAGATATACGTGTCCATAATAATAAAAACATAGCTGAAAAATTGGGTTGAATGATACAGTAGCGTAAGATTTAATACAAACACAATACAACACATTTCAATAAAATACAATTCCCATGATTCAGGCAACCATAAATTGCGTCATAAAGTTCTATAAAATTTAGAACGGTTGCGCTCTGTCACAAGACCATTTCTGTAGGCTAGGAATTGCGGCATCGCTTCAACAGCTGGTCCTTAAATGCTGAATTCACGCTTACCTCTGGGTTGAGACGTCATTGGTAGAATTCCAAAAGAAGGGTTTCTCCACCTATGATGGTTTACAATACAATATATATTTCAGTTAAATTATACAATACAAGTAAAGTATAAGATAAAATCGTCCGTTTAGACAGGTTGCTGCCCTGCTCACAAACACCGGCCTATCTAATACTCGGTCGACTCCTGATGGACGCTGGGCTAGAACTATGCTCAGCTGACAACATATTTTTTATTTTTATTTTTATTTTTTTACAAAAAAGGTTAATTGCATACAAACAATTCAATGAATGTATCCGATTGACCTCTTCAGTCGCCTCACTAAGTTACCTAATAGGTACTTGTGTCGAGTTACGACACGTCTCCGATCGCATGGCGTGTAGAGACTCGAACAAGTACAAGCACGCTACCACCTGGCCATCGAAGTCAACATATACCTGGACACTGGCCGTCACTAAAATCCATTAAAAGAACCGGTCCGACTTTACTCGAACATGCTTAGAGTAATTCCTTAGTAAATAATTTCCCTATCCCAAAGCACTGAATTGATTGATGAGACGATTGCATAGTCTAGACTGATACATTACAACACAGTAATATTGACAGGGTATGCATAGTAATAAGGCATAAATTATCCAGAAAGTCTTTAAAAAAAAATTCTTTGTGCAAAACCGTTGTTTCTCCTTGTCCCATCACTTTCCAGGTTCTCCGGTCTTGTGCATCTTCAGGTGACAGACGAAGGACCCTGTTTCTAAGGACATCCTTGGTCGTCTTTGTGAAAAAGTCACTCGCACATTGTAGCATGGCCATCTTCTCTACTCTTCGCGTGGCCCCACCTCGCTCACCATGTTAAAAGAGTGACCAAATACACCAACTCGTTATAGCCGAAATTAGAGGATTTAGAAAAATCAGGCCTTGGTGGGATAAGGGATTAGAACCCACGAACTGTGCCTATTCCGGGCATCGACGATTCCACCGGATAGGCCTCTAATTTCGGTTATAACGAAATGGTTGCCTCTTCAACATAAGTTAGTTTAATGTCAGTATTATGTACCACATAATGCTGCAATATATTGAAAACACCAAGTTGCTCCTAAAGTCCTCGATCATTGAAGCATACGAAAGAAACAAACAAAGCTTTTCAATTTTCAAATTTTCATAAACGAAGAATAACCCTGGGAAAGATAATTGTCCCCTTCCTGAAATTCTCAGCACCAGTACGATTAGGAAGGAAGATGTTTATTTAGTGAATTAAATGATTGTCATACACACATGTCTTTGCAAGCTACGAAATATTTTAAATATTTTCCCTCAGGGTAATTTAAACTGGGGGAGCCGGCATTAGGTAAACATGGGCCGAAAGCTCACCAGCTTCCAGCATGGCTGGTTTATGCTCTGTTAACCTATGCCAACTATTAGCGATTAGATTTAATTGTTGCACAAAACATTGTTTCTCGGAGACTTACTGCGTGTTGCCGCCGCAGTAGTTTTCGGATCGATGCCGGAATTTCCGACGGATATATCATAACGAGGTCTGGAATAATCCAGCTGGTAAAGAGCTGGATTATGTAACAGAAGGTCGAGGTTCAAAATTCGAGATGAATGGAATTTTTTCGTAGGATGTGGATCCACCCAAATGAGTAAGTATCTTGTCATTGCCGGTATTTTTTGGATCGATAAACGTTTTTCCAACGAATATATTCATGACAAGGTCCGAAATAGAACTGGAATATGAAGGGGAAGATCAACAACTCGGCGTAAAAGGAACAATTTCCGCCGGCCAATGTTTCCACTAAACCTAATAGGTACCTTACCATTACGCGGCTGCCGGCCATGTTTGAGACCACAACAAACCACATAGGCTCTCCTTTTATACGTTAGTATAAGAAAAGCTTCGTGGCCTTTGTGATGGTCGAAATTTTCGATTTCGAGATTTCAACGGACTTATACGTTTTGAGATCGCAGGAGCCCAAGAAGTGGCGGTAACGAAATTTACGAGTTATAATAAAGCCAGTAGTACACTCAAAACGTTGTGGATCAAAATAGAACAAACTTATGTACATAGTATCGATTAAATTAGAGCGTAATAAAAAAAATTAAAAAAAAAATTAACTACATTTTGGGGAGGCAGATACCCCCCTCCTCCCCCCCCCCCCCCGCTGACCCCCCTTATCCCCCCTGTATCCTCTGTCCATGCCTACATGTCCTGAAGTTCTACCTTATTATTTATTGAAAGCCATCGATATTACATTTGCCTGAATAAGGTAAGTCGCTTTCCGGCATAGACAAGGAAACAAGGATCGAGAGCAGCTAGGGGAGATTTAAGGCAGCCTGCCATCAATTTCTGGGGAATGGTGTGTGCGAGTAAATGAGTGAGTGCATGAATTTTTCTTTTCTTATGTTGTTTAGGCTATCTTTTTTTTACAGGAAAACTATCTTTGTTCAAAAAATTTATTGTAAACAAAAAATTGTGCAGGTTAGCTGGAAGAGTAGCCCTTCGGGGCTAAAGCTCGTCTGAAAATAAAGACGATATTTCATTTCATTGCGATTTCCTTACTTTTGTAATGTACATAATTTAAAAGAGAGCGGTAGCGTGATGTCCAAATTTATAATTCTATTAAAATACCCAGTGGCTCTAACGAGCTGACCCCTAGACCTCTAGTTTGTTAGCTATTCTCAAAGCAAAAACCATGAAAAACCGTACTATCATTAAAACTTTCGACTGCGCATACTAAGTGGACCTAACGCAAACTCTATTCTGGCCTGGGTACAATTAAGAAACGGCCAACCGTAATTTTGTCTAAAAGTACGCATAACCTTTACCTTTTCCAGCATTATTTCAATTTATGGTTTTCGTTTGGCTCATGAAAAATTTAAATGTGAAATTCGTAGTCGTATCTGTTCATATGTGGGCAGCTCTAAATTACATTAATGTAGTTTATTTATTTTATTTATGATTACTATTAAGATTATTACATAGGAGAGAAGGTTAACAGTTCACGGAGGGGAGGGGAACTTGATTTGATAATATGTTTAAAATTCAAGGAGTATTTGCTTCTAAATGTAAGTTCCCGTTTCTTTAATTCTCTTGTAGATGATAAGTTACATTGACAGCTACCCAAATTCCTTCCGAATATATTTCATTGTAATGTAATTGTAATTTTTGAAGGACTTTTTATATTGTTAAAGTATCAACGCAATGGATTAAACAAATTTAGTCTCAACTGAACTTGGTAGCAAGATCGGGTAATTGTAATTTCTTTGAAGGACTTTATATGGAACCGGGCCTACTTATAGCGGCCCATAGGTCCCATGTCCAATGCCAACGACCCCATGGATTTCAGACATTATTTATATTGTTTCCGTATGAATTTTTGGCCATTGGCAAACTGGTTTACGTTCACGATGTCAACCTACCACGGCTTCAAGTGATAATGGACAAGCTGAGACAAGCTTACCATTGACGCAATGAAACAGGCGAAAGCATGACTTAGCCAATTAAAGATACGAGTCACCCCCGAATACATTTACTATTTTATTTTTCAATGGTTTTGGAGGTCAATGGTCACCTGCTACTCCCATGTCCTGAAATTATGTCCGCTATAAGGCGCTTATTCCACCGACGTCAAATATCAATGTGCATGTGGATGACGTGGTAGCAGACATCATTAATTAGTCTCTGCCATATTATAACTTAATTTATAATATATAAGTAAAGTATATACATTATAGTCTCCTTAAAATATGGCAGAGACTAATTAGTGATGTCTGCTACCACGTCATCCACATGCACACTGAAAATTGACGTCGGTGGAATAAGCGCCTAAAGCAACTGCCTATTTTCCTGCTAGTAGCAGTGAATGGGCCTTTAATACTATTGTTTTACATTAACATATATAACGTATAAGCCATGGGTGGCAGCTCGACTCTTCGGCCTTCGCGTCTCGTTTTCCCCCCGTAGGCACTTAAAGATTAGGAAAACTATCAAAAATGACAATAAATCCCCCTAGAATAGAGCATGTACTGTTTTCTTTTGTACGCTTGTAATGCATTGTAATGCGTTGTAAGAGCATAGCAGGAAATGACCACAATTCCATTCTCAAGTCTTTTTTTTTATTTGGCTAATTTTTTTGTAGAAGTGTAACTGGTGTAAACTGTACCTGTACAAATATAAATATATTATAATAAATATATTATTATAATTACATGCATAAAACAAATTTTTGGGCTAAATTTTATATAAATTGAATGGTAAATTGAATAAGAAATATAATATATAATAATAATAATATAATATAATTGTATAATTGATAGATTTTGAGGTGACCCAGGGGTGGTGAATTTCTACGATCACCGTCCTCTTGACTAAATTCTTATTATGTAGCCTATTTTGAATTTTTCGATGCCCTCCCTAAGTCGAATTTAAAAACTCAACGTGCCTCGTATCCGCAAGTTTAGATACAAACTTAGAAACCTGGATGTGAACTTGAAATTAAAAATATTGACTGCGAAACCTACCCTACCTTCTAAAAAAAACTTTAAATAACCTGCATTAATTATTAATAACAGTATACGATTCAGAAGTGTAAATTCTAAGAAGACACTGAGACCCGACAGGATTTGGTAGGTTATTTTGGTCTTTGGTATTGGTAGGACGGTGAAATACGCTGAATACAGCAGCCAATCTCACGGAGGAAAAAAGAAAATTAATTAGTGTATAAATAAATAAGTGGGCCGTGATTGAACGGAGGAAAGGTAAGGTGCCCATAGTCGGATTTAAAAACTCAATTGCCTATTTGGTTTTCTTAGGGTGAGGGGAGAATTTGAAGCTTCAATGAGAATTGATGTGTTCGTAAAGCTACTTGTTAACGGCTCCGTGGGTCATTTATTAAAGCAAGGGATTTAATCATGAGTAAAGGTATCTATAAAACTTTTTTTTTGCGGATTAATATCTATGCTGCAAAGGGAAGTAATAATGTGACAGGGTTTCTAAAAAAGGGACACATTTTCATAGACTGTCTGTAACAGATTCTGGTCCCTCAATCGTTGATAAAGCAACGGAAAGTGGAATCAGATAGAAGCCACCCATGTGTGTGCGCATAAGAGGATCACCTTCCTAGTTGAGTGTAAGAGAGGGCTTTATAGCCTTAACTCCGCTAGGTCGGCTTCGCAATAGAACCAAAAAGTTAACATTCATTTATTTATCATTGGATTTAAGGATGGAGCGGGTGTCCTTTGGTCTTTGTGCACATTAATTACTTTGGTATTGCATTATTGTTTGTATTGTTTGCATTGTGTTGCATTTTTTTATTGTATCAATTAAATGATTCTGGATTTTTGTTTGTTTCTATCTCTATTTTAATGTCACAGAGCACGGCGGTTACTCACCAACAAAAATATGTTTCTGTAAGTGGGGGACTAAATCTGTACATTATTTTTTGAATAACCTAAGTGCAAAACAGGCCTAGTAGGTGTTGGTATCATGTAAGCACTATCCTCTGATGCTTTTCAAGTATCAGACAAAAACACATAACTGCAAACAGGATGGGGGAAAAATTTTTAAACCATAGGATACATTGCTTGATAAGTAATAAATATTGGCGTCGATGACTTGCGAAGTTGAGCGCAGTCTGGTGAGATGGGCCAGAGCAGGCGAAGACCCTTCAAGAGCTGTAGTGCCAAGGAGTAAGTTAGTAAGCATGCGTGGGCTCCTTGTGGATTAAGATAAATTTTCGAAGGAAGGGCTAGCCGTCCCTCTGCTGTGCAATAAAGTGTATTTTAGTCGATATGTCTTTTAAAAACTTTTGGAAACAATAAAAAGAACCGGTCCGAGTTTACTCGAACATGCTTTCCAATTTATCAACATTAGTAGATAGAGAATATGGGTAATTTAATGGTAAATAATTTTCCAGTGGTTAAATTTCCGATATCTCGGGGGGGGGGGGGGGTCAGGTTGTCCACCTGGCGTCACTGGAAATGAGATAAATTCTAGATAGGTCATACCAACAAATTAATTACCCCACAGCAATAATGGCAGGACACGCAATGCATTTGTGCGCGAATTTTCTATCATTTTTTCAAAAAATAATTTTTTGTGCAAAACCAAATACTTTTTTGGGAAAGCAACCTATCCGGTTTAGTTACTCAATATAACACCTAAAACATACCTGAAGGAAGAAATCATTGATAGAAAGGTGTCGCAGAAAAATTATTTTTTAGTCATTTTTCATTAAAATTTAGTCATTTTTATTTTTTTACCCCCAGAAGCAAACTATCAAGGGGCAAGCGATCCCCCGCATTTTATCAACATTAACAACAACTACAATACATGTGAATTTAAAAGAAATCGTTGGAGCCGTTTTTGGGAAATAATTTTTTTAGACGTTTTTTTGAAGTTTTTTTAAAATAAAATCCCCCCAAATTGAGTTAGCCCAAAATAAAATAAATGGTCCCGAGGTATGATTTTTGTGAACCTACATGCCGAATTTCATCAAAATCGACTGAGTAGTTTGCCCGGAAAACGACGAACAGACAGACAGACAGACAGACAGACAGACAGACAGAGCGACAGACAGACATTTCGTAAAAACCACTTTTTTGGGTTCCTGGGACCTCAAAACGTGTAAATCCGTTGAAATCTCGGAATCGAAAATTTCGACCATCACAAAGCTTTCCTTATACTACGTTATAAATTGGAAAGCAACTAGCTAACAGTTGCACTTCAAAATCATTTCTTCAGGGTTTTTTTTATATATAAAAAGGTTAATCGCACACAAACAATTTAATGAATGTATCCGATTGACCTCTTCAGTGGCCTCTGTACGTTAGTACTCGTGTTGAGTTACCAAGGCCGTAGCCAGGATTTTTTTCGGGGGGGGGGGGGTTAGAAATTTCATTGGATGTTACATAGTGGTTTTTATTTTTCCTCTCAAATCTAGTATGAAGCCCCATGAACCCCCCCTTGGCTACGGCCTTGTGAGTTACGACACGTCTCCGATCGCATGGCGTGTAAAGACTCGCATAAGTGCAAGCACGTTACCACCTGGCCATCGAAGTCGATCAAATTAGAATATTATATGTAATAATATTATGTAGAACGTAATATAAAATTATTTCACAGCTATAAATGTACAATCTAGAAGTACAAGAAACTTTCATATAACTCTGACTTCTGGGTGTAGATGAAAGTTATACAGAATTATTAGAATTCGTGCAAAGAAATTCGCCAAAAGATTCCCGAATTCAACTAGCGCTTCCAGTCGGAATTTTGCTGAAAATGGGGGAAATCTGTATAGATAGCTGAGTAAGCGAATTGTAATACCACCTAGCGGATACTTGCTGAACTTTGCCTGGGAGCATACACACTACCCTCTTCAGCATTATAAAATGCATTGTGCATTGTAAGGCAGGTATTAAGAACTCGATTATTTCGATTATTATATTTATTTTTATTAAGAATTCCAACTTGGGTGAAAACTACAGACCAATATCCTTGATAAATGCTTTTTCCAAATGCTTCGAGATACTGTTAACAGATAGGCTTTATTCTTATTATTATGTAAAGAACGGGAACCACTCATAAGCAGCCGTTAATTCGTTACCGCCATTTTGTAAATTTACGGTAAGCGGGGGTAAGCTTACCAGATACCAAATCCAAGGGCGGATCCAGCAGAACATTTAGAGGGGGGGGGGTCACAAGTTGTATGTGTAGGTGTGCAGCCTATACCCCCTACCTCCCGAAAAATCGTTTTTGCAAAAAATATTTTTACTATCTTATGAAATTACTCATTTAGGGGGGTCATGACACCGTGACCACCCCCATGGATCCGCCACTGACCAAATCGCACTTGCCATCGTACGCACACTGACTCTTATTTAAAAATACGTTGCGTACACCTCTGTGAAATAACCAGTGTTTCTTAACGATTTGAAGATTTTGTAAATAATAATTGGAAAATTTTTCTTTATGTGCTCCGGGAGAAGTGGCAGCAGCCCTCCCAAGGAGCCCCTGATCAAAGAGAAATTGGACCCCTCCATAATTTGGATTTGCTACTGATAAAACTAGGCATCAGTAAAATTGCAACAAATAGGCTAGTAGTAGTATGGTTGGACACAGTCCCAGGCCACGGTGTGGGCCCATAGGACAGGGGACCTCCTGATTATAGTGGATTCCGAACCACTTGGGTGAAGTCACAAGGGACAAGTCCTACCATGTTTCCCTACCGACACTGTGCAGACTACCAAGTTATCTGCATCTTTAAACCTGCTCTGGTCCGCTGGATTCAACTTGGTAAGGCGTCCGGCAAAAAATAGGCTAACTGAGGTAATTTTGTAGTTTTCAGAGAGACCTTCCTGTTGAAGATGGCATTTAAAACCCAGAGGGCCATCACATTTGAGGGCTGAGAATTTGTATGAGAACCTATGATTGGTATTTGATCAGAAACATGCCCATTAGCACCGTTCTCTCCCAACCATTGAAGGTTACATTTATTAATTTATTTATTACTGCTCGTATGGTATTTGACAGATTTCCATGTTCAATAATTTACTCCAACAGAAATACACTAGTGTACTATTCTATAACATACTCGTACCTTGATCTTAACACATTCACTGCCAGACCAAAATCGGAAGTTTTCCAGATAGCGAAATGTCTAGCGGGGGGGGGGGGGGCATATCTCTGTCATTGGCTACCATCTTGAATGTGGCAAAACATAAGAAGATGAATTTCGTTTCCAAATGAAGACAGTGTCAGGAGAACGTAAGGAATTTGTAAAGTTCTGAACCCCGAAGAGCACCCTATCCTCCGTTCCTTTATAATTAATTGTAAGTTAACGTCCATTACTTTTCATCTGTTTTGCGTAACCCTACTGTAAGTGACATAAAGAGTGTCATAAAACACCGTCACCTTTTACACAGAAAATCTTTTAAACTAGTTGGAAGTTCATTAGTCGGTCTAAATAATTATTTGTTTTCAAGTCGAGTTGAAAAGCTAAGTTTTCCCATGTAAGAGAAATTTTAAATATTTCATAAGTTAGTCGAATCACTTCAACTATAATTTGAAAGCCCAGAACTTAGAATTTTACGAAAAGGTTACGGAGAAATTCCCACTCCAAAATCTGACACATTAAATGCATAAGAAAATAAATAAACCGTGCCTTTTTGTTATATTACTATATGCTAACCTGAGTTACCTGATAAAGTAAGTAAAGTAAATTCGTGTCGGGGTGGTACTACCCGTGGTACAGGAGTTTTCAGGTTGCATCAACAGCCTCCTGTTTAACCTATCGACAGTCAGGGAAGACTGCCGGGACCGCCGGCTTTACATGCCCTCCGAAGCATGGTAGTCAGAAGATAAATAATTGTACCACTAGAAAATTTTGGCATTCGGGTGGGACTCGAACCAGTCACCTTCTGGATGATAGTCCGAGTCGTTACCTCTACGCCATTCTGACTACTGATCTTACCTGATGGAGTTAGGGCCATATAGCCCGTTCTGATAACTAGGGAGACCCGGTACTGTCTGCTTTACATGACCTCCGAAGCATGGCCAGAAAAATTGTCCAGTAGAACTGAAACCTTGGTACACCCAACCCTGTGGGATATCATACCATCATCAGTAGAGAAAAATTGCGGCAGCAAGACGGGTTCCTGACCACAACATCCCAAATAGAGCAATTAATTAATTAATTAATTAATTTTTACTTTTTTGTTCTAGCGGATTTAAGGCCTTAAGGCTTTACATGCCCTCCTTCATTTCCTCTGAAGCATAACCAGAAACTGTCCAGTAGATTGAACTGAAACTTTGGTACACCCAACCCTGTGAGATATCATACCATCATCTGTAGGGAAAAATTGCGGCTTCAAGACATGTTCCTGACCACAACATCCCCAATAGAGCAGTAGTCAAGAAAGAGAATCTTGGGCCAGTCCTCATGCCTAGATCCTCAGCAAATTAACTTGCCAAGGATCGTTTTTAAATAGGTAGAGGAAGCCATAATGTCAGTATAAGGGAAGTTCTCAAGTAGACAGCTAACCACTAAGAAAAAATTGCTTCCGCTGCTTCCCATTGACAAATTGAAGCCGCTACATCCGTGAACGCGCTTAGCGCCCAGGCGAAGAGTGTCATCGAGGAATATATAGTAGATGCATGGCCGTGCCCCGGGGGGGGGGGCAAGGGGTCCGGACCTCCCCCCCCCGAAATTATTTTTTTTATGTAAACCTGTATTGATTGAAGAATTGGAATAAATTTAGTTTGAACACTGGATAGAATGGACTTTCATTAATAAATTAACTAAAGAAAATTATGGACCCCCCCCCCCCCCCGAAATAAAAACCTGGGCACGGCCTTGAGTAGATGTAAAGGTACATATATATATATATTGAAAACATGTCTTAATTAAATAGCTCCAACGAACGATGACTAGAAAATACCAGTCTCATTTAAAATGCAGATTTTGTGAGGTAATCTCAGATACTGAACTTACACACATTACTTACTTCTACGCACTGTTACGTTACATGTAGTTTTCCAAATGTACTCTTTGCACGGGATGAACCCTGCAGCATATTATTAAGCAGTTATTAAGTTAGGTATTAGTTAGTTCAAGGCCGTAGCCAGGAGTTTTTTCGGGGGGGGGGGGTAGAAATTTCATTGGGTATTACATAGTGGTTTCTATTTTTCCTCTCAAAATCCGATTCTATCTAGTGTCGAGCCATTTCATTTCGGAGGGGGGGGGGTTGAACCCCCATGAACCCCCCTTGGCTACGGCCTTGAGTTAGTTATTAGTTAAGTTAAGTTATTAAGCAGTAATGTAATTATGTTTTTTTTTTTTTCAGAAAATATACTGTATCCAGGTTTCTCTAGTGACTTCGAGTAAGTGAAACAGTTAACATTCATTATGAAATATACTGTATTTTTTGATGCATTGCAGTATGCATTTCTGTATATATTGCTCCTTGATTTGCCAACTGATTTAACTGCAAATTCAACTTTTTTTCTTTTTTTACTACATAAAAAATTTCATTTCTTTCCCTCTTTTTTTACATCCAATAATCGCATCTCTTCATCATCGTATTTCTTGACAGAAGTGTAGGAGATACATTGATTAAAATCACCGGAAAAAACTTTGGAACGCTCTCCAGAAAAATTTGCAGTTAGAACAGTTGGCAAATCAAGGAGCGATATGTTTTAAAGGGTTAGTTGAAATTTTAAATGGAAAAAAATGAAAAAGGACAGATTCGTTCAGATGTGGAAATGAAAAATATTCATTATTTCTTTCGTTCTTGACAGGAGGAAAAGACAAATCGAGAAGGACAAACTCCTTAGCTGACGCCTGTAGGGTATAGACGTCAAAACAGTTAGGGCGGCAAAAAGTTGTAAATGCTGGAAAAGCAGTAAACAAAAAATAGCAAGTAGGCATAAAAACATAAATAAAAGAATCGCTAAGGGAGACAGGACAGGAGAAATGACGCTTGAAATGAGAGTTGACGCGAGGCTTTAATGAAATATCAATTATCAGAAGATCCAATGTTTTCTTCCATCTACATAATGACGTTTTTTTCTTGAAACCCATTTCATTTGTCCCCTTGCTGGGAGGGAAGAGGGGGGGGGGGCAGTGAAAACGTTCACTACATTTCCTCTTCTCTGATTCTGACAAATGACAACTAATGTATTTCAAAGATTTTTTTATTTATTATTTCACATTTTGCACTTACTAGTATTCCTTCTATAGCCTGATAGCCAACCTATTGAGTTGCAGAAGCCCAAAATGCAGATTTTAGTAAATTTAAGTAAAATTGCCAAAAAAGTTAATCCTGTGTTTGAGATGACAATTTGGTCATTTCTGGTGATTGACGTTTAAAATGCATTTAGACTAATCTCACAGTGCCGCTAAGTGTACAAGCAAAGTAAAATTGCCTAAACTAAGGGCTCCCAAATTTTTTTATCCGTGGACCACTCCATTATTTTCTGATTTTCCGTGGACCACCGTAGGTTCGGCAGGAAAATCGTCAAATTCTAGGAGGATTTGTGCCTATGCTAATATTTTGTTAAACGTTTAGGGCTGGTATCGGTTGGATTTTATAGTTCAGTGCCAAGACTTACTGTATTTTACTTCAAATTTCCAATATCTCAGCTAATTTCTTTTCTTATTTCTTACTATGGACCACCTGATATATGCCAGTGGACCACCGGTGGTCCATGGACCACAGTTTGGGAACCCCTGGCCTAAACAATTAATTTCACCGTTGCTCACATTTGCAGGCCCCTCTTAAAATTTACAAACCTTACCTAAAATGTCCATGCTCACTTTAAATTTAGAGGCTTCACTAAAAATTTACCAAGCCTCAAAAGTGACAGGCCTACAAAATTAACAAGCCTCAAAAATTTATTTTTCCTCAACTCCTGGTACAGGATGGTGTTCAAAATAACAAGATATCTCATAAATTTTAATGGTCCATGGACCAATCCATTGGCATCTTCATTTTATAATCGTACCAATCATCTATATTCTCTACTTTGTTGTAATTTTCAATTTATCAAGAAGTCTTCTTCTTGTTCTTGAAATGCCTCTTCTATCGAAAATTAGCAATCATCATGGCAATTGTAGTCATTATGACAATAGGGAATTGTGATGCAGTGGTTTCCCGTTGCCATCTGCATTCTTATACCGTTGACTCTTCATTGAGTTCCTCCGGCTTCGGGGCCATTTTCCCAACCCCAGGACAAAAGAGTGCTTTGCTTTTTCACTTATCTCATCTTATTAACTCCGTCCCCTATCTGTTCAGTCACCATTACACGCTTCCATCTTCACCAGGAGCAGGTGCAGATTACGGATTTTTGCGTCTTCACTTCACATGAATTGTTCAGAAGCTCAGCTACTTTGAAGACAAGGACTAATTTATTAGTTAACGACCACATCTCAAATAGAGGAGTTGTAGAAAGAGAGGATCTTTCGCAGTCAACCAATCCCTAGTCCTAGGCCCCCATTCATGGACGGATCCAGTAGTTGTAGGTCAAAATAGAACAGTCATATCATTAAAATTTCGTCAATAAGGTCTGGAGCACACGGACGATTCGAACGCGGGAGTTGCCGACGTTTTTTTCATTGTAGCAAATGGGCTTGGTGATGGCAAAGTGGTAGCTTGTTCGTACTTGTGCGAGTCTCTACACATCATGCGATCGGTGACCTGTCGCAAATCAACTCAGGTATTACCTACAGAGGCGACTGAAGAGGTTATTCGGATACATATAATGAATAGTTTGCATACGAATTATCTTTTTTTTAACATCATTTCTATGGGAAAACCGCGCACTTTCGTGTGCTCGGCTTCCGTTGGCTCCACGCCCGTCTCAGAAGTCTTCTGAAGTTGACTCAGTGATTACCCATTGGGTACATTGAAAAAAAAAAAACGCCGGCAAGCGGCCCCTTCACAGTCAGTATTAATGACATTACCTTATCAAGATGACAGTAATAATGATCGTGTAAGGTGGACAAAGTAGGAATTAGAAAAATAATGATAGGGATGCGGATTTTCTGATAATGTCATTATTATTGACCGTGTAAGGGCCGCTTTATGTACAAATAGGAAAGCAAATATACTATTATGCATGTAGGACTGCGCAACTCAACAAATTGAAGAGTCAATAGCGGTCACGTTGTTTAACACATGGCAACCTTTAATACTTCATTGCTTATTTAAAACTCAGAATTCAGTTGCGTAGAAGCTTTGCAGATTGTTCCAAAAGCAGCGGGGCGTCTCAGAATATGGAAGGTATGGTAGGTAGTCATCATGGGATCATGGGTGGAGCAGTCGCAGTTGCCCCCCCCCCCCCCTCATTCTAGAAGTGCACAATTATTTAGAAAAGTGGGTACAATATTATAATTGCATTTGTTTTACTTTTTTTCCCACACTATCTTTTTAAAATAACCTTCAGTATGTACTACTACAATTAATTAGAGGAGCAAAATGTAGGGAATTTATTAAAACTCGTGAATCTGGTACATACCGTCATTGAGGACACAGTGGGAGGAACCAATAGAAAAGGGCGACCGAAGAAGGAATTCATGGATCAACGCAAGGAGGACGCAAAAGCTCGAGAGCTGAAGAGGAAAGCGCAGGACCTGGAGGATGATATGCAGAGAGTTGCTGCTAACCAATCGTTGAAATCCTGACCACAGAAGAAGAATGCACCCTATTTAGTTTCGTATGCCAAATATCAGCCAGTTAGCCTGTACAAAAATGACGCTAAACCTTTATGCCTACCTTCCCCTCAGTGGCGAAACTATAAATTTGGGGCCACTGAGTAAGGTTTGAAAAAGATGCATTCTAATTTTGAGACTACAAAAAATAAAGGTTTGTGATAGGTTAGATCCTATCTTGGCTGGGCCCGGCGGGGTGGCCCAAGGGGTCCGGACCCCCCCCCCCCCGAAATAATTTTTTTATAATGTAAACCTGTATTGTTTGATGAATTCATCCATTAATTTATGAATCAATTACGTTTTTAAAAAAATTGACCCCCCCCCCGCCTCAAAATCAAAACCTGGGCACGAAAAATTCAGGTACCTAGGTGACTAGGGGCGTAGCTGCCCCCCCCCCCCCCAAATTCAGTAATTGTTACTAAATTTATTACGCTTCAATTTAATCGATACTACATACTTCTTTTTTTAACTCACAACTACAACCCCCCTCCCCCCCCCCCCAAATGAGCTGGATCCGTCTCTGTGCGAAGCCTTATTCATAAACCTGCTAAAAGGGAACGGGTCCTGGGTCTCCCCCAGTTTGGGGACCCCCCAGACCTCGGGGCACTTATGCACTGCAGTCTCGCTCATTGGCTCATTTGTATTTTATATTTATTTATTTATTTTTTATATTTTGTATTATGACTGTGCTCAATGTCTGATTATTATTGTTATAATAACATGTAACAAAGATGGGCAAATACACTTTAATTGACTGATTGATTGATTGGTAGTGTCGCCACTGCCCGAGAACTGACACGCCCTTGATTGTACGTAGCAACAATAATATTAGCTAGCATCCACTCCTGCTAACGCACAATCTGATGATTTGGGACAGGGAAAATTGTGGCTCCCAAAATAGGACTAAACCATTTGAATTTACCATGGGCAGTCTTAATTGTCTACTTAGTTTTATTTGCCTACTATAGTGTACTAAAAAATCCTCTTTTTATTGGTTAACAGATGTAATATTTTAATTTTTAATGTCTTCGCCATTTTTACACATTATTACAAACATCTTGGAAGGGAGGGGGGGCAGGGATTTTCAATACCTAGACCAGATCTTGCCTAAAGCTAAAGAACTCACGAAAATAAATAAATATTGACCTCATTAAAGCTAGACCCCGTTATGTGAAGTTCGAGCGACTACAGGCCCTCTTTTATAAACTTAACTAATCGACCGCAGTCCGCAATAACTCAACGAAAGGAACAGAATTTGAACTTGAGTCTTCGGTCTGCAATATAGCCATGTAACGTTAGAACATTTTTAAACACCGGGTAAATTGAAAATCACCACTACAAGGCCACTCCTATAATCAACATAAAATGAGCTCAAATTTACAATTTTGATTTCCAAGTTGTTTTCCACTTTGATAGTATAATCAGTGAATACGACATTCAAACTGACAAACAACCTTTCAGCCTCGGTTACCAAGGGCAGCGCGGTGATTAAATAAATGTGACCAGATCTTAAAACGGGTACTCTCGCATGGGATTCTTCCAGCGACCACTACCATTTCTTAGTCCTCGACTCCTAGTATACCCTTCCCTAATCCCTTCGCACCGGCCACCTCAGTTGCAGTTGTTACCTTCCACAGTTCGGACAATTTTTGAAATGTCTTTTGTAGAGTACGGTGAGGATTGCGATTTTCCCATAGAAAATCTTCCGTACGGCGTCTTCTCCAACAAACAAAACGTGAGTATTTATTATTTTGTTACATATTTTGAACTAACCCATTAATATATTAATACATCCAATCGAAACACTAATTAACCAATTATAAAAATAATAATAAAAGTTTTTTGAAGTGAAATTTTCAAGCATGGAACTTTGTTTTATAAATTTATGCAATCTAAAACATGATTGCATATTTTAATGCCCTTATGGGCCGTGAAGCGACAGGGGCGCTAAACTGACCTGCCATTTTGTCTAGGCTTACATAATTAGAATTTCAGTGGATTATACAGTCATAAGTCATGTATTATCCATTTTGAAAATACAATGGTATTCTCGGCGTCGTTGCAACTCTATTACGTCAAACAGAAACACAGAAACATATAATACGGTACATAAGATATAAACTCAACTGTTGTAGTTGTGGTCAAAAAATTCAGGCACGTAGTAAGGGCGGTTCACACCAAGAAGCCTAATCACGCCCTTTCTAAATTGGGATGGTGTTAAAGTTGGAGGCCTTAGGAGGCTGGGTAGGTGGTTATACAACCTCGCACCTAAGTGGTAGGGTGAATTTCCCATGGCGGCTGTACGGTATTGCTCCTGGTGCAAGTCACCCCCACTCCGTGTCTGATGGTGGTGAGTTTCTGCATTAAAAGCATAATTGTGCAGTACAGTACGGTACAGTACAATTAGTTATAAGTATTAATTGAAATGGATTTCTCACGGCGGGGGGGGGGGGGGGTGCAGTGGCGACGCTAGGGGGGTGCCCGGGGGCCTGCCCCCCCCCTGGGCCCCCCCACTTATGAGATATTTTACATGTTATATCTAGGCCTAGCAGAATTTTAGTAATTCAAAAACGTCAGAATTAAAACTGGTTACATTTTACTTACTTCATTATACCTACTTCCAATGAAAAATGTTTTGTTTTTCATTGGCCCCCCCAGATAGAAGTCATGCCCCCCCCCCCCCCCGCCTTAAAATTTCTAGCGCCGCCACTGGCGGGGTGGTACCTTGCACCTGGGGCAATTTGACCACCTCGAGCCGCCACTGCCTGCCTCTACACCTCCTAGGCCTGGACAAAAGCTCAAGCGCAGCTTTAGAATTTTTTAAGTGTAACTTCTTATGGGAGGCTCTTGAAATTAGGAATTTTATCCATGTAGTGGGCCAATTACTCGACGGATTTCGATGAGATTGGGTATGTGTCACACCTGCTTCCGTGAAAAACATTGGGAGGATGGGATAATAATGATACTATGCCAGCGGGCCCTTCAATAGTCTACTTGACAGTTGTAACAATGTAATATAAAATATACTAGATTTGGTAGCTTATCGGTTAACTACACAATATGCTTTTTGTATGAAAAATTTTAAATATTAGAAATAACATAAATAATTAGATTACATGTGACTTCGTGGTATTTCATTTTAATAAACAAAAAATAACAATAACTTAGAGTTTTAGAAAAACTTGTCATAACAACCCGAATTAGTAAACCCCAAATAATCGTTAAGAAATTAACTTTGTCTAAGAAACCCACTTGTGTTAGTATAAAACCCTGAGCGCTTTCGGCAAGAACTGCCATCTACTGAGGGAAAAGACTTCCAAAGACTTAGAATCACACCTAAATACATCCAAATTAAAACAGCAACCTTTTCCACACAATCCAATAAAGCACTTAGAATCGCCCAGAAGCTAGCAGAAGAAATCAAAACATGGTTAAAAATTAGAGAAAGCATAAGCCTTTACCTTGACGTTTTACATTCAGAATTATTTTTCAAACTTCACTTCTTAGAATGGACCACCTTCCAAGATCAAATTGACACAAAAGTAGTGACATCACTTACAAAAAACGCACAACACTAAATAAAAAAATAAAAGTACTGAGTCCAAACCAAAATAAAAATACCAAATCCAACGGAATACATCACACATCACATCGCGACACGAAACATCAGATGCGCGAGACGAAGGAGACTTCTTCCTTCGTCAAACACCCTTCATCGATCGATGCAGACTGGGGTAGGTCAAGGCCTCACTCCTTCAGCGCAGACACTCACTACACTACCCGTCACAACACATAAATTCTATCCTCGTACCGTCAACTTATCTAACACGATTTTCAACACAAAAGAAATGGAACTTCTCAACAAGGGCCTCAAGTATTGCCCCGATATAGGTCTAAACAAAAACACGTTAACCAACTTAATGTCAGCCACTGAATTTAGCCTAAAAAAACCACAATAATGAAAAACACATAGCTGCAGATATACTGAAAAACGTCAAACCTACACACAAAAAAGATAACACTAAATCTATAAAAAAGAAACTAACTAGCCCAAGATAACCTTACACTCACCAGGGCGGATAAAGGAAATTCCATTGTCATTTTACCTACCCAAGATAATGTTTTGGACCCAAGGTCCAAGATAAAGTCTTGGACCTCATTTCTGACGAATCCACATTCGTAAAACTTAAGGTAGATCCTACAAACAAATTCCAAAAAGCAACCAAAAAAGCCATTAAACAAAGCTCTAATACGATACCTCAAGATATAGCCTATAAATTTACCAACATGAACCCCGTAGCTCCTTCATTTTTTGGTCTGGTTAAACTTCATAAACCCAATCAACCTATCCGCCCAGTAGTTTTGTATAACAGTGCCCCAGCCAGCAAAGTAGCTGGTTTTCTCAACAAACACATTCGCGAGCTTCCAACTTCACACCCCGCCACAGCGTCAAAAACTCATTCGAGTTGGTTTCCCGCCTTAAGCACCTTTCCTTATCCAGCATTGCCAAACTCGTCTCATTCGATGCCAAAAATCTATTTACAAATATTCCCGTACCCGAAGTACGTAAATTAGTTGCCCAGTCACTCTATCACAATAATACCTCGAACAATCTTATTTCTGAGACCCTCCTTCTGTTCGACACATGCACTCACTAAAACTATTTCCGATTCGAATCCGACTTCTACCAACAAAAAATAGGCCTACCTATGGGTTCTTCCCTTTCTCCCCTTCTTGCGAAAATTTTTATGGATAACTTCGAACACAAACTTCTACTCAATAAAAATCCCCTAATTTCTGGACAAGGTATGTGGATGATATCTTCTGCATTTGGACAGGAAGTAACAGACAACTAGACATTTCTTACGTTTTATCAACACCATTCACCCAAAAATCCAATTTACCATGGAAGTAGAAGAAAACAACTCCCTGGTCTTTTTAGACCTCACCATCACCAAAAATAATAGTACCCTACACTTCAAGATATTTCGTAAAGAAACCCATAGCGATAATGTAATACCTGTTGATTCTTCTCACCCATTCCAGCACGAACATGCCGCCTTCCTTAGTATGATTAGATATATTAGATATATGATTAGAAATAAATAAATACGTAACTGGATTACAAGAGCCAAAACGCCGATGGTCTGGGTGACAAGAAAATGACGTCACACTGACGTCACTACCAGAAAGCAATGCATTCAAACGAATTGTCTTAGTTGATAAAATCTTGGACCAATGATGATTTGGGTACCATCTAAATATCTCCGCGTATAGGCCTACAAAGCCTGTTATAGCACTATACGCTGAAATAGACGCAATACTCAACGGAGAAGATATAATCCGGTTTGTAAAGCGCAACGCATAAGATGACTGGGACACGTCGTAAGAATGTCAGACGACCGCATGCCGAAAAAGAGGCACAACGCAAGCATGACGGGAAGACGACTGGCGGGACCTCCTGGCAGGATGAGCTGGAAACTGACCTTCGCGAGCTGGGAGTCCATAAAAATGGGGGTCCTAGGGCAGCAAACCCCCCCCCCCCCAAGGATCCTAAATAGTCATGCAAATTAATGCGTGAATGTAAAACACAAAGTAAGTAAAATTTAAAGTAAAAGGAACGTCTTTTGTAACTATTAATTTCAAGAGTTCGTGGATTTTTACGGGTTCGACCTTCAATAGTTAGAAAAGGCTAGTAATCGGCTGAGTCCTACCTAAAGTGAAACATTGTGGGTGTAGTTGTATTCCAAAAGAAATATTGGCCCCGTGCAGGGGTCGGGACTTAATCCCCCCCTCAGACTTTTTGAGATTTTCTGCCATTTAACGAGTTAGCACGCTAAATACCGGATAGTGTATGCAGTATGCCCATAATGTAACAGAAGGTCCTTTTATTTATAATCTGACTTAATTTGAGAAGTCTCCGTTGGGTATAAAACCTCCTGCATCGCAAGTGAATGGACATAGGGTGGAGCCTTCATTTAGCCCCAACAAAACAGGTATAGATAGGCTCTTTTGTGACAAAAAATAATTATCAGTGTCTTGGTCCGAATTTCTGTTACACCTGCAAAATCTCGATAACACTGCATGCCTAGGATTTTATTTTGTGTTCCTTGGTTGTTTACGTCCCTTTGTAGCTATTTGTTTCAAATCTGAACACTCAGGTCTCAGGTAGGTTTTAGTGTGGCGTACCTAGTTGGGATAACCTTCATATGCCAAGGACCATAACTAGAATTTTGTGTATTGGTTGTGTTACTTGTGTTTATGTCAATTGACTCACTGCTAAATACGGAACTATACGGGTTGGCGTGACGTTGGAAGTTTTTACAGTGTTGTAGATACCAGGCTGTAGTGATAGGTAGCCTATTGCCCACCGCCTCCTTTATTACGGATCAGGAGTAAGAAAAGAGTGAGTTCGTAGTGAAATTGTATTATAGTGTAATAATCCAAAATGGGATCTAATTCAAGGGAATTTTTTTTGTAGCCGTCACTTTTAAAGTTTAAAATAAACATTTTTAGTGAAACAAAGATGATACCTTGAACGGATTTAAGTACCCATTGGCGATTGGCATAGCTTCTTTCAAACACAAAGCTTCTTGTTCCCTGACTTGCAGCAACTTACCTAAGTGAACAATCTGAACACTTTGCATCCGACTGCAGTTATTTTTGATGGCCTCACTGACCAAAAGACACCCATGACCCCCCTCCCCCCGCTCCTGATACAATGCAAGACAAAATCAGCCTCAGCCCGTGGCATGAAGTTGATAGCTAACATAAAAATTGTTTTTTTTTGGCCTTGTCCGCCCCCCCCCCCCCCGAAAATAGTGTGTATTCGGATATTCGGTACTGATATAGGTCCACACAGCCCTGATTTCCCTTCAAGTATAATGTAGGCTACATAAAACGATTTAATAAATTACAAAATATAACAGTACTGGGTAGGCAGAAAATCACCAAACGTATAGGTACATAATCTATTTGTAAATGTTAATGGCAATGGTCAAAGCTGCAGAAAACTTGGTCGTGTGCACAGTGCCGGTAGGGAAACATGGTAGGACTTGTCCTGGTCACCTCCGAATTAGTCGTGTGACTTCACTGTGTTTCCCAAGTGGTTCGGAATCCACTATAATCAGGAGGTCCACTGTCCTATGGGCTGACATAGGACAGTCAAGTCGGGGTCGCTCTATGGGCCCAAATATGAGGCCTAAGTCGTTATTAACCCGACGAACACTACTACTACTAATGGCAATGGTGTAATACTATTTACCGGGTAGGCAGATAATCACCAAACGTATAGGTACATAATCTATTTGTAAAGGTTAATGGCAATGGTGTAATACTATTTAACAGGACTAAGCCTGATGATGGGAGTAGCACCCACTCCCGAAACGTCGCCCCCTTCCCTTGACAATAGGCTCCGCCCTAATTGTTCGATGACCATGAGGCCAATGACTATTAACACAACGGGCATTGTGAGTCCAACTAACCCTGTGTTAAATAGTACAGGTGCATGTAAAAACCACGTCTTTGATTATTTAATATCAACACAGCTCAAATACCCACAGGTCTATAGTAGAACAATGTAAATTCCTCCACTGCGTTGATAAACTGTGGAAATACTCGTAGGTGCGGACACAAATAGAATTTAGACCTGGCTCGTAAAAAACTCAGACTTGATGTCTTGATCTCCTGGTAGGTAAACTAACTATGTGAAATAGAGTGCAAGGAATGTTGCATAGTAGTCCTGCAGAAAGCATCCAGACGAATTCCTAGGTTTCAAATGGCCATGTCCCCCCTCTCGCAGTTTTAAACACCAAGGTCTTCAAAATAGGCCTACATGCATGCGTGGTGTATAAATGTATCAACTGCAATCTTGACTCCTTTTTCCTTAAAGATGATATGGTAGCTCGACAAAATGTAGGTACATAGACCCCCATTATTATTTTTCCTAAGTTACTATAACAAATAAATAAATAAATTCTGACTTTTTGTTCTATTACTAAGCCAACATAAGCGGAGTAGGGTCTATAAATCCCTCTCTTACACTCAACTAGGAAGACCCGGGACCGCCTGCTTTACATGCCCTCCAAAGCATGGCCGGAAATGTAGCCAGTGTGGGATTCGAACCAACAACCTTTCGGGTGAAAGTCGGAGTCTGTACCACTAGTCTACATGTCCTGACTATGAGCTTTTTTCAATGTTATTATTTATGATATAAGGATTTTGGAGGTTTTGTCTGGCTACCTTATCTTCTTATGACCATGATGATTATGTTCTATCTACCTAATATTCAGTGGTTCCTAGTTTTTATTGCTTGCCTTTTTATACGTTAGTATAGAAAAAAACTTTGTGATAGTTGAAATGTGACGATTCAGTGCTATTACACGTATTGAGGGTTTCGAAATGTCTGTAGGACGTAGGTCTGTCTATCTGTCGGTCTGTCTCTCTGTCTGTTCATCAATTTGTGGAAAAAATACGCTGTGGATTTGGATGAAAGTTGGCATGTAGGTATACAAAAATTATATCTCAGTGTATTGTTTATTTTGGACAAACTCTTTTTTAAATGGTTTTAATCTCCAAAAATTGAAAAAATCTAAAAAACTGCTCCAACTACTTTTTTTAAATTCTCATATATTGTAGTTGTTATCAATCTAAACAAAACCTAATACATGTTCAGTTTTTTAAAGGATATAGGCTATGGATAATTCTTGCCCCAAAATATTGCATACCTTGCCATTATTGCTGTGTTATATTATATTGACTATGGAATCGTCCCATTATTCTATTCAGTGCTTTGGGATAGGGAAAACTGAGGCAACCGAAATTGAAGTATATCTGAAATCCCCCTCCCAGAGAAAATACAATACAACCGGTCCGGGTTTACTCGAACATGCTTTCCTATTTATCAATTAGTAGATAGATCTTGTGAGTAATTTCAGTAAATAATTTTCCTATGGTTAAATTTTGGGTCCCTTGATATCCCCTATCCCAAAGCACTGAATTCATCGATGGGATTGCATTTTCTAGAACAGGCAGACCAATACATTACGACACAGTAATAATGGCAGGGTACGCAATGTATTGGAGCTTGAATTTTCCATAATTTCTTCAAAAAATTATTTTTTTCACCAAACCTTTTTTTTTTTTTTGGGGGGGGGGGGAAACAACCTGATCGGTTCTGTTAATCTGTTTAACACCTAACACATACCTGAAGGTAAAAGGCATCAATTGAAAGGTTCCACAGAAATATTATTTTTTAGTCATTTTTTTTTCAGGAAAATTAAGTCATTTTTATTTTTTTACCCCCAGAAGCAAACTATCAAGGGACAATCAACCCATTGCGTTTTGTTAAAATTAATAACGACTACATTATATAAATAATATAATATATAATACAAAATAAATCTTTGGGGCCGTTTATGAAAATTACTTTTTTAGACTTTTTTTTTAGTTTTTTGAGGCTAAAACCCCCCACAATTGAGTTAGCCCAAAATAAAAACAATGTCTTGAGGTATGATGTTTGTTAACCTTCACGCCAAATTTCATCAAAATCCACTGAGCAGTTCGACCGCAAATCGATGAACAGACAGACCGACAGACATTTCGTAAATACCACTTTTTCAGGTTCCTAGGACCTCAAAATGTGTAAATCCTTTGAAATCCCGGAATCGAAAATTTTGACCATCACAAAGCTTTCCTTATTATATACTACGTATCAATTGGGAAGCAAAATAAAAAATGTCTCAGACCTACATTTAAACTAGGCAGCCGCCTAGCATTCAGGGCAGCGCAGCCTACTTGCGCCACTGTTTTGAACAATCGGTCCAGTCCCTAGCGGTTGGCAGCACAACTAATCTGTTTACTTAGCCAATTCGGAGGGAAATTGTTTGAGTTCGGTTAGCGGCAGAATTCTCTTATCTCACTGTTTCACGGAGTGGATTTGCGCTAATTTGTACCCAACGTTCTTCCAGGAAGTTCCTCGCATCGGAGTCGCAATTGGTGACCAAATTTTGGACCTGAAAGTAGTCGCTGAGCTTGGCTTGTTTGAAGGGGTTGTGGCGGAGAAGAAAGACGTCTTCCTGGAATCCAGTCTAAATGGGTTCATGTCCCTCGATCGCGTGTTTTGGAAGGAGACGCGAAAACAGCTGCAAAGACTCCTCGGAAAGGAAGCCCCAGCAATTGGCGAACTCCAGGGGTCGAGGTTCGTACTAAAGCAGTATTGGGATTTTTATTTTGATGTTGCCGAAAAACTAAGGCTATAGGATACCCAGATAGTAGACAGAAGTGAATGAATTAGTTTATTCCTCCAAATAGCTTGCAAGACATGCCTACAACAGCATTAAGAAATTGACGATATCCACTTATCACCACGAGTTGGACATGGAAATGAGCTATGAGTAAGCCAATGACATTATATTGTTTCATAATAATATTATATTATCGTATAATAGTTTTTAAATATGTAAAAAAAACGGCTAAAAACATTTACAGCAGAGGCGTAAAGTTTCAGAATGATGGTGGGGGCAAAAATATAAGTAGACCTTATGACGTCATCAGGCAGGATAAGGAAAAATTGAAAATATAAGGGGAAAATAGTTGGGTTTTACGCATTTTAATAGTTGTAAAGTGTCAAGACATGTAGATTAGTTGTACGGACTCTGAATTTCACACGTTTTTGGTTCGAGTCCTACACTTCCTACATTTTCTGGCCATGCCTCGGAGGGCATCATGTAAAGCAGGCGGTCCCGGGTCGTCCTAGTTGAGTGTAAGAGAGGGCTTTATAGCCCTAACTCTAGGTTGGCTTAGTAATAGAACAAAGAAAGTCGTTATTTATTTATTTAAAGTATAGCTGTAGATTTTACAAAGCTAAAAAAGGAATGCTTATATTGATATTGCTGCAGTGGGGACCATGAAGTGTGAACCACGTCATACAATGCTCGAGGCTGGGGGGAGGGGCAAAGCCCCCTCAAAAGGAGCTGGGGGATGCAAGTTGGACCATCCCCCCCCCCCCAACTTTACGCCCCTATTACAGCTATTAATTAATTATAATATAATATAAATTAATTTACACGTTTTGACGTCGTAGAACACCGGTTTTCTGTGCCGTAAAGGGTCTGCAGGTGTACCGCAAAAAAGGAGAATATTTTGTGACATCAGTTACGACAGTTCGTTGTCACCCGGTATCAAGTCGAAAAACCGTTCTCAACTGAAGACTGGAATACGACATGAAGGTGTGCTTGTCAGCCATTTGACCCAGAAATAAGCTTATAATGAAGGAACACCAAGCACAAATTTCCCACTAGTTTTGACTTCACATTCATGATTTCTAAGTTCATTTTTACGACAATTTTTAATGGATATCTACACTTGAAAAACATTTTCTTGTTTGTAACATCATGAAATGTTAATACTTGTTTTACCACTAACAAGGAGTTCTCCATTTGTCACACGATTAATTCAGGAGGTGACCAGGACTTGGAATGAAAAATTCCTCCGGGGAGATTCTCTGGACCAACCTTGTTGCCAGTTATATTCTTCGTCTGAAAAATCCAAACATTACTGCTGCCAAAATACTCGTATCTGTATTTGGTTAAGTCATGCTTTTGCATGGTAATAAGTACGACACATGCGTGCATGTAGATGTGTACACATGTATTTTTCATTTTTATATTAAGAAATCTGTCACTTTTGTCTGCTTTTGGTTTTGCATGTAATATTGTAATAACATTGCCGAAGGCGTAAGGAATCATGACATCATTATAACCGGACATAGGTACCTAATATGTATTAAAAATGGGTCATAATAAGAGACATGTTATGTCAAGAGACATGGCAAGCGAAGTCATTACATCCGACTTTTTTACAAAGAATTTTATTTGAAAACCAAACTTCCTTGTGTATTTACGTCATAATAGGGGGAGCGATAATAAACGGATTCTACTGTACGTATCCTTACGCCACTGGTTGTATGTAGTTAGGGTGCAGACGGAAAGATAAGCAGGCGGGCTTTTGGAAATTGTATGAAGGTTGCAGGCTAATATAATTATTTATTTTTCCACAGTGCCCTCGTCCCGCAAGCTGACTGCACAATGCACCTACCGGCGCGCATTGGAGACTACACTGACTTCTACTCTTCCTTATACCACGCCAAAAATGTTGGTTCCATGTTCCGTGACCCCAAGCAACCCCTGCCCCCGAACTGGTGAGTCAAAAAAATTCCCAACACTTCCCACATGAAACCATTTTGGGAGATCCTGAAGCACGACGGGTTGTTTTCATTGTTATCTAATTAGAAAAATGCAGGAATCCAATGGAGATGGCCCTACCGACAGAGGAGATATGATCCTCATCCCGAATTTCGACTTGATAATTAACTAGTTTTTTTAATTATTATTATTTTATTTTATTTTTTGCTTGTGTGCTGCTTCTGTTTCATTGGACAGAGATTTTTTTTTCTGGTTTTTGGGATACCAAGTACTCATATTTCGATTTTTTTAGTTACTTCCTTTTGGCTCAACAAATGCGATATGTATGGGGAACTTGGCACCCTGGAGTTATTTATGTCGACCAACAAGTTTATGTTATATTTGCAGGGTCCACTTGCCAATTGGGTACCATGGCAGGGCGAGCTCAGTTGTCGTGTCTGGGACGCCAATCGTAAGGCCTTATGGACAAATTTGCCCCGTGGAAGGAGAAGACCCAGTTTTGGCACGTTCCCAGTCGATGGATTTTGAGCTGGAAGTTGCTTTTTTTGTCGGTGGTCCTCCGTCTAAGCTGAGTGAACGAATTTCTATTGATGACGCTGAAAATCATATTTTTGGATTCGTTCTTATGAATGATTGGAGTGGTGAGACAATCTTTGTTATCATATAAATTGCAGAATGAAATTTTATTTGTGGCTAACTTATTTCCTGCCAGCACCAGTGAGGTGTCAGTGCTTAAGAGCAATCTGATCCTATACTTATGCAAGAAAAACCATTCCATTTGCTACAATCTTTCACAGTCAACCGCGAGCTTCCCACAACGAAATGCAAATCAAGTACTTCTTCATGATCATCACTTGGAATTAGCTCCAGTTGTGGTAACCTCCAATCCATTCTGTCCCTTCTGATCCTCTCTCTCTCAACCACTGCTCTATTTAGTATCTAGTATGAGTTAGAAGGACCCACGTCCGGTGGAATACTTGGTACTTGTTTCTCATAACTGAGCCCCTTACCAACTGGACTACTGGCAACCCGTGCATCAACCTTATGAGCCAATTTGGCATTTCTATAATTTATTTCATGTTTCAGCTCGCGATGTTCAGAAATGGGAATATTTTCCGCTGGGCCCGTTTCTTTCAAAAAATTTGGGGACTACGATTTCACCATGGGTGGTAACACTAGAGGCTTTGGAACCCTTCAAGATGGACAACTTTCCTCAGAAACCTAAGCCTTTGCCTTATCTGCGCCACAATGACCGCTTCAACTTCGACATTAACCTTTCAGTGGATATTAAAAGTAAGTACCAGAACCAGCAAAAAAAGCTCCCATTGTGATTATTTTTTATTGCTATGTTGCACTGTTTATCTGAAGACTATCTATGACAACGAAAGAGTATTCTAGTTCAGGGTCGTGACCACTATAGATTCTTTAATGATTTTCCATGGACTGTGACGGAAAAATCGTTAAATTCTAAGACCAAGATAAAGTAGTTTATGCCTACTATTCTGTGCTATACTATTTAGGGGGGTATTCCATATACTTCAATCGTCAACGAAAAATTGAAAAATGACGTTTTAGCAGACATTAAAGACATACTAAAAATTCTGCTACCACGTCAATTTACGTCATTTTGACGTCATTTTTCAATTTTTCGTTGACGTTGTACGTATGTGGAATGGGCACCTTAGTTAAATGCTTAAGACTGGTATCAGTCTGACTTAATAGTTCAGTGCCTAGACTTCCGGTGTTTTATTTCAAATTTCCAACAACTCAGCTGTTTTATTTTTTTATTTCTTATATTGGCCCAGCCGGCCGCCATACCAAGTTGAATCCAGCGGACCAGAGCAGGTTCAAAGCTGCATATAAATTGGTCGTGTGCACAGTGCCGGTAGGAAACATGGTAGGACTTGTCCTGGTCACCTCCGAACTAATCGTGTGACTTCACTGTTTCCCAAGTGGTTCGGAATCCACAATAATCAGGAGGTCCACTGGAGTCCTATGGGCCCACACCGTGGCCCGGGACTGTGTCAAACCATACTACTACTATATTGGCCCGTGGACCCCCTGATATATATCCGTGGTCCGGAACACCGGTTAGGAACCCCTGTTCTAATTTATTGTGTTCTACTCATAATAGTGCATTTGTTAACTTATAATTTAAGAGCCTAACTGCCCTCATCAGCCTTATCTACTTACTTTTTCCGCGCCATTTCCTCGTGGAGGTCGGCGAGACAGTTCTGCCTTGAGCGTTCTCCCTTGTGAGCCCTGTTTCTTGCAGTTTGCTTACAATATTTCTCTCCTGGGTGAGCTTTGGGCGTCCACGTGCTCGGCGTCCAGGTACTACCGCCTCTCTCACTCTGCGTATTAGCGCTGTTGCCTCTGCACGTGTCCCCACTCTATGCTTTATGAGACTAGTATAAAGTGAAATATAAAGTCTCTATAGTTTGTAAGTTAGAGCCGTATGAAAAATTCCACGGAAGCAGGATTTAAGTCAGAGTCCCACATTTCCGTTTTGTCTAATTTATCGTAGCTTCATTTTTCTAATATCTCACGCTGTAGAGCCTGTTGACCGAGTCAAATCGGTACGCAGGTTCCAGTGTTGATAAATGATAGTACTTTTGAACCATTAATTAAAGACAATGAAATACTTCGTTTATTCCAATAATAACATGCAACTTTTTTGTCAAATCGAAGAAACTTCATGTTTCGTTATCATCAACTCCTGATCACGCCTCGTATCTGTAAGTCTGTGACAATGGTAAGCTTGTTACAGCTTGTCCATTATCGCTTGTAAGTTGTAGCTGGTGTAAGTTGGCATCGAGGACATATACCAGTTTGCCAATGGCCCATTGGCATTGGACAAGGGACCTATGGGCCACTATAAGAAGGCCTAGGTTCACAAAAACGTCCTTCAGGACATTAAACAAAATTTCTTGGTCGCACTCCCCTTTGTTGATGGTGGAAGTCAAAACAAATTATGATTATGAAAATAAATCAATTGCTATCGGTACCCTTAATAACTTTAGGCTGCTGGTATTATAAAGTAAAATGTATGCACTTTTTTGTAGCTGAAAAGTCGACGACTACCGTCTGCAAGACCAACTATAAATATCTATACTGGACTCCAAAACAACAGCTCACCCACCACACTGTAACCGGTTGCAACATCAACCCTGGTGATCTTATGGCCTCTGGAACTATCAGCGGACGGGTGAGTTTCAACTCCATTGATGTTAATTAATATGGGTACCTCCATAAATAATAGTATCATTGAAATAGTGATAGTATGGTGATTATCCGCCATTCTGACTAGTGACTCCCGACGCAGTTTGAAACATATACAATATAATTATACGAAGGCTTTAGCCAGATGAGGGGACAGGTGAATTAATTACGGGTACAAGAGAATACACATAGCAAGGGTGATCGCACCATTTCAACTTTTAAGGAGTACAAGACAATCCGACGAGCTGAGGTCGATCTAAAAGCCTAGTTCCAATCGTTTTGTCAACCGCTGCGGTCAAAATCTTCAGTGGCACTACGCAGACTTCAAAAATTATATCTCGGAGGTTCTCTAGCAACTGAGTAGCTTGTTACTTCTGAGCCTCTGATATGCAATCTGATGCCGCTGATGATATCGACAGCATCTATTGACGAAACATTTGTAACTTGCTTTTAGACTGCCCCGTTCGTCCGAATTATCCTGTTATCCTTAAATGTTGAAAAGTAGCGAGCCACCTTATTATTTGCCTGTCATCTCAGGCCGGTCACAAGGCAAAAGGATATGATTAGTAACAGTGGGATAGTTCAGAGATTACCACCCAGATAAGCAAAGACGTGGAATTGATACCCTTTTTCTCCCTAATTTTCCTGTTTCCCAATTTATAGTGTTTAGGAATGAAGGGAACTGATTTTTGTTTGTTTGTGTGTGATAGGCTGCTGAAAGTTATGGAAGTATGCTGGAACTTGGCTGGAAAGGAACTCGAGCGATTCCCCTTAAGGACGGTGGGCATAGGAAGTTCCTTCAAGATGGAGATGAAGTTATCATTCGAGGTACTTAAATTAGCTTCAAAATTATCCAATGTTGCCTCGCGGGGCAAAGTTAAGGTCCCACCAAAATACCCCCCTTTTCGTTCTTTTAAACATAATCTCTCGCAGAGCTAAATGTGTATCTGTACTTGGTTAAGTCATGTTTCATTGCGTCAATGGTAAGCTTGTCTCAGCTTATCTATTGTAACGGGTGTAGGTTGACATCGAGAACGTATACCAATTTGCCAATGGCCAAAAATCTATACGGAAACAATACAAATAATGCCCGAAATCCATGGGGTCGTTGGCATTGGACCTATGGGCCTCTATAAGTCCATAAAAAGTCCTCCGGGACATTCTTACTATTACTCGCAGAGCTATATATATATATTCGAGGACTTAGTAGATAAAAGAAATGTTCCTATTTCTTTTGCAGTTTTGTACACCTATAAAATTGTTCCCCTTCGAATGTCTAGGCAGGCCTATTTAATACCGAGGCTGGTAGATTTTTGTTTTTTCCAAATCGGTTTTATTAAATTATTAAATAAGCACCCACTCTGTGGGCTCTTTCCGAAAGGAATTGAAAAAAACCTATTGACTTGCACAATGCATAGAATTGACTGAAGTTGGAATATGTGGGACTTCATTTGGGAGCGAGGGTACTCTAAACAATTTGTTACCTAAGCCCATCTTTCAAAATACCCCTTTCCTGAAGTCAAAGTCCTGTAATAAGGACCACTGTGTCTGAAATTAGAGGAGGGGCTATTATTTTATATTAAACTTAAAGACACAGAGCATTAGTATTTTTGAGGTGTATACTATATAATATATTTTATGGGTATGGTGTGTAAATGTCTGTTAGTTTTAATTTTTTTAAATTTTACTTTTTTTCAGTTAAATTTGTCATATTACATAACATTGTATTATTTATTATGGGATAATTGTAAGAGTGCGTCGAAAAATTCCTCCATGTGGAAAATAAAGACAATTTTCATTCTTCCTTTCTTTCTATTCAATTTATTATTAGTAAAATTTTGTTACAGGCTTTGCAAAAAGGAAGAACATTCGCATTGGCTTTGGAAAATGCGCTGGGAAACTCCTGCCTGCTGCCCCTCACAAGCACTTCGTGGAAACTTAATTTTGACAAGTTATTTTTTTTTAATTGATAGCACTAGCTATCCTTTTATTATACCGTAGTTGTTAGAAACAATCATTGCATCATTCTAGAATCCAGAAGATATATAAATTAACTTATAGGACATTGTTTTGTTACGGTTGATTAGGTACTGAGAATGTATCGGTTGTGGATTTTCGCCTCTGTATTCTAGAAGCTGGAGATTTTTTTCCTATTTTTTATTTTAATTAATTTATGGGCTTTGGAGAGTACGTTGGGAAACTATGCCCTACTGCTCCTCACAAGTGCTCCGTGAAAACTTAAATTTCACAAGTTAATGTTTTTAATTTATAGCACTATCTATACTTTTATTGTACTGTAGTGTAAGAACCAATCATTGAGTCATTCTGCAATCCAGATGAAATCAATTTTTGTGATTTTTGATTAATTCATAGGACACGTACCTATGTTTTGTTATGGTTTATGGATGAGAATGCATCGCTTGTGGATTTTATTATTTTCTGTTTTCTAGGAGCTGGTGATTTTATTCATATTTTATATCTTAATCCATTTATGGGCTTTTGAGAGTGCGTTGGGAAACTCTGCCCTACTGCTCCTCACAACTACCCCGTGGAAACTTCAATTTCACAAGTTAATTTTTTTTTATTGGGTAACACTTCTGCTTTGTTACAGTTCATTAATGAGAATATATCGGTTGTGGATTTTTGCCTCTGTATTCTAGAAGCTGGTGATTTTTCCCAATTGTTTATTTTAATTAGATTTTCGGCTTCGGAGAGGGCGCTGGCAATTTTGCACTGCCGATCCATCCAGGTAATCCATAGAAACACAATTACTCACATGTTATTTTTTTAATTAATAGCACTAGCTATCCTTTTATTGTACCGTCGTTGGTGAGCTGGTGATTCCTATTTTTCGGTGATGGGTTTTATGGGCATTTTATAGCAGTTTTAGAACTTTACCAGGCTTCTTTCAACTGCAACTTCAGTGAAATTTAGAATTTCAAACACAAGTGTTTAGACTAAATAGAACGCAAGAAGGGAGACAGTTTTCGAATCCAACAAAAAATGTTAATTTCCATCCGAAGTCTAATAAAGTTTTATATTATATTTTAATCTTGTGTAGGCCTATTATTTTTCTAGTAGATTCGTCCTAAAAAAAATTCAATCTCATCAGTTTCAAAATTATATTAATAACTATCCACGATCCAAACATACAAACCTACCCCAACGCACAATTCCAAACTAGTAAGAATAAGTGGCAATCGGACGCCCCGCGCTATCTGTTTTTATACATAATTTCAGTGTTTTGTAGTTACGTCCCTGTGAACTGCCAATGCTAGGCTCCCATGCTGACGGGGCAATCGTCTAGTCAGCAACACAGGCCATGCACCTAGGCTAGGCTGGAATATTAACTGATTCATAGAGCTTGGCTGGAATATTTTTGAGCATGGCTGGAATACTTTTGAGCTAGGCAGGAATATTTTTGAGCTACGCTGGAATATTAACTGATTCATCGAGCTCAGCAGTCGCTACTGAGCCTCCGAGATACACTATTTGAGGTCTAGGCAGTTCCACTGAAGATGTCGACCGCAGATGTTGACGAAACGTTTGGAAGTTCGCTTTCATTTCGACCACGGCCCATCAGCCCGGATTCTACTGGTTCTTTATTCGAAATAGTTATTATTATTATTATTACATTGTCTCATACCATTAACACATATAGTCTCTTAGGACCGCCGAGATTATCAGAGTCATTCGTTGAACCGGACAGGACGTTGGACAGTAGATAGTAAGTAGACAAGCACTCTCTTCCATTGCTCTGAGAGGAGAGGCAGGCAATTGATGAATGCGGTAGGCAGCTAATGAATATGCTAAGGTAGGCGTTCTTTTCTGGCGGGTGACTCTTCGGGATTTAATCATAAATGAGGGGAGGAGGAGGGAGGCATCCCCCCCCCCCGTCCCCCTAGCCTGGTTCCTCTTTTAACTCACATATCTATTGAGTTTTATTCACAGTACTCACTCATTTTCCACATAACAAAGAGGTGATAGCTATGTCACAGCAATCGGTTCACCTTGCTGTAAGCTTGGCTCTTCGCAAGTGAGGAGATCAGCCGATTGCGAGACCGGTCTACGGTCACGTTAAACTATCGTCCGTAAACCGACTTTACACCCGACTTACAGACAACCATTTTTTTATTACGTACATGGCGTAGGTAGCGTAGAGGAAAAACAGGGTCTGCCGAATCTCCCTACACCTGATCGGCCTGAGCCGAAAGTAATTTTTTAAAATGAGGAGTCAAGGTTGACGCCTAGCCTAGCGTAAAAAAAATACTTGCCTGCCATTTCCAAACAGCATGGTAGGCTAAGAAATAACTTGGAAAGTGAATTCACAATTGGGACAAGTCTGTATTTTCATTATCTACAATGATCCCAATAATATATTTATTCAAAAATAATTACCATAATTAATTTTCCAACAGTCAACTTAAGAGTGAACAAATGCAAATTTAAGTTTAAAGTTTGGTTTGAGATCAATCAACATTAATTTACAAATTACGGATTTGTTCTAGCCTGGTATCATACAGGCAAATTGGACGTATGTAATAACACTCATTCATACACGCAAAATCAACAGTAATTTGCATTCAATTGAGAATTATAATGCCTAGTATAACTCTTCAAGAGTTACCTTCTCTAAAAATCCCTGATTATTAATCTATACAATATGTAAAAAGAAAAGACTAATATCAAACAAAATATCACTCCATTCCATTCATTCTGGTTTTGTTTAAAAACTATTTGACACTTTGGTTCTCAGCTCTTCGTTTGGCAGTCTTTTTGACACAAGAGTTTTAGCAAATTAGGCAAACCCAAACTGCTGCTGCGGGCTATTTCGATTCTCAACAACAAGATGAAGCCTAATTGAACCTACTCTGCATGAAGAAACTACTATATAAACAAACGAAAATGACCAAAGAATTGTAAAGAAAGACCTTAGATGAAGAATTTTCATTATTTCGGAAAAGTGCAAGGCCTATTGAACATTTAGGCCTAAAATTAGGATTGCATTATTATTATATTATTTTTCAAAACGAATGAGACAGAAACGCAACTTACCAAGCTTACTTTTTCACTGTACAAGAATTGCCGAGAGAACGGGGGGGTTGTGGAGGACTGTCACGTCAAGGGGCAACGCCCCCCGCTGTAGCGTCCCGTGACCAGGCAGCGTGACTGTAATCCAAGGGCGTTGGCGGGTACGCCATGTACCTGAAATAGACAAATGGGTACTTAATTTAATAAAAGGTTCTAAGAAGGGTAGGGATTATGATCGAATAATAATTATTAATTTTTTACATGAAATTGACTTAGGCTGGGTTATCTCCTCTGGGCATTACATCTAAATATAGAGGACCAAGGAAAAACTGGATAATGCGGGAATCGAGCCCACGATCTATCCCGTGTTATCTTTGCACTAATTGTATAGGCCTATAATGGACCTCTTCCATATAGAAGTTCATAGAGAAATGGCGTCAAAACCCAATGTTTTGATTGTGCATGAATGTTCCTATGCTATCCTATGACCCGTTGGAATATGGATTGATAAAGTCTATTTTGTGCAGGGAGCTAACTAAATACGGCCTCTTACAACCAAGTTATCATCTATAGTAAAGCAATTGATAAGAACCCACGTAAATGAGCTCCTTTTATGATTATGATTTTTAGATAGGTAGGTTTAAGCGGTCCCGAGCCTGAATAACGCCTGACTGGGGCGCATCAGATGACTGTTTTTACAACGTAGAGTGGGATACAGTAAAGCTGTGAGCAAGATCAAGTAGACACTTTTTGTTCTACTTGTTAGCATTCATTTCCACCGACGACATTATAGTAAAAATATAAAAAGCCATAGCCTATAAATAATGAAAAATAGCCCAGGTTAGCCTAGATACAACTGATAAGAGACGACACAGGCTTCTTCAGAGCAGAATTGGGAATCCTATACAGTATTTGTATGACATTGAAGCTCTGACGCCATAAAGGACGTATGACATACATAGCGCACATCCCTACCTTGAATCGGGTTGAAGATTGTAGTAGGCACCATCTATAGTTGGGGGAGGCAACATAGAATGTGGGACATAGTTGGCATTCTTGAGGACGGGGTGAGGTAAGGTGTTTCTCCCAGTAATGGGCTCAGTCTCGGGCACTAGGTGGTTGTTTTGCTGCATTTCGTAAGCAGCAGAGTATTGAAGCGGGTAGTCAATATGATGATCGATCAGGTATGTGCGCGTAGCAAGTTTTCGCCCGTCATCCTGCAACAACCAAGCAACAAAATTAATATGATACTTCAATTACGTAGGCTATATAGGTAACAAGTCAGCAGCACCATCAGCAATGAGCTCCTGCGCGTAGGTGGGGACGGACAACAAGACGACGGCCACCTTCTGGTTTGCCCGAGACTAGAAGAAGCTGTGTCCCAGACGGCAATGACAATGTCATCCAGGCCGCAATGTTTTGGATCAACATGTCCTAAGCTCGGACACGTTAAGTAAGTATGAGCACCATTTGCCCGGGTGTGATTCAAATTATTCAGCATTTCCTCTGGTACCAGTACCACTCTTGTCTGAGATTGTCCTCAATCTGGTTTCTGTATCTTTTCATTGGTCTTCCTCTTCCTCCAGCCTTTTCCTCGCGAACCTGATGTTATATAATCACTTAAAGTGTCCGAATTATTGCAGTTTCCTTCTTGCTTACTTCTCTACCAATGGTTCTTCCGCCCCAAACTCCCTTCTCATCACTTAACATCTCTCGTTTGAAATTGAACTTAAATCTCACAACACAGGTTGATGGTTTTTTTTTCCTATTAGGCCAACTATCCAACTATCCCAGCGTAGCAACCAATGTAGCACAGTACCTCTAAAAATAATGTTGTCATATGATAACATACTAGTTAGGATATTCATAACTCCTTTCATCGGATATTTTTATTTAAAAGTATTGTATAATTAGCTAACTTACTAAGTTATTAGTTTTAGATATTGTTTGTTTAGAGCAATTAAGTTTAACTCACGGGATATTCCTCGTTAGGCTCTCCATTGGAGTAATTTTCACTCTTTTCTGAGACTGAGCTGAGGGTTTCTCCAGTGACGGTCTCGTTGTAGCTACTGGGAGCATGCATCTCTATTGTCGCTGACTCATTGCTTCCCGGCTCGCTCGGACCAGCTACACGGAAAAGCACGAAAAATCAATATAGGCCTGATTGAAGTTTACGGAGGTAATTCAATAAGTGCCTACTATACTGGCTAGGCTATATTAAGTGTCATATTTATACCTGACTCTATTTCTAGTTCATATTCGTCGGCCATAAACTCCACTCGTACTGGGTCCGGTTCCGTGCAACCATTTTGTTTCTAAATTAATTTCATAATCATGACGCCCTTGATGCACAACACAGTATTTAAATTATTATTATTATTCCCGCCAGTGAGTGAAACTTTCTTTAACTTGAGTCAACTATACAACTGGTGCAGTAGTATGGTAATAGTACTATTGTATATTTACATACATATGTTTAAGCTATTTATATAAGCTATTTTGTCAGAAATTCTGATGTTAACAAAGTAATATTTAGCAATTACATTTCAAAGGCATTTTCACTCAATTCGACAAAACTCTACACACAGTATATTATATCAGGACCATGCATATAAGACTTGAAACATTCATAAAATGCAAATAAATATTTTGTAGAGGCTTAAGCGCAAAAGAAAGCAGCTCAGGCTACGTACCCTTTGTGTTCCCCTTTGACCTTTTCTTCATTACAAAGTAGATGACCAGAAAAATAATGAAAATAAGTAAAACGGCGCCAGTCACAGAGACGGAAATGATGACGATGCGGGGGATATCCGCCTTCCCGAGCAGCTCTTCCGGTAGCACCAAATCTAAAATAACAAATCCTAAACGTTTACCTACCCAATAATACACATAATATGTACGGTACGATAGTTAGTTCCTCCATCTGTATATTGATGCGGCTGCCTCTGCAATGTGTTGTTTCCTCGGAGGGCTCAGAAAATAAGAAAGAAAAAAAACAGAACAATAATCATGCGCCACTGCCGAGCTGAGTGCGGAGCAACGTCTTAGGCGTTATGGAGGTTGGCTAGACAGTAGAATCAATGAATCAGTTAGTATTCCTGCCTAGCTCACAAATATTCCAGCCTAGCTCAATGAATCAGTTAATATTCCTGCCTAGCTCAAAAATTTTCCAGTCTAGCTCAAAAATATTCTAGCCTAACTCAATGAATCAGTTATTATACTAGCCTAGCTCAAAAATATTCCAGCCTAGCTCAATGAATCATTAATGTTCCAGCCCAGCTTCATTGAGCTAGGCTGGAATATTTTTGAATCTTTCCAACAGTTTTACCACTCGCTGCTGAGTAACGAATATCGTTCGATAGCTTGATAAGTTTCAGCCATTTAATGTGATTTTCTTGACAGCTCCGGACAATACAAAAACACACCCGTGGCTCCATAGACGATCGTATTATCTGATTCATTGAGCTAGGTTGGAATATTCTGGAAACTTTCCAAAAGTTTTTCCAGTCGTTGCTGAGTAACGAATATTGTTTGATAGCTTGATAAATTTCAGTCATTTAGTGTGGTTTTTTTCACAGCTACGGACAAAACAAAAACACACCCGTGGCTCCATAGACTGTAGTATTAACTGATTCATTCAGCTAGTCTGGAATATTCTCCACCTCGCAGTTATTGATGAATCAGTGGTCATAAGTCGGTTCTATACAGTTATAATAATAATAATAATGATATAACAGTGTACAGAATAATGAAGTTATAAAAAATTGTAATCCAGTCTAATTTTAAATCAGAACCTTTATTTTGATAATCTTACCCCCAATGACATAACACGATTTGCATAAAGACACAAAATAATACCTCCATGGTAACGGAACAAGGCAGACATTAAAATAACTAGGCACATACTTTTTTGTATTCACACTATTACATAGATATAATAGGCGATAAAGGCTTGTTTTCATTTAGACGGACACTCGAGGCAGGACACACATTACAATCAGTCACCTACATCGATAATGATAACGGAAACTCCGACTTTAACAACTTTACAAAGGAATGAAATGGTTGTCGCTATAAGCGGAAGTAGCATTATCAAATGGAGTGTGATTGTCTTTTCATAACAATTGCACTTTCTATCTGCAGCATTAAGAGGATGATTATATATCATATTATAGACACTGGTCACACCTGGATTGCTCCAAAATGAGTCACTTAATTAACTTTGCAAGTTTTCTAAAAAATCAATTTTAAAAGCAGTGTTTTTTTGGTAGAGTGATTTTTGTGTAAAAGTGATTAGAATCATCGAATTTTAAAATTCATAGGAAAATTACATCACCGAACTTTAAAACATTGTGGGGGAGGGGGCATTTTGTTCATTTTTTTGATAACTTCCTTTTGGGCCGTTTAACACCGAAAAACGACTAAAACATTTTTCTCAAAAACGGCTCCGACAATTTATTTCAAATTCACATATACAGCAGTACTTGTAAATGTAAATAAACCACACTAGGTCGCACGCAATAGTTTCGTTCAGGGCGTAAAAAATTGTTAAATTTTCAAGAAAAAATACAAAAAAATAACTTTTCTGAGAATTACTATTAATTAAAAAATGTTTAGTACGAGGAATCATAGAGTGAAAAAGTGGTTTTGAAGAAAATTTGTATTATCCGAGCCTCAATGAATTGCATACCACACCATTGTTATTTAACTGCGGGACAATTATTTACACTAATTATTCAAAAGGAAAGCATGAACGGGTTCACTCGTACCGGTTTTTTTAACTGGATTGACACAAAGCCGTAAAAACCTCGGGAGTAATCAGATGAAACATAACAGCGATAAGTACTAGAATACATTTTTTAACTCGCCTGCACTGGAGGCATAATTTTACCACTAAAAAATAAAATAATTACAAAAGAAATATAAAACCCAACTAAACCTACTATTAATGTTAGGAACATTTAGTTGCAATAAACATATAAACGTGCATCCTTCCATAAACAGGGGTTTTAAAGATGGTACAGAAGCAACAAAGATATTAGTTTATAGCTAATAGACTGCCATAATTTGCTTGACATTAAAATGTACCATTTGTCACTAGAGTGGGAAAACTGAATAAAACTAAAACATACAACTAGTACCTGACACATGGAAGTCGTAAAAGTTGGCATTCAGTTGAAGTGGGAAGTGCCATTAAAAACATAGTCATATATGCGACCGATTTTGAAATATTTGTGCCCTAGAAAGCCTTAGAGACGCTCAGAACGTCAAGTTTCCTGGGCTTAAAGAATCTTTAAGAGCTGTGGACAAACAATCCTAAGATAATTTTTAAAAAAAGTTTAAGTAGAAATTAAGATAAACATGTTTTAAAGCTATTGGCAATTACACTCGAGAATGCACAACTTAAACAACGAATAGTCTTCTATTCCTCACTATGCAATACAAAAATAAAAGTAACATAATCAATAATGGCATTAAACATAGTGATTTTTTACAGTTAATTATTGAGATTATAAAACTTGAGCGATAATAGTGCCATAAATTTGCACAACGAACAACTAAAATTACAAACGATACATAACATGACTATTTTAAATCACTATAAAATATCCAAAAGAGAAATTGATAATATCAATATTACAACATATTATTGGCACTAGATCATTGTGAACTTAACCCTCCCTAAAAAGTAGGGAATACAAGCATTGATTCCCTGTGGGTAATCGCCCGCCGGCAGATCACCGGCCCAGAAGTAAAACAGGGAATGGAACTGCACCTTTAACGATTCGCAATAATGACATGAGCAGAAAGAGATGCATGAGCAGAAAGAGATGCATGAGCAGAAACATTTACCCGACAGCAGGCAGGCCCCAGGCCTTGTTAAGTATCCCCTTCAAACATTACACAATATCTGCCCTTCGCACGATTTTAGCTCGGGCATGGATTGAGCTTGGGAACTTACATAACACTTGGCTTATTAATACAAAAATGAAAGTGTCTGATTTTGAGATGAATTCCAGCGGAGTTCCCTTTTATGTAAAGGTCATTGCCATAAAAAAATATTAGGAATCTTTGAACTATTTTTAAAAAAATGAGTATACTTTAGTCCAATATGAAATCCATTCAAAGCTATACAAGACCAGTGCCCGTGGAATAATGAACTAAAAATAATTCAAAATTAAAACTATAATATCAATTAACTTTAAGCTATCCTAAACCTAGGTTGAATGTGTCAGCAATTCAGCACAAAGCTTCTTTTGTGTCGTGATCTCCTCTTGAATACTTTAATGCGCATCATGCCGGGAAAATAAAAAAGTCAACTGTAATGTACTGTGAAGTTCATTCCAAAAATTGTTTCCTAAAGTGCAAATATTAACTTATAATTTATTTTACTACCGAATTTAGCTAGATAGATTATCACAGTGACTAATGATCCTCAATGATTAATAATTATTTACTACTCTACGCAATAATTAAGTTTAAATTTACACAATAAATTTTTCAAGCAACTTGAAAATATATTTCAAAGCAGAATATGGAAGAAGTGGTCAAGGGGTAGTACACCTATTTATATTTCTTTATTAGTTTGTGACATTCAAAAATTATCCCTGATGGCACTTAAATACTCTTCATCAATAACCTAATAGCATAATGTTTTGCACTGGATTTTTGCTGAAACAAGCAATGTTACGAGAACAATATGCAAACTTTGACCACATATGGCACAAACTACATAAAATGTGTCATTTACCTTCCCGATAAATTCACGTAAATGGCATACAAAAATATAACTTGAATTCTTAACCAGAAAGATTTAAACACACAGCAGTAACAAGCAAACATCTATTAGAGATGAGTCGATCGATACTAAAATATACCGCAGCTTTGCGCAGCGGGTTTTGTGGAGGAAAAACATCGGAGAAAATCTTGCAGTATCTGGCAGGGAAGTCGCTACAGGTCTTCAAAGTAAGCTACACGTGATTTAGTTGATCCTGAGTTTACCTGTGTAGGAAATAGTACGTTTATCTAATAGTGATAAATTATTGCATGAAAAAAGGGCTTGGATCGTAAGTAAGGATTCTGTCGACATTTGGTTTTTTTACTAAACCGTTACTAAAGTGTTTTCTTTACATCAGCCTATTTTTCTGAATATTGTCACGACGAAAAAAATAGTGGAACTACGCACTACTACTGTTACTAAAGCGTTTTCTTTAAATCAGCCTATTTTTCTGAATATTGTCACGGCGAATAAATTGACTACGCATTTTGACGCACCATTTTGTGACTCGCCCACGTGGTGGGTGACGCACCATCTTGTTACGCGCATCCTGATTTCTGTACTCATGGATGACGCTCATTTTTGGGCAGATGTAGAAGGCCTATCTCAATTTAAGTTATACCCATGTCTTCGTCTATTCTTCCTCTTTCAGGCCATGCTATATTTGTAGTGATAGGGCAAGGGGTTCGACTTTGGAGGGAGGAAACGTGAGGAGGTGCGCCCAAATTTGGCAAGAATTTGCCGATTTTCATCGAAAATAGGCTTTTTTCGGCCGCGTTTTTGAGGGTGTTAATATCAATTTGAAAACTTCATCCTACTTTAGTTCTTTTCCACCAATCTCACTCTTTTCAGGCATATACTCAGCTTTACTGTCCGTCCCTTCGTTCAGGCTCAGGTGAGTTGGTAAGCCATCACTGTTTCTTCGGAAAACAGGTTCAAAGGGTACTTTTGAATTTAATTGAAGAAATAGGCGTAGACCGTTGACCAAAACTCGGGATAATGCTGAGAATTTATGTTTTGTGGATCCACTGTTCCTTTTCAAAGTCTATTTCTCGGTCAACCGGACTATACATTACCATATCTAAAGAACCTTCTTTAAGGGTCGAATCGTTGTTATTCTTTTTTATTATTATTTTTATTTTGCATAAAAGAAGGTTAATAGCATACAAACAATTAAATGAATGCATCCAATTGACCTCATCAGCCGCCTCACTAAGTCGAGTTGCGACCCGTCTCAGATCACAAGGTGTGTAGAGCCTACCACGCTACCACCTAGCTACCCAGGCCACCTAACGTAGCCTATCCTACTGAAATAGCTCACACAAGCAAGAACATAACAAACCTTAGATAGAGTAGAGTACTTGGTATCTCCGTTGCGGAGTTGTTGCTCATGAAAATTGTCGAGAGCTGTAGACATTTCCCCCACCTTAAGTTCCTGAATTTCAGACCGCAAACTTTGTAGTTGCGTTTGAACTTGGCGGCTCTTTGTCAAATAGTCCAACCTGTAAGCAGTGTAATATGATGAAAACAGCGTATTTTAAGTTGGCCGTTGGGCATTGGCAAAGATCAACCTATAGCAACTTATCAGTGAGCCATCTAAACATTCTGTATCTTGCTGCTGATAAGTTCAATGATATCATTGGCCACGTATATGTCATATCCGAAAAAGGGAAATATAAATTGCTGGCCTGTTGGGAGTTGGCAAATGTGTTAAGACAACGCTCGGGACATTTTGACACTTCTTTCCCCTCTGAACACGATTCTAGATCATTATACCTTAAACTGCCAAGGAGGGTATAGTGGTAAAAAAATCAATATTCAGTATTCTACATCTGAACAGAATGATGCATCAGATTTGCCTGAACCACTGGGTACCTAATGTCTATGATCATCGAAACTTAGGTAAGAGGTAGGTGTTAATAAATTACACCGAATTCGTTGCAATTAATAGTAAAGAGCAAACCACTTCTTACCTCTCTCGCTCAATGTCAACGTTGAGCTGTTGCTGAAGACTAGCCATAATATCAAAATTTGAAGTGCAGTCAGAAGATAAAGGCGTGATATCCTCGGCATCAAGTTGCAACACTTGCAGATCATCTGGTAAATCGCAATGCGTCTCAGGACCAACGTAAATACTCTAAAATATACAACAATGCAACGTTGTATTTCAAACAATCAATGAAACTATTAAATGAGTCCTCTACTGTATGAATCATTGGTAAATATTACGTCCCAAGCTACAAGTGACAAGGACACTAAAGTTAACAACTCGCGCTTCATTGTTATTTTGAAACCTTTTTGGGCTATAGCTATTACCTAGGTAGATACTATACGCATCTTATGTGCCTGTATAAAAGGATGGAGTCTCATTGGATTATTAAACAATATAACAAGCAAATCATAAAACCCCCAAAATAGCAATAATCATAGAGTAAAGCATTTTGCAATTATCAGGTTAAAAGACACCAGAGCCATACCTAGAAATTGTTTTCAGGGCGCGCTACACGCATTGTATACCCACAGACAATGCAACTTTATTAACTTAATACTGTATGTCGTGTAACAATTTTCTTGGGATGTTCTTCATAGCACATAGTTATTTCATTCCGGGTTATCTTGTGGGCACACACAGTGAAAAAATTTTAATGCTGTATGGAAAATTTTAAATGTCAAAAACGTACGTTTGGATTGTAGGAATGAATGGCCGCCTGAGTAACAACCCTTAGTAGCTTTTCTTGATTGAGCCTTTGTTCAGCCAAACGAGATTTCATTAAATGATATTTCAGTTCCTCCGCTTCATGGGCCAGTCTTTCAGATTCCTCAACTAATTTTACAGTTAAAACAGCAGCATCCCTAGTTTTTTTCTCCAAAGCCGTTTTTTCTTCTTCAGACTGAAACATAAGTTGTAAGTTTATTTTCTATTGAAAATAAACTCAGTGATTTAAATTTGACCCATAATTACAACTACTCTGTGGTACTACTCTTATGAAAGTTGTCAGTGGTGGCTTGGCAGAAGAACACAAAGGACTAAAATATCTGGAGGCAGCTAGTGCAAGAGACTAAAGCACACCCCGATCTGTAGTGCCGAAGAATAAGAAGGAGAAATATTTAATTTACGAAATCAGTTCCTCGTTTAATTATAGATTTTGGTCAACGAATTGAAATATTTATAAAAAAAAGACATGTGTGCTAGGACACATGGTAGAAGTGAAACTTCCACGTGGAAAAACGAATCACAACGGACAAGTGGAAAAACGAATAGCAACAGACAAGTGGAAAAACGAATCGCAAAGGAACAAGCTGTCGCTGCCGGGGCCGCGAAGCGGTCCCAAGCTCCGCTTGTATAATATATACAATTTTCTTTTCTTTTATAACAAGATGTACCTTCAAAGCATCAATGCGCATGCGTTCGATTTCCTTCTCAGCCTCAGACGCTTTCTGACCAAGAAGGAAAGCTTCCTCTTCGGCTACCTTCGATTTTTCAGCAAGCAGTTCGGCAGTTTCTTCAGAGCGTCGCTGAAAATGTGAAGATTGATTAATATTATTAAATAAATAACTAAATAAATATTGACTTTTTGTTCTATTACTAAGCCAACCTTACTTACACTCAACTAGGAAGACTCAGGACCGCCTGCTTTACATGCCCTCCGAAGCATGGCCGGAAAATGTAGCATGTGCGGGACTCGAACCGACAACCTTTCGAATGAAAGTTGGCGTGTGTACGACTACTCTACATGTCCTGACGAATGGAACACATCATAAGAATTGAAGCAATAGCCCAGGAACTGATCTATTGAATTATGCATACACTCAATAATTATTATAACTCGCCGATTTGCAGTTTGACAGCGTTCGTATACATAGTGGCCAAAATCTGTACATTGTCACCAAAAGAAATCATCTACCGGGACATATACCTATAGAGAGTTGCACAGAGGGAATAGAGGCGTTACAGACGTAACGAAGTAAGAAGGCTTCATAGCCATACAGGGTACATGCGGCTCCGATAGTTCGCATGCCACGTCCTTGCCTGTAAATGTTCCTGCATAAAGCATTGTGTTTTCACAAACTATGCCAATGGCTAGTTGAGGGAACATTACTTTAATGAATAGCATACTTACCAAAGCCTCATTAGCAGCCTTAACTTCCTCTTGGTATTGAAGAAGCCTTTCTTGAAGAATAACACAATCGCGTTCAGCCGCATGACGTAGCTGTTTCTCTCGGACGAGTTTGGTTCGCTCAGCTTCCCGGCGGTTGTGCTCTTCCTTAGCTTGTGCTCTCATTTGTAAAATTTCAGGTGTATCAGGTTGCCGCCTCCTCATAAACAAGTTATGATTTCCAATGCACAAGTCAAGAATCTGCAAAATTCACCTAACTTTTAAGATTGGGGCTAACAACACTATGAACCGCAATTACTGTACAGAGAAAAGAGGAAAAATTGTTGTATCCAACTATATATATTACACGATAAGTTTGCAACACTACAAGCCAAATGTTACGTGATTTAGTAAAATATCTTTAACCTGTAATCTTTATCTTTTACCTTTTTTGTAATATAATCCGTGTCTCGAAAAAAGAACCATGCGGTAGTGAATTTATTAAAAAGCATACTTACATATTTATTCATGCGAACTTTATCAGAGAAAAATACGAAGGTTTGAGAAGTCTTATCGTTGGTACGCAGAATAAATTTTTTATCATCAAATGAAATGTGCCGAATTTCAGCCCATGTAAACGTGACTGTAGGGGCCAATTTATTTTCCTTCTCATAGATGTTGAGTCCCACAGCGGTAACACCCAACCACAAGTCAGTGCCTTTCTTATTCTGCAATGATAAAATGTTTCACTGATTATTTTTATACTCACCTCGTCACTCAACGGCACTGGCGACGCTTAGTTACTTCCATAGTGGTTAAAAAGCCGGTAGTCGGTCATGTTGTTGACCACAATGCCCCAACTAAGAAAGTGGTCAATAAATAGATGAGATGTCGTGCCACTAGTTCTTTTTTATCTTTACTCTGGTAAACAATAATAAGCAACTATGGTATAGAATTCCGCCCTTAAAACAAATAATTTACTTAGATTCCATGTAAGTACACTCATCCAACATGCTGAGTTAGAGGGCTTATGTGGATATTACCATTTTGAGTTTTATTTTGATAATGCAGTCATTATTGTAGTGAAATGCAACTTGCCCTGCCAATGACCCCATTGACCATTCGGACGTTATTGGTATTGTTTACCCATGCATTTTCAGTCGTTGGCTAACTGATATGTCAGCCCACACCAGCTACAAGCGACAATGAATAAGTTGATCCATGTATTCCATGGATGGTTTTCCATGGACGGTAACAGGAGTGAGAGAGACTTAACCAAGTTTGCGTTCGATTCGAATAAGTGTCAACTGTGAAGGTAAGAAGTTATTATTACTTACAGTGATAGGAAAGTAGTTGACGCCATACATGTCAAGATCTTGGGCGATCTTCAAATATTCAATTTCGGCTTCTTCGGGAGATACTCCCCGGTGTTCAATGTACCAGGTTTTGATTCGATCTATCCACATTTCAGGAGTCAACTGGTACTGATCAATCACACGTTGAGGCAGCAAAACTTCAGTCGAAAGTATTTCCGGTTTAAAAGTCAACTCGTTATAGTCACCAAACTGAAACGAGAAAAAGAATTAATGGAGCTGTCCTACAGCGGTCTTGAATGCTTAAATGAATTAACTAATAATAAAATGCGTTTATTTCCTTCCAGATACATACAGTATACAATATAGCACCAATACAATATATATATAAATAGAACAAGAGTCAGTTTTTACTTTTTCAACTGAAGTCATACGTTCTCGCGGGGTGTGGGATGGTGCCATGCTATGAATGCTAACATGAAATTAAAAGTGAATATACCTTGGCTTGAACGGCATAGCTGGCAAGAAGAACGCTGGCTTCCGGAGGACAGTATATATCCATGGATATAATGGCTTGTTTTATTTGAAGAAAGTAGAAATGCCGAGTAACGTCCTGAATAAGTTCTTCTGCGATATCCTCGGGGTAAAACTTGGCAAGTAGCATGAAAGTGTGAACTTTATCCGGCGGTAATTCTACGTTCTGTTCCACAACTGGAATGAACCATAAATACACATGTCATAAGTACCCATTCACTTTGTATATAGCTCCAACAGGCAGGACAATTAGAGATTTCACCTTTAATGGAAGAGTAAAGTTTTAAAGGGCGGAAAAGTACAGTAGGACAATAAAGTTATGCTATGAGGAAACTACCAATTTTACATAACACATATTAGAAACACACACACACCTCGCACCAACAGGCGCGTACACTCAAACGAGTCCCGCACCTACATGCAAGTGGAACCAATAAGTTATAAAAGTCAACAGTGGGAAAATTCTTCAACTTAGTTGCATTTCTATTTGTCCTATTGATGATGACACTTAAAGACGAAAACTTAAATGCTGGCCTTGATCCTTGTTACTGCGCATGTGTCAGGACTTAGTCCAATTGGCACTACCCCTCCAACGAGGAAGGTGTACAACTTACAAGTTTAAGAATTTTAAAATATAGCCTTAAAGTAAAACCTCCAGCACTCATTTTTATCAATAGCTTTTCATGGTCCTTAAACATTATTATAAGCCTAAATGCAACCAGTATCTACTGGATTTTGATCATAGCATACCTACCTATAGATTTTACTTTTAGGCTATATTTTTAAATTCTATAACTTTAACTTTATCAAAATTAATGGTTAATTGTTAGGTATTATTAATTATGGCAGCTAACTTAACTAGTTACTGGGCGAAAGATGCGAAAGACCAAAGATGAAAAATGGTTGGTAGGTTAGGTGCTGAAGAACCAGTAGAATCCGGGCTGATGGGCCGTGGTCGAATTGAAGGTGAACTTCCAAACGTTTCGTCAAAATCTGCGGTCGACATCTTCAGTGGCGCTGCGTAGACTACGAAGGTTGTACCTCGGTGGCTCCGTAGCGAGTGACTGGGTAGGGGGCTGCGCACTGACCTTTATACCTGGACGTTGTTGTTGTTGTTGTTGTGTTGAGAGTGAGAATTCGCTCGCTCTCAACACAACATGCCCCTCTGGGGAATATCCATTACCTTGTTTTTCCCAATTGGCTGACGTCATCCTTTCCATTGTTGTTTTGTTCAGCGCCGGATACCAGAGTTTGTTCACCTTTAAGCCTTCTTCCTTTCTGTTGTTGTTGTTGTTGTTCTGTTCTTGTTCTGTTGTTCCACCACGTTCTGACAACTACATACTTTCAATGGAATTCAACCTTCTACGAACAACTGGATGGCGTCGCAGTGGGGAGTCCCATTAGCCCGGTGGTTGCAAACTTTTACATGGAATCCTTTGAAAAAACGGCGTTAGACACAGCAGCCCAAAAACCGAAATGTTGGTTCCGATACGTAGATCACACCTTTGTTGTTTGGAATCATGGTCTGGAGAATCTGACGAAATTCCTGGATCACATCAACTCAATTCACCCGCGAATCCAGTTCACCATGGAAAAAGAAAGAATAACCAGTTGGTATTCCTTGATGTTTTGGTGACGAAGAATAGTGACGGTTCATTGGGACATACGGTATACCGCAAACCAATGCATACGGATAGACACCTGAGCAAGAGTTCCAACCATCATCCGAGCCAGAAGCGAGCGATGCTGAAAACTCTCATCCACCATGCTAATCGGATTTGTGAGCCCCAGCAACTACGATCAGAACTCAAACACCTGGATAGAGCATTACAAGCTAACGGTTATACGCCACAAGAAATCAAGCGATCTCTCCATATTAGACAGAACACTACGGCTGCAGACAGACCCCAACCTATAGGAATGGTTGTGTTTGCCCTACATAAAGAAAGTCACGGATCGCATTGGGAAACTTTTCGAACGTCATAACATCAAAACAGTGTTCAAGCATACGCAACAGCTCCAATGCATGATAAGACCAGGATCAGAGAGACCCATTAACATCAGCCGGTGTGTACCGAATTCCTTGCTCTTGTGGAGAAGTATACATAGGTACGACTAAACGCAGCGTAAATACGAGGATAGAAGAACATAAACGAAGCTGCCGCCGTCTACAACCGGAGAAGTCCGCGATTGCCGAGCACGTACTAACACAATCTGGACACACGGTGCACTACAAACAGTTACTCAATATTTCCCCAGACTACACAGAGAAGCTATTGAAATATACAAGCACCAACACAATTTCAACAGAAAGGAAGAAGGCTTAAAGGTGAACAAACTCTGGTATCCGGCGCTGAACAAAACAACAACGAAAAGGATGACGTCAGCCAATTGGGAAAAACAAGGTGATGGAAATTCCCCAGAGGGACATGTTGTGTTGAGAGCGAGCAAATCCTCGCTCTCAACACAGCATGCCCCTCTGGGGAATTTCCATGTTGTGTTGAGAGCGAGCGAATCCTCGCTCTCAACACAACAACAACAACAACAACGTCCAGGTATAATGGTCAGTGCGCAGCCCCCTACCCAGTCACTCGCTACGGAGCCACCGAAGAACAACCTTCGTAGTCTACGCAGCGCCACTGAAGATGTCGACCTTCAGATGTTGACGAAACGTTTGTAAGTTCACTTTCAATTCGACCACGGCCCATCAGCCCAGATTCTACTGGTTCTTCATTTGACTCCGGCCGTGAAAGCCTTTGCAGTTACAAGGTTAGGTACTGTAGTCCCAATAAGCAAAGTAGTATGCTATTTATTCCATTTCCAACCATACGGCACGACATATAATACAATTCAGTAGATTCTCGATTCATAATTGAAAATAGTCAAAACAGCAACTAATTACGTTAGCTGTCATAATTAATAATACCTGACAATTAACCATTTGATAAAGTCAAAATTCCAGAACTTAAAAATATAGCCTAACAGTAAAACCTATAGGTAGGTATGCTATGATCAAAATCCCGTAGATACTGGTTGCATTTAGGCTTATAATAATGTTTAAGGACCATTAAAAGCTATTGATAAAAATTAGTGCTGGAGGTTTTACTTTTAGGCTATATTTTAAAATTCTGGAACTGAAACTGGAACATTCTGTAAGTTGTACATCTTCCTCGTTGGAAGGGTAGAGCCAATTGGACTAATTCCTGACACATGCGCAGTAACAAGGATCAAGGCCAGCATTTAAGTTTTCGTCATCATTGAAAATAGTGACGATGCGTGAAAATTAAAAATCAATTGATTAGAAAGTATTTTAGGAGCAATGATACTTTGCAGGACATATTTTTTTAACTATGTAGTAATAAGAGTTCTTTTTTTATCCATTATAATATTAGGTATTCTTATTTTTGCACAAATTATTCCTATAACCTTAAAAACAGCATGCAAGGGAGAGTTTACAAAGTAGAAAGAACAGCAATTTGCGAATTTGTTCATGGCCTGTGCCACGTCAAGAATGCATACTTTAAACTGTATAGTAGTCATGATTCCCAATGTTTCAAATATTCACTGCTTTCCACATTGCTTCCATTGCTCCAGTACCGACAATTGTGCAAAACTCATGCTTGTTCAAGGCATAGGTATAGACAAAAGGCAGCAGGTTTGATTACACACAATTACAAGTACAAGTAAATTATTTGTACCTTTCTTATCCGGTTTCAGCCATGCCATGAAACCCTTATTGTCCTCATATTGGAGGCCGAAGAACCAATTTTCTCTTAGAGCAACCGTCCTACACACAAGGTCGAATAAGTCGCGTCCGGTTGTGCGCAACTGCGAAAAAAAAGAAGCGGCAATGAATGATAACAATAAAGACTGAGGAAGACTAATACGAGGGTTACCAGATGTATATTCAATATTTTCAGAAATGTCCTTACTTATTTTCATTTACTCTGAAATCCACCCGTCTATTCCATGCGATCACATATCAAGAATATTCCGCCATAATTTACCGTATTACAGAATTTTTAATATTCATACTTGAAAAATTGTAACTTTAAATAATCGCTAATTTGGCGATTTATATATATTTTGCAAATATCAGCGACCTGTGCATGTCAATCATCATTTCAATAACAATTGACAATCTTTTTTAGATAAATATTTAAAAAAAAATTCTATTTTGTTAAATTTTGGGGGGGACCCCTCTGACCCCCCCCCCCCCTTCGCTACGCCACTGTTCTAACTATCTCCAAACCCATTTGCTACGATGAAAAAAATCGTCGGCCAAACTCAATCGGAGTTTAAAAAAATATAATAAAAATGCAAATTTTGTTTTAACTCAGGTGCGATTTAGGCGACTTGGGATCAGCGAATCGGCGACTGCGCAGTCGTCGAGTCTGGGTCTCTGGGAACACTGGCTCAAAATACATTCCATATTAATGTTGAACTGTAACAGTCAAGTCTAGTTAATAAAATGACAAAACGGTAGCCGGGTTTGATACGTACCTCCAGATTGAACTCCAAGTCAGCGTCCAATGTGCACACTTTGATAGGAAAACTCTTCGGGCATCGCTTCCCTCGCAGTTTCGGCAAAATTGAGATCATTTTCACTGGTGAGTAGATTATTTACAAACAAAGTCGTTTTGTTTATGGCACGGCGATAGGCTACAAGCTGCCAACATTACACCAAATCTAAAATAAAGTTCAAAGCTTGAACTTCAAACACACTTATGGCGACTACCAAGATTCCTTCTAAAAGCAACGGAGGGTGTAGACACGTTACTACACTAGTCCACATGAGTCTTTAGCTTTAGCGTTTGTTCCCAGTAAGTTTGAACTGCACCGATCCAAAACTGAGTAGTTGTGTGGGGTCAACAGCTCAGCCTATGTTAGGAGATCAGTGGAATGTAACCGCCCAGATTCACACCATGAATCTAAGTAAAATGCCAGTCATACGTAATGTCCTGAACACCATAAAGTCACTCAGTACTACACCAAGCACACACTAAAACAAATAACTCCGAGAATAACCGATTGCTATGCCGAAGGCGGACATTGTCGCCATTTTGCCGCTGACCTGACCTTTGATGTCGTCTGCTAGTTGCTATGCATAGACGCATAGTTCTCAAATAAAGTAGAGTGGCAATGAAAAATTATTTGCTGCTTTTAACTGGTAACCCACTCTGGCGGATAAGTTTCAAAACTTAATTGCGTACATCGTACATCTTTTAATATAGTACGATTACCTCTCCTTACAAGATAAGTACTCGCCGTGGTAATGCACAGAGCCAATCAAAGCAAAGTGGAGGCCTACGACAGTGCCTTGCTGTATTACTAACATGTACCCTAGCAGTTTGAAGCAGTATCGACAGATGGCAGCATCATATCTAGCAGTCTATTTAGACTGTAATCACTGCATTTGCAATAAACCAGTGGACAGTGGTTTCCAAACTGAGCCTTCTTGGCTGATGAATTTGGAAAGCTGAACGATATCAACATACATTTTGCTGCAAGGGAAACCCAAAAATGGACTACTTGTACTACAAAAATATATTTGACAGAGATCCTACCGATATTTTTGAAAAATATTTTCTAGTTGAAGAAATTGACTCGTTGGTAGAAAAAACCTCGTTGATTCAAATCCATATACTGTCAGCAGAAAGCAGCAAAACAGTACGGATATCTAAGTATCTAAAATTTCTAATGATGACTCTGAGATATCGAAGTTTCGAAAAAAATAAATCGTAGGTAACTAAGTTTTGGTGCGAGATGGAAGGGGAGTAGATATCCAACTGTGGCTCAGCTAATTCAGCTCTCCTTCCATTACGCACGAAGAGTAATTTTTCACATTATGCCCACACACAAAATTAGGAAGTTACAGAAACCGTCTAAACGCCGAAGCAGACATGAGACTAAAGTTATAGCCCCTTATTCTTAATATAGCAAGGCCGTGGACCCAAAGGCAGGTCCATTGACGTTTGTAATTATAATTTAATATAATAATTCTTCTTTGAATTAGGCTGGTCTTCCACTATGGTTGAGAATATTCTGCCGTCATTCGTGAAGGGGCTCCGCAGCCAAAAAGGTTTGGAAACCCCTGCACTGCACTGTCTTGTCGTCTGCTTGTACTACAAAATATTCCATTTCATTTGGGATTTTCCAAATTGCCGTAAAGATCGAAAAATGGAAAATTTCTTTAAAAAAGTAAGTAAAATATCTAAATTGACTGTTTGTTAAATTTCATTATAAAGCCTATTCTTCCAGCGGGGCCGAAATAAATTGTCCATTGAATTTTTCTCCCCATTGTGATAATTGCGTGATGTTATTACAATGCAGTTCAAGTCTTCCATGCACGCTTTATTTATATATTATTTGCTATAAACCACTTTTCAGTTCATTGAACTTCCCATGAGCCTCCATGTACAGCCTGCTAAGTGCTAATCTGTCTAGTATAGGTACCTGTTTTGTCGTGTCTGGAACCCAGGCCGTCCATTTCTCAATCACCTCAACGACTGGCCCCAAAATTCAATGAAATAAATTTTTCTAACGCGTACTGTTGCATTTATCTTGCAGGTCATGAGCTCTATTCCTGTTGTGAAAGCTGAGGAAGCAGAGGTTGACCTCGTTGATTCCCAAGTCGTACTCAAGGTAAATTATTTGTGGTATTATTAATTATAAATGTAAATTTTGATGTAAACAACCGTTTCCATTGCGATGTGTAATACTACGACAATAGCCTACGTAAGTTTAAAATAAAATAAAAAATTTGGCTGACATATATCATTGTAAATAATGCAACTGAACAGGTCTATATAATAGGTATGAGGGGCGCCCATACCCAGCAACAGGGGGAGGGAAGTACCGTGACTGTAATTTTGAAGTAGTATTGTTGCAATAGACTAAGAGAAAGAGGTTTTCCATAAAAGTAAGAAAGAATTTAGATGTGGGTCAGTGGTGAGCATGACCAACCCCACCCCTAAATCTGACGAAAAATAAGTTATAACACATCCTACCATAATAACATAGTGAGGTGAAAGCGGATAATAATTAGTTAAGAGGATTGTGATAAAGACATGTAACAATCCAATGATAGTGGTAACGTGCTTGTACTTGTTTGAGTACACACCTTGGGATCGGAGACGTGTCGTAACTCGACAGACTGGGATTTTAAAGGAAAAACATTTCTTTAACATTACAAGCTAGTTTGGCAAAAAATGCCAATGCGATTAACAGACATAGTAGGGACATATAACGGAACGGGGGATTTTGCCAAATGGATCAGTAAAATGGTGTTAGTTGCTTTACCCTTTTCCTGAAATGCAATTCTTTAATATTGGAATCCTTTAGATAACGTGGTAGCTAACCGCCAGGTACAAGATTATTTGAAAACCTGTTGTGTGTTTAATAATACGATATACACAATGAGGAGGAGGTTACCACTTTCTACAACGTATTAGTGACTAGGTGATGGTTAAATGTATTTTGAAAAACGGAACTCGGAAAATATTATGGAATAACTGATTAAACGCAATAAATTTTTATAGAAATGGATACTTATTTAATAAGAACCGGTAAAGAACTTTTTCATTGTGTACCACTGGAAACTTTAACAAATTACGACTAGTTTTAACCCATATTAAAGTATTGTGCATTTATTATATTTCAGGAAGAATGCAGTGAACATTGCACGGCTCTTAAGGAAAAATACGAAGCGTGCAATGAACGTGTGCGAAGTAAAACGAAGACCACCGAAATTTGTGCCGAAGAATTGATTGATTTTCTTCACTGTGTTGATCACTGTGTCACTCCTAAACTGTTTCCAAAATTGAAGTAAGCTCTATTCCATTTCACAATGCCGCTGTGTATTAACCTTACACAATTATGATGCGGTCGCATAGTATACATTAGTCTGTCGTTATTATGATCGATATTTCTTCAATATATAACTGTTCAATTTAGTTATAACTAATATTTATTCCATAATTAGGATTAAACCCGCTAAACTCTCAACGCAGGCGAACGACGTAGCCAAGTTGTTATGGTCTATTTGACCTGGCAGGCTAAACCTAATAATGAATATATATAAATATAATATATATAAATATATATATATAATATATATGCAGGCGCTCTCTCTATTCCTCTCAATCTTCTGCTTGAGAATTGTCTCGGAATTGCCTTGTATCACTTCAGGAAGCCTACCCATCAGTAGCGCTCTGATTGGCTATTCATGGCGCACAATTGATGACAGCAGGCCGTACAATGGTACATACCTGTACACGTACATATGTACCTTTGGACCTAGCTGTTCAGAGTGAATCGTAATAACGCAATTGAGGACAATTGTCAGCACAACAAAGTGATTAAGAAGTCGTATACCCCCAGCAATATTTCCTGTAACTGCAAAGGCTTTCGCGGCTGAAGTCGAATGAAGAACCAGTAAAATCCGGGCTGATGGGCCGTGGTCGAAATGAAAGTGAACCATGGAAGTTCAATTCTTCATTCAATATTTCCTGTGAAATTAATTTTTTTACAAAATGTCCAATGTGCTTTCAAATGAGAGAAATAGGTTCATAACGTAAAGCAAGGAACAGTTTCGAACACACTACATCACTTACAACTCGGTGGGCACAAAGGCGAATAAGTTTATTTACACTGCTCACTCCAACAGCCCGAAGTCTGAGCCAAAAATTCCTATGACACAAGTCCGACTCCAAGAAATTGATGCTGATTAGTCGAAAGATCAGACAGGTGGGTCGGGAACATTATAATTTTTTTTCATTACCTGATAAAGGGATGCAACGTGCAACGACTGAGTAATCCAAATTAAAATCGTTTGAAAAATATTTTGAATCCAATCAAAGCACAGTGGTGTCATGAGCTAATTTTTGCGGATGCAACCGAAGGAGAAACGGTGTCAGATTTCATGAAAAACCCCAAAATTGTGTGGTTTTCAAGTAGGGGACATTATCCTAAGCCCCAAGTGACGCCATCAACTTGATGTCAATTGCATGACGAACTCTTAACTCTCGAGCAAATATCTACAATATATGACCGCCTAAGTTAAATAAGCTAGAATTAAGGCGCCCATTCCACCGACCGGCTAGGGCTATTTACAAAAACGGTGACGTGGTAGCAGACCTTCAAGACTTAGGTGGCGTTTCCACCGACCTCGCATTGCAGAATGCAAATGACATTGACGGAAATTAGCATTTTTCTTTTTATAGAAATCTATTAAAATGTTTGTACTTAACATATCCCATGACGCCATTTTTTAATTTTAGTTTGTTTGTGATTTTATTGTATATTCATTGATCAATTTTAACTATGGCATAGAGGAAAATAAACATTTCCGTCAATTCTGCAATGCGAGGTCGGTGCAAACCCCGCCTAAGTCTTGAATGTCTGCTACCACGTCACTGTTTTTGTAAATAGCCCTAGCCGGTCGGTGGAATGGGCGCCTAAGTAATAAGAAAGACCCGCAGCCGCCTTATATTTACGACAAAATATGGACGCTATGTGGCTAGTCTTTGTGATGTTATTGTCTTGACTGCATCTTTTACCATGACCAAAGGACAATACGATTAGTTGACTTTTAGTCATAAAAAATTAGGAAAGTTTGTTTTCGACTCTTGAACTGTTTCTGACGGAGGAAAATGTTTTTCAATGTGACAACAAATTAATGAATTTCAATAAATGGAATGCAAAATATTTTTAAACAAAAAATTTAAGCAAAAATTTCCCTTTCGAGAGGATGACGTTTGGTAAAAAATAATTGTGGTTTTAGACTAGGCGCAATAGGGCAAAAACCCGCACCGTTGTTAGGGCATGGATTCTAATTTTATTTCAACTGATGATGAAAAAAAGGTTAGTTTTTGCCGGGAGACATCCCCCTAGTAAGAAGCCACAGTTAGTTTAAGTCACATTGTTCCAAGATCTAACTTTTCGATACGACTTAAGAAATTCTGATCATCCTTTAAAGAACCGGTCCCAGTCAACCCGAACATTCTTTCCTATTAATTAATTAGTGTAGGTACAGTAATTTCCATGGTAAACTATTGTCCCATGGCTAAATATCGGCAGCTTAGACTTTCCCTATCCTTAAGTGAATGGGACAATAATTTTAAATGATGCTACTAACAATGAAATGATTATTTCCCTGAAGATGACAAATATGCCCTTTCTGCATTAAAAAAGAAGCCTGGCTAAGTGTCTTCTTAGTATAATCGGGTGGTACCTACATCGAAAACTGATTTTCACACAACTTTTTGTGTTTTGCGCAATGTTGAGCACACTCCTTCTTATCCGTCTCATAATTATTGCATGATCTCGATAAAGGGGAACTAAGTCAATGGCTTCTGGCGGTTATTATTTCCAATCACAGTTCCATCAACGATGACCTTCATAGCTTATGGTTATGCAATCTATTCTTTCATCGTTGGTTTTACCACTTTTGCCATTTTATACTTTTTACTAATACTTCTTTCAATTAATAATATTCCTTACTATTACTATTGGCGTAGGCATCGATTTAATTTTATAGTAATATTTATTAGGTGCCCATTCCACACACGTACAACGTCAATGAAAATTATGAAATTGAAGGTGGTAGCAGACATTAAAGACATACTAAAAATTCTGCTACCACCTTCAATTTCATAATTTTCATTGACGTTGTACGTATGTGGAATGGGCGCCTTAGCATTATTAGCCTACAGCTATGATGCATCAATTCCTACTAAGGGGGGTATTCCATATACTTCAATCGTCAACGAAAAATTGAAAAATGACGTTTTAGCAGACATTAAAGACATACTAAAAATTCTGCTACCACGTCAATTTACGTCATTTTGACGTCATTTTTCAATTTTTCGTTGACGTTGTGCGTATGTGGAATGGGCACCTGAGGAATATGAAATGTATCAGCGGAAAAGGTACATATATTTCCACATAATATCCACACAAATATGGGTTACATTTAATATTAAAAGGTGTAAACATCGAAAAAGTCATCCTCTCCTAACTTTTCAAATTTGGATGGGTATGTTAAAGCACAGATATCCATATATTTTGCAATCAACGCAAGGTCAATACTTAAATAATACATTAATTAATTTCTCGTTTTACAGCCGCAGAGATATGAAAATGGTCTTAAGAAAAATACATGTTTTCTAATATAAATCGCTATTTACCCGTCTGTTTTACAGATATTCTATAAAAATTTGTTTATGCACCTTGTCGTGTTTATCAATAGCAATAAGACATCAGGTGCCAATGCATTTTTACCACGAAAACAATTTAATTAATTTTCATATCTGTATAGCTATGGCACAAGCAATGAATTTGGTCAAAATTCGTATACAGTTAGGGTTTGCATAAAATCAATTTGGAAATCACTCACTCTCCTCAAAACCAAGATATAAGAATGAAAAAAACTATAATGAGGCAGATCATTATCCCAATGGTACAAAAGTAAGTATATTAGCCTGCAGGATAAGTTACTTTTAGTGCGGTCAAAGTAAACATTTCACCGTTGAATAATACCCACCAAACTATGTTATGATGGAGACCTTGGGTACAACATTACAAACGAAATGCCGAAAGTCCCCAAAGATCCCATGAGTGGTAAAATTGTTATTCAAGGTCAAAGGTCAATTGTTTTTCGAATGTATTTTTCTCGTAAACAGTGATTTTTACCCAAACACTATACCAGTAGTAAATTGTAGACAATTATTTATTATATTTATATTTTATTATATTTTATATTTTATATTTTATATTATATATTATTATCTACAAAAATTGCCCAGTTCCTTGTTTTCCTAGGAGACAAATTTTCTGAGGTATCGTGATTCAAAAAGATGACGGAGCCTATTCTATTTAGTCTGTTCGTATTCTAACTGCCTAGGCTACTTACCCAAAGCCTAGTTAACTTTCTTAAAATGATTATATAGGTATTGTTGTATAATAGCCCCCACTCACCAAAATTTAACCTAGTAGTTACTGTACATGGATCTAATAATTCTGGTGGTTAAATGGTGTTGGAGGCCAAGAACCGCAAAGGATTAGTGGGACTTTTAGCTATCAAATTACATTGGGCGCCATCTTCATTTTGGGCTTAAAACTCAATCGACAGATTCATAATTGGCAGGGTCGAATTAGTCTAAAAACACTCCCGTGCCAAACATCCAATGATGCGTCTCATGACCCCATACAACTACAGATAGACTGTAACTCCTTCAACTTTTGAAATCACAATATCTCAGAAATGGTGCCCTCTAAGGGGGAAAAAGGAATTAATTGGACAATTTTTGTAGATTATGTTATGGTATACAATCTCTAACAGACATATTTTTTTTTTTGGGGGGGGAAGTTATTGTTCAAGGTCTCTACCCAAGGGCGATCCAGCGGAAAATTTAAGGGGGGGGGGGGGTCACAAGTTTTTTATAAATTTAAAAAGTAATTTTTTTGTTGAAAAGTTGAGTTTTATTCAATTATTTTTTTTAAGCGAAACTTCTTTATCAACGTAGGGAGAAAAATCTTGTTACGCGCTATCTTGATTTCTGCACTCATGGATGACGCTCATTTTTGGGCAGATGTAGAAGGCCTATCTCAATTTAAATTATACCCATGGCTTCGTCTATTCTACCTCTTTCAGGCCATGCTATACCTGTTGTGAAAAAGGGAAAAGGGTTCGACTTTGGGGGGAGGAAACGTGAAAGGTGCGCCCAAATCAACCGATTTTCAGCGAAAATAGGCCTTTTTCAGCCGCGTTTTTGGAGGTGTTAATATCAATTGGAAAACTTCCAGCTACTTTAGTTCTTTTCCACCTTCCTTACTCTTTCTAGACATATATTCAGTTTTACTATCTATCTCTTCCGTCAGGCTCAGGTGAGTGTATAAGCCATCCGTTTTCGGCGGAAAATAGGTTCAAAGGGTACACTTCCAATTTTTTTTTTTTTTTTTAAATTAAATTTAAATTACACGCATAGAGTAAAACAATTCCACAGCCTGCAATTTTCAACCGAAGTTAATTTTTAATGTCTCATTAGAAGCAGTATGAATTAAGTTTTGAAACGAGTACAAATACATAGTTTCAAAATCACCCCTTCATCCCTTAAACACGAGTGGAACACAAAATTTGTAAAAAACAAACAACAACAACAAAAACGCGTTTCCAGCAATCCCATTTCAATTGCATGGGCAGATTTAGAAGGCCTATCTTAATTTAAATTACACCCATATCTTTGTCTATTCTTCCTCTTTCAGGCCATGCTATATTTGTTGTGATCAAACAAGGGGTTTGGCTTTGGGGGTGTGAAACGTCAGGGGGTGCCCACGATTTTCAACAAAAATAAAGTGAAATTTAGTAATTTAGGCGTTGTCACGTTAAGCTATCGTCTGTAAACCGACTTTACAACCGACTTACAGTCAACCAATATAATTAATGAAATGCTATTATAATCTTAACAACAATAAGGTAAAATAATTGAATTATTTGTATACATGTTTATAATAATAAAAGCCTTTTGCTTAAAATTTATCTAATGTAGCTTTACTTAACCAATTTCTGTAAAGTTGTAAATATATTGTAGTATGTCATTTTTCGAAAAATGATGACGTAAGAAGTGAAACTTCTTACGTGTGTACACCGATACACTATAAACACGATATTACTGGGTATCTTATGAATTCACTATAAATTTACTCATTTAGGGGGGGGGGGTCATGACCCGCCACTGTCTCTACCATAATTTATCTTGGTGGGAATTATTGCAAGGTGATCCTTATTTTTTATGTCTTCATTAACCTGATTATTTGCCTTTAAAGCAAGTTGTACAATATAATGAGCGCAATTGGCTCTTCACTTAATAACATGAATTAATAATTTTTTCAGAGATCTGGACACGATTTTTCTTGTACATCAACATTTTGGAAGATTTTTTTTCTAGCCTCTCAGAAAAATATATGTAAATAGAAAACAAATATATACATATATTAATATATATAAATAATCGGTAAACATTCCCAATTTCCTAGCGCAAATTCCCAACAGGGACCCGCGCTTTAAAAAAAAAAAAAACGGAGACCTTCTGCAGCATCTTCAAAACCGGAGCCATTGCTTAGGTTAACTGGAAAAATAGAAATAAAAAATAAATAATTATATATATATACATTATATATCTAACATATAAATCAATTGTATTTTTGTCCTCTATGGGTTCTGAAACCATTGATCAGATGTGATGAGACTTCGGTAGGAGTTCTGGGGACGTCAGCGAGGGTTCCTAGCCCATTCAATCTGTGAGCACATTAGATAGTCAGGACCTGTAGAGTAGTGGTACAGACTCCGACATTCACCCGAAAGGTTGTTGGTTCGAGTCGCACACTGGTCCCACACTGGCTAAATTTTCTGGCCATGCTTCGGAGGTCATGTAAAGCAGGCGGTCCCGGGTCTTCCTAGTTGAGTGTAAGAGAGGGCTTTATAGCCCTAACTCCGCTTGGTTGTCTTATATATATTAGTAATAGAACAACAAAAAGTCAAGATTTATTTTTTTATTTTTTCATATGGTTTTTAACGTCAACCGACGCACTCAAATGTTCAGGAATTTTAAAAATTCAATTTTTCTTGGTTCACCTTTGATTTGTTTGTTTGGTGCGAGTGTAATTAATAAATATTAGCATGCTAAGAGAGGCAGCCAGAGCCAATCATGGGGCTTGGTCTTATATTTACGGGGCGAGACTTAAGATTATAAAGTTAAGTAGAAAGACAGGAGGGAGTGGAAAAGGCTCACGTATAATGGAGAACCTGTTATTGGCTTTAGCAGAAGTGTTCCTCTCCATTTCTTATGTTAGTCTGTGACCGTCACTAACACCTGATAGCTACAGATAAGGAAAACGTGAGTCGCATACCTATAAGGGTAGTTCCCACCAAGTAACAGTAGTCGTTCCTAAGGGTAAATGATACACAAAGCTTATGCCCTGTTGCAGGAACTTCTACTTCTCAAAATTTCTCAAT